>CM053783.1:312063217-312518217 GCA_028749045.1 Cupressus sempervirens
TCTAGAATGATAATTAGAGATAACATACAATGTTAAATCAAGATAATTAATGCTTCATTTGCACATGTGAAAATTTTGAATGATCTAAATGACATTAAGTGTGAAACACTCTACATACAAAGCCGCAATCCTCTACCATCTCGTAGGAGATAACAAAACTTGTAAGAAATGTAATGAAAAGCCTTGTAACTTTCTATTGAAGCCTATATAAAATTACAATGATTTTTTTTTCTAAATTAATATAAGGAATCTTAAATGGAGATCAACAAAATAAACAATCATGAATAGAATCTTGAAACACAACTAAAATTTTCTTGGGAAAGATAGGGCTTCCACTAGGAAAAGTTGGAAATAACAACTTGCCAATAGAAAACCTAAGTCTAGAAATAAAATATGATGTCCAAGATTATGAAACTTGGCGAGAGAAACTTTCCAATAAGAAACCTACAAGTCTAGAAAGAAAAGGGATAGGCTAATCTCCATCCAAAATGCACTAAAGACAAAACAAAGTCAAACTTCTTCTTTTTCTAGATTCACAAAAACGTAGTGATTTTTTCCTTATTTTTTTGTTGTTTTCGACTACAAACTATGCAAATCATGGAGATCAAATGCTGAAATTTTCAAAAAAAATCCATGATGTTTTCAATCTTTGAAAATTGGTCAATTTTATAGTTTGGATGGAGGATAGTCGCATTTGAAAAAAAATACGATGTCCAAGATTATGAAACTTCTCTTTTTGAACAATCCATTTATCAACAAAGGAATTGATCTAAAAGCATTGATCTTGGAATTCATGAAAATAAAAGTCTTCAAGTAGCATTGAAACTTATGTCATTGAATGATAGAACCAAAAAGCCTTTAAAAAATATTTTGAAAAATTGTTTGCATGATTTAGCCCTTCTTAATGAACATGAAGATGAAGTAACCATTTTTAAATTCAGTTGAGAAGTTAGATATGACTATATGTTTATCTAAACCTCCAACCTTTCAAACAAAGAGTCAAGCTATGAATGATCAAACCCTTCAACCATGAATCCAAACAAATAGTTATATTTTTTTATTTTTTACATTAAGGAACTTATAATATAGGCATGCAACTAATGTTCCCATTAGCCCCCCCAGCTCGATCAGAATTAATTTTTGCCAAACAAATGGATGTCATATTGCAAAGTTGTAAGGTTTGATTTTAAAAATCAATTATCACATACAAATTAAAATTTCCTAATTGGTCCATCAGCATTTTATTGGGGTCAATTCTAATTTTTGTACGTAGAAAATCTGCAAATTAAAAGAAGGTTGTTGGAATAACTAGATGCCTCTAGTAGAGAATAAATTGGAAATTTACCCTAGTGCTAGAGGATTCCTTATTTTTTTTCATTCTTATAATGATAAAAAATAATTTTAGCTAATAGGGAATGAGAATAGATTTTGGTTCTATTTATTGACCTCTTCTTTCAACTCTCTAAAAGAGTCTACTAATGGTTCTCCTATTTAGATGAGACTGTATGATCTCCCCTTATATTTTCTCTATAAATCTACTTATGTAAGGATTGGTGATGCTATAGATCCTTTACTAAAAGTGGATTTGATAAGTACTGAATGTTCTCATAATTCTTATGATAAATTCATAGCATATTGATCTCTCAAAATATTTTGAAAGATATTTCAAATCTTAATAAAATTCCTTGGACACAATCATTTGATTATGAGTGCATTACTTTTTTTTGTAGAAGTATTTTGGTACTGGACACTTGGCCTCAAACTAATCTCATGAATCTTCCGTGTAACCTTATTGAACTTGGTGGATGAATGCTCTTTTATATCATCTCACTAATTACTCTACTAATTAGGATGATGATTCTACTACTTTAGAAACTCCTCTATATCTTCTTTCTCTTCTAGCTCAAACTTTGTTTCCTTTCTTTATTAACATATGACTAGAAGTTGATTTTAATGCTCCTAATGATCATCCTCAATTTAAAATAGTCATTCTTACTACTCATCCAATAACTTCTTAGAGTGTTCCTCTTGTATATGAGAAATATGTTAGCAAGTAATACTAATCTATTCAAAAACAAAAGCATTAACTAGCATAAAAACCATAACATATATGAGAGACAAAGTGAAACCCTCAAATTAGAATATGAGCCATGGAATGGCTCTCCCAATGAGGATGGTCACTTGATTTAGGGATGAGTCTATTTTATAGGATTTGGGATGTATGCTCAAGCTTCAAACTAGCTTCAATGGAAATTTTTGGGATTTTTGGTGTGGATGCATGCAAAAGTATGGATTTGGCTTCAAAATGGCATTATAAATTTACTTGATGGATTGTGATGAAATGGCTTGGGAGGGGATTCAATTTATAGGCTAAGGGCTTGAGGGATGGAGGGCTAAGATGGAAGGAAAGATGAAAGCTTAAGGAGGGCTAGGATGCACTCGAAAGGGAGCACGTGGATTGTGCTTGTTTAGCACCAATCAGGGAGTGACACATGTCACAGGGTGAGTGGATAGAGCAAAGGGGAAGGATGAGTCAACAAAAGAGGCTCAAGGGATAATATCTTCATAAAGACCCTTCATTATGGCTTGTAAGAGCTTGTAAGAGTCTTTATGGCTTTTGTAAGAGCATTCATTGTTGGGTGGTTGGGATATTTTGGAGGGAGTTGAGATTGTTGACTTTCCTTTGCTTAGGAAAGTCTTAAGCTTGCTTAGGGAATGTGACAACATTAGGGGGTGGATTAGGCTTGGGTTTAGGATTAGATTAGGGAGGTTAGAGATTTGAGGGTTTTATTTATCAAATAGATTTATTTAATAAATGGGGATTTTGAAATTTAGGTAGAAGAATAGGATTTAATTGATAAATAATAGGTTATTTGATTTATCAATTAGGACTATAGATGATTAATTAAATTAATCAGCTAGGGGATGGAAAAGGATTAATTAAATAGGAATTTAATTAATGATTCCTTTAGAGATAACTAAATAGGATTACCAAAGTGGTGTAATCAAATTTAGGTGTCTACACCTCTAACCATGAATTTGGCTAACACAACCCTTTCTGATGGGGACACAACCCAAGAACATAATGGAAACAACAGAAAAGGGAAATTATATTAACTGAGAAAATAAGCTAGTACAAATAGTACAGAGAAAAAAAATTCAGAACATGCCCTAAGGGCTTACAATAGCATAAATATGGAGATAATTTCTCCTTTTAGCACCTCCTCTCAAACTCCACTCCGAACTGCCTTTTACAATGCCAGAAATCTCCTTAAATAAACCCCAGAGGGTTAAGGACTAGGAGTACATTCTAGAAAGTGCTAGTAGGCATCCACTGACGAAATAGAAGGTTCTGGAAGCTGCGTTAGAAGTAGGTGCAATTCTAGAAGAATCTAGAAATGGTAACCAAACTTCCGAGAGACATATCTTTTGAACCGTAGCTCCGATTAACGAACCGTTTACATTTTTAGAAAGCCATCAAAGTGCCCTATAGCCCTATGGACAAGTTTTTCTCGTCCCCCATTTTTTGGCCCTTTTCAAGGTCATTTAATGCCCCTAACCTGACTTCGAAGGATTCTTAGGGGGTCTCCAAAACCCAAAAAACTGTAATAACTTTCAAACCGTGGGGCCTTTTGACCTGATTCTTTTTCTGGAATGCTCTAAATCACAATTACATTCATCTGGCCAATTCACACCTTCTAGGTCACCAAAATGATGGCCAAATTGCATGCTCCTATTTTTTTCAAGATTTTCAAACACACTGATAGTGGAACTGTGAGAGTTGGAACCTTTATTTGACCCAAATGGGTATCCAAAAATGTAAAGACATGAAACATAAACTAAGTCTAAGTACATTTTTTGGGTGACACAGGATTGCCCTTATACCTCTGGATGCTCCTGCATCAGACACCCAGGGTAGATTGAAAAGTGACCCTGTCACTTGATGAATGGTAGAGGAAATCCCAAATGGGAAACCTCAGCTGCTGAAATCCAAGTTGAGTCCTCGATCGACCGTCCTTTCCATTTGACCAAATACTCTTCATACTGCCTGTTTCTGGTACTCCTACCCACACAATGATCTAGAATGTCTTCTATCTCCTCCTTCTTAGAAGCAGGAATTGGACATGGCTCTAACACCAGCTCCTCATCTGCACCATCATGATACTCTATTAAATCTGGAATGTTGAAAATGGGAGAAATGTGAATACCATCTGGAAGCTCCACTTCATATGCATTTCCTGAGTCATGTTTCTTCAAAATTTTGCAGGGCCAAATTTCTTCAATTCCAGCTTGTTGTAAGTACCGGCTGGAAATCTTTCTTTTCATAACTGCACCATGACTAGATCCCCTACTTGGAATTCCTTATGTCTTCTCCTTTGATCAGCCCTAGCTTTATATTCTTGATTCATCTTGGTAATGTGTGCTTGAACTCCCTCATGTAGACACTTGATATGTTCAGCAAATTCTTCCACTTCAGCACTGGTCCTCTCCCCTTGCTCTATCTTCCTCAATTCTAGTGTAGTCCTTGGGCTATTCCCATATACAATTTGGAATGGTGATTTTCCAGTACTCCTATTTATAGAGTTATTGTAAGCAAACTCTGCTTGTGGTAGAATCAAATCCCATCCCTTGGTCTTATCCCCAACTAAACATCTTAGCAAATTGCCTCGACTTCTGTTTATCACTTCTATTTAGCCATCAGTTTGTGGGTGATGCGTGGAACTGAATTTTAAGTTTGTTCTCAACTTTTTCCACAATGTCCTCCAGAAGTACCCCACAAATTTAGTATCTCTGTCATAAAATATACTCCTTGGAAGACCATGCAGTCTTACCACCTCTTTGAAAAACAAGTCTACAATATGGACAGAATCATGAGTTTTGTGGCATGGAATGAAATGTGCCATTTTGGAGAACCTATCAACCACCACAAATACTGAGTCATTACCCCTTTGTGTCCTTGGCAATCCAAGAACAAAATCCATACTTATGTCCTCCCATGGCCTTGATGGAATAGGCAATGGCTGATATAGACCAATATTGTGACTAAACTCCTTGGCAACTTGACAAACCTGGCAACTCTGTATGAACTTCTTCACATCCTGTGAAATTTGAGGCCAACAATAATGTTCTCTAAGAATGGAAATGGTCTTATCTCGACCAAAATGTCTTGCCATCCCTCCACTATGTTTCTCCTTAATCATATTTTCCCTCATGGAACTCCTTGGAATGCACAATTGACTACCTTTGAACAACATGCCATCCTGAATCAAATGATCTAACCACTTGGTTCTATCTACCGCAACAAGCTCTTTACAAGCTTTCCATGCTTCAAAAAAATCAGGATCCTCGGGGTACAAATTCTTGAGTTCATCAAACCCAACTACTTCAACCTGCTTTACTGTAAGAAGCGACTATCTCCTACTTAGTGCATCTGCAACCCAGTTAGATTCTCCACTTCTATGCTTCAACACAAATGTATAACTCTGCAAGAATTCTACCAACTTCATATGCCTCTGATTCAATTTACCTTGGCTATTTAGGTACTGTAATGCCTGATGATCAGTATACAAAACAAATTCCTTTGGCAATAAATAGTGCCTCCATTTCTTTAAGTCCTGAACTATTGCATAGAACTCTTGATCATAAACAGAATACTTCTTCTTTGCATCATTCAATTTTTCACTAAAATATACAATAGGCTTACCTTCTTGGCTTAATACAGCCCCAATAGCGCTGCCACTAACATCACAATCCACCTGGAACACTTTTCTAAAATCTAGAAGTGCCAACACAGGTTGTTTTGTCACCTTCTTCTTCAGCAATTCAAAACTTCTCGTAGCTGCTGCAGTCCATTTGAACTCTTTTCTATCCCCTCTTATTGTATCAGTTAGGGGTGCACATATGCCACTGAAATTCTTAATAAACTTCCTGTAAAAACTAACTAGACCATGAAATGATCTAACCTCAGTAGTAGACCTTGGAGTAGGCCATTTGAAGATGGCTTTTACCTTCTTCGGATCCATTTTGAGACCTTCAAGTGATATAACAAACCCCAAATAGACTAACTCCATTTTTGCAAAGTTACACTTCTTCAGATTAATTAATAGCTTCTCTTCCCTTAGCCTTTCAAGGACACTATGAATATGCAATAAATGTTCTTCCAAAGTCTTGCTGCAAATTAAAATATCATCCAAATAGACAATAACAAATTTTCCCAAGAACTTCTTAATTACCTCATTCATGAGCCGCATGAAGGTGCTTGGGGCATTCGTCAATCCAAAGGGCATGACTAACCACTCATAAAGACCCTCCTTGGTCTTGAAGGTTGTTTTCCACTCATCTCCTTCTCGAATCTGTATCTGATGATAACCACTCTTCAGATCTATCTTTGTGAAGTACTGAGCTCCACTCAAGTAGTCCATAAGATCATCCATCCTTGGCAAAGGAAACTGGTACTTGATGGTTATCCTATTTATAGCTTGGGAATCTGTACACATCCTCCACTCTCCATCCTTCTTTGGTGCGAGTATTGCAGGTACTGCACATGGACTCAGGCTCTCTCGAATCAAGCCCTTCCTCAACAGCTTTTGACCCTGTCTATTTAGCTCCTTTGTTTTAGTAGGAGTCATCCTGTGAGCAGCCTTGTTAGGCAAACTAGCTCCTGGAATCAGATCTATCTGATGACTGATTTGCCTTACTGGTGGCAATCCATCTGGAACATTATCAGAGATAATATCTCCAAATTCCCCTAGTAAATCTGAAACTTCAAATGGTATTTCACTACTACCTTCTTTATCTTTCCTAGGAATCAAAGCATAGCACATATGCTAATGTTTCATGCCATCTAAAAACTTCCTTCCATCAACAAGACAAATCCTAGCACTGCTACATACCTTTTCACCTTCCTTTTTCATGGGCTTCAATTTGTGGTGAACTCCGTCCTTTGTCAGAGAGTATCTGTTTGCATGTCCATCATGTATTGCATGTCTATCAAACTGCCATGGTCTACCCAACAATAGATGGCAAACATCCATCGAAATAACATCACAGAGAACTTCATCATGGTACCTCCCAATTTTGAATTTTACTAAACATTGTTCACTTACCAGGACCTTATGATCATCTTTTACCCAAGCAATCCGATAGGGCTGGGGATGTTTCTCCCTCTTGAGCTTCATCTTAGAGACCATCTCTTCTGATACCAAGTTATCAGTGCTACCACCATCAATGATCACGTCACAACATTTATCCTCACACTTGCATCTGGTACGGAAAAAACTCCTCTGTTGTCCTGGTTCAATCTCACCACTTAGTAGGACTCTTTCATTTACCAAGGTCTCTCCTCTTTTTGCATCCTTTGAATGTGATGATTATGCATCCTCATCCACATGAGAAACCCTAGCTTGGCCCTCAACTCTCCTATCTGTCCTTCCTTGTCGTTGAGGGCATTCACTGGCACAATGACCTTCTTCATTGCAATGAAAACAGGTACCACGAAAGCCTCCTCTTCCTTGTCCATGTCCTCTACCTCTTCCTCTTTGATTTCCAAAGTCTTGATCATGGGAGCAGTTGAAACCCTCATTCCTCTGGTTTCTGCTAGTACCCACATCTTCATTTTTCTTTTGGGTTTCATTGCGGCCTCCAGATGATCTACCGCTTCCCCTTCCTCCTTGACTGTGCCCTCTTTGTCTTCCTTCAAACCTTTTATTCAACTTCTCTTCAACTCGTAGGGAAAATTGGTATGCCTCTTCAACGCTGGTCATTCTTACCAAACTTAATTCCTCTTGGATGCTAGGTCGCAACCCACTGATATAACAAGCAACCTTCTCCTTATTTGCTTCTGCATGTCCCACTCTAATCAAGAGTCGGTAAAATTCCTCTGTATATTCTTGGACTGATCTTCCTACTTGCTTTAACCCATTCATCTTCTTAAACAAATCAAGCTCATAGTCCATAGGAATGAACTGCTTCTTCAATTTGTCCACCATGCGTTCCCATCTTGTGATCTTTTCCTTTCCTCTTTTGTTTCTTTCCAATTGAACCTCTTGCCACAAGATTTTGGCATGGCCTTTCAGTTTGGCCTTCGCAAACTTAACCCTATCTAGGTCCCTTATATCCTCATACTCAAATTATTCTTCTAATTCATTGATCCAATCGATCAACTCATCTGGTTTTAGATTTCCTAAAAATACACCCACTTCAATTGTAGGTCTTTTCCCAAACTTAGTAATGGCCCTAAAAACCCTTTCCTCTACAGGATTCAGAACTTCCCCGTCAAATTCCTCTTCTGGTCCCATTACTTCTTCTTCATTGTCATCCTCACTGTTGTCACCTACGGCAATATTTGCTCCTCTACGAAGCTCCTCTTGCAATGCCTGCACCTGCCTTTGGAGGGCTCTAACCTCCTTAGGATTAATAGCTTTGGCCCTTCCACCATGCTCTCTTCATGGAGGCATCTTCTAACTCAAACCCACAACCACACAGTCCTGGTGCAAACTGCCTCACAGTCGGCGCTCTGTCTACACACTCAGGAAAACCTGCTCTAATACCACTTGATGGGGACACAACCCAAGAATAGAATGGAAACAAAAGAAAAGGGAAATTATATTAACTGAGAAAATAAGATAGTACAAATAGTACAGAGAAAAAAAATTTAGAACATGCTCTAAGGGCTTACAATAGCATAAATTTGGAGATAATTTCTCCTTTTAGCACCTCCTCTCAAACTCCACTCCGAACTGCCTTTTACAATGCCAAAAATCTCCTTAAATAGACCCCGAAGGGTTAAGGACTAGGATTACATTCTAGAAAGTGCTAGTAGGCATCCACCAACCAAATAGAAGGTTCTGAAAGCTGCATTAGAAGTCGGTGCAATTCTAAAAGAATCCAGAAACGGTAACCGAACTTCCGGGAGGCATAACTTTTGAACCGTAGCTCCGATTGACGAACTCTTTACATTTTTGGAAAGCTCTCGAAGCGCTCTATAGCCCTGTGGACGACCTTAGCTTGTACCCCATTTTTTGGCCCTTTTCGAGGTCATTTAATGCCCCTAACCTGACTTCAAAGCATTCTTAGGGGGTCTCCAAAACCCGAAAAACAACAATAACTTTCAAACCGTGGGGCCTTTTGACCTGATTCTTTTTCTAAAATGCTCTAAATCGCAATTACATTCATTTGGCCAATTCACACCTTCTAGGTCACCAAAATGATGGCAAAATTGCATGCTCCTATTTTTTTCAGGATTTTCAAACACACTGATAGTGGAATTGTGAGAGCTGGAACCTTTATTTGACCCAAATGGGTATCCAAAAATGTAAAGACATGAAACAAAAACTAAGTCTAAGTACATTTTTTGGGTGACACAGGATTGCCCTTATACCTCTGGATGCTCCTGCATCACTTTCCTACCATTTTACTTATAGTTTTTATTTTTATTCTAGATTTTATTCTTCCTCCCATGTTAAATAATGTTATACTTTGATGATGCATGTACTTGGACATATGCCAAAATATGAAAATTAGTCTTACAAATAAAGTATCTTCTCTTCCAATCATGTTGTTAGAAAAATAACTCAAACATCATGTCTTAGCTTATATGTATCCTAATGTGTTCCATATCTATTATATTTTCGCTAATTTCCTTGTTCCATTTTTCTTTTTTTAAAAACTTTTTAATGATTTTAAAAGGTTTTGGGTCATTTCAAAGCCCTTCTTACGTAATCAATAATACATAAACATAAAAAGTATTGGATTAGCATAAATAAGACAATTATTAAGAAAACCATGCCAATCATCCAAGAATTAATGCTTATAAGATTTCTAGCAAGATAGACTTTCTATTTCTAGGAAATATATTTGATTACCTATATCAATGCTAGAAACTTTATCATTGAGGGTGTTGGATTCTTTGTAAGAATACATCACTTCATAACTATTGAATTTAGTAATTAGTTGGTATATTTGAATAAATATTTCAAGTTTCTAATTTTAAAAACATTTCTTTCCTAAAGTTTTGATGATTAACATAGATTATTTTCAATCCTTAGGTCAATTATATTCTTATTAATAGTTAACTCAAGGCCCATCAATAACCATATTGTTTATATTACCTAGTAATCTTTTAATGATAGCCACTAAGATTCTACTCTTAAATTCCTTATTAGTGTTAAAGTTATATCTTGATTAGGGTTGCATTCAAAATCACCATCAACGTTTAATGTATACTAATAACTAGGCCACATGAAGTTTCCCACATAGGTGGAGAAGAAGTGAAGCATCAACAAGAAAGATAAAACCAAATCCATTATCAATAGTATCATCTTATAATTAAGTGGAAGTCTAAGAGTGAGTATCATAGGCACCTTGTGCAAAAAGACTTCATTCATGCTAGGGCTTATTAGGAGGGAGTTGGAGAAAATCTTGATGTTGCATAAGGGGAAAATTGATATAGTGGTTGAGGACCATTTATAAGTTGAAAACTTGTAGTATAACTTTTTATCTTGTACATAGATCTATAATAAGATATTAAAGACATGATTGCTTTAGAAAAAGTAAAATATATTGATCAATAAAGTAGTTGCCAAATAGTGCTAATTATTTTAATCTTTCCATATGTTGGAGAGATTCTCCACCTTGAAAGTGTAATAGATATAGTTGAACTTATGATGGATATAATGCATATACCATGAAAGGAACAGATTCCAAGAAACTCTAATTGAGAAGTCTTGAAAAAATCATCAATCAATTTCCAAAGGTTTGACTACTAATGTAAAGACAAAGGAGTATTTTATATGCCTAAATTAGATAACCTAAATCCCACAAGTACACTAAAGGAAATGAGATGATTATTAGTAAAAATAATCAACCAAATGTTATGAAATCTACATTGCCACAAATACGCTAACAATCACATATGTCATTACTAGCTTACCATAAGAACCATGAGAAAATAGGGAGAAATCCAACAATCTTTATGAAAGTTTTTTATTGTAAAAGATGGTTTTTGGACCCAATTTTCCATATTTCCACCATGGTTGGAAAATATTGATATAAATTTTGAGAACCCTGTCAATTAGAATCATCTTCACAATTATATAAAAAGTATCATGATACCAAGTGGAGAGGTAAACTTGTCTTTAATTTCATTCCATAAATTAGAGTCATGAAAGATCTAGAGAACACATTCTATAAGTTTTGAATTTCAATTTCTTGGGAAATCTAAAGCACCTACAAAATGAAACCTTTCAAAAAAGCCATCTTTATCTTACAAAATAAGGAGCCAATCAATATTTTATTTGGCCAATGGAAAGCTTGTCATTGAACATTAAACCATTCTAGAAACCTAGGGTTTTGAAGCCTCACAAGATCTCCATATATTTTTCATATGAAAAAGGCTCCTTTAATATGAAATGTAATCTTCATGGAGAAAATGGTGGTTGAAACCTAATTCCCCTTATAAGAAATTCATCTAGAATGATAATTACAGATAATGTACAATGTCAAATCAAGATAATTAATGCTTCATTTGCACATGTGAAAAATATGAATAATCTAAATGACTTTAAGTGTGAAACACCCTACATACAAAGCCACAATCATCTACCATCCCGTAGGAGGCAAAAAATCTCGTAAGCAATGTAAGGAAAAGCATTGTAACTTTCTATTGAAGCCTAAATAAAATTATAATGATTTTTTTTCCTAAATTAATATAAGGAATCTTAAATGGAAATCAACAAAAATAACAATCATGAATAGAATCTTGAAACACAACTAAAATTTTCTTGGGAAAGATAGGGCTTCCACAATAAAAAGTTGGAAATAACAACTTGCCAATAGAAAACCTAATTCTAGAAATAAAATATGATGTCCAAGACTATGAAACTTGGCAAGAGCAACTTGCCAATAAGAAACCTACAAGTCTAGAAAGAAAAGGGATAGGCTAATCTCCATCCAAAATGCAGTAAAGACAAAACAAAGTCAAACTTTTTTTTTTTCTAGATTCATGAAAACGTAGTGTTTTTTTCTAAATTTTTTGTTGTTTTTTACTACAAACTATGCAGATCATGAAGATCAAATGCTGAAATTTTTAGAAAAATCCATAATGTTTTCAATTTTTGAAAATTGATCAACTATATAGTTTGGATGGAGGATAGTCGCGTCTGAAAAAATATATGATGTCCAAGATTATGAAACTTCTCTTTATGAACAATCCATTTATCGACAAAGGAATTAATCTAAGAGCATTGATCTTGGAATTAATGAAAATAAAAGTCTTCAAGTAGCATTAAAACTTATGCCATTGAGTGATAGAACTAAAAAGCCTTTAAAAAATATTTGAAAATTTGTTTGCATGGTGTAGCCCTTCTTAATGAACATGAAGATGAAGTAACCATTCGTAAATTCAGTTGAGAAATTAGATATGACTATACATTTATCTAAACCTCCAACCCTTCAAACAAAGAGTCAAGTCATGAATGATGAAACCCTTCAACCATGAATCCAAACAAATAGTTATATTTTGTTAATTTTAATGTGCAAGAACTTACAATATTAGTCCCCGCCTTATATTAGTCCCCGCCTTATGTTCCGGTTAGCCCCCACAGCTCGATCGGAGTTAATTTTTGCCAAACAAACGGATGTCATATTGCAAATTTGTAAGATTTGTTTTAAAAAATTAATTATCACATACAAATTAAAATTTCCTGATTGGTCCATCAGCATTTTCCTGGGGTTAATTATAATTTTTGTAAGTAGAAAATCTGCAAATTAAAAGGCAGTTGTTGGAAGTTTCAAGAGCCCTCTTCTCTCCAATGCCTCTTTATCGTCTACCATCTCTCCCAACCTGTATTTATACCATTGTGGTGGTTTTTGATTCTCATCACAAGGGTTCTGTGCAACTTTCGCATCTTGCTGATTTTGTTACTTTTTGTCAAAATCCCTATCTATTATGCTCTGACGGACACCCTTAGTCTGCTCCATTTCTCCAATTTTGGTACTGGAAAAGATTGTGAAATTTACTTGACAATTGCATTTGAGTGAAAGTTTATGAATTTTTTTCATATCTTGTGACCATTACAATCAATGAGAACAAATTCTTTTGAACCCTTATGTCAAATAATTCACGTTCGTTGTCTATGCTTCCTCATTTTCAGTACATGTCGACCAAGGCAGTTCCATACATAACATTTGAAAAGCATTCCTCTACGTTCTATACTCTTTATAGATGTATGGCTTTACGCTGAACAATTGCATATTATTGAAAATTCGTAAAACCTTTTCAATAGATGCAATCATTTGTCCACAAACCGTCCCCAAACACCCATTTTGGCATTGGTTGGTAGTACACTGGAAAGTGTGCTACTGTTAACCTCCTCTCTCTTCAACTTTTCTTTAAAGAGGCATTTTTTAGACTTCATATGGATGCATTTTTATGACATCTTATGTAGAGGATGTTCAAAGCTTTGAATCCCTCCATTCCAGAACATACAAATTGGTAATCCAATTCAAAAATCACTATCACGAATTAACACAAACATAAACTAGCTTGATCAATATAGAAGTCAACAAAGATTTAAACCCAAACAAAAAATGAAGTCTCGGCTCTACTTCCTATAATAGTTTACAATCTACAAAATCAGAGAAAAGAAAATGTTTTAAGTTTACCCTTGAAGAAACCTCCTCTGCCATTATTTTCTGCTATAATGGCTTTTCTTATTTTGCTTGGTCTGGTTGCTTGTTTTTAGAGACTGATTGAGCTGTAGATACCAAGAAGAAATTGAAATTTATAGGAGTAGTTGAAACTTCATGCAAAACACCACACACCTACAACTGGCACTGTCAGAATCACATAAAATGTAGATAAATGCCACATTTCTCAGTAGTTATTTTGCCAAACTAAAAGCAAAAAAAAATCAGTGTCATTTCTTCTATACATGTATCATACCACATTTCCAACAGTCTTATTTTCTCTTAATTTTCTGACTGTAAAAACTAAAGACTGTCCAGAAATATCAAAAGAAGTAATAAGAAATGAGATAAAAATTAAAATTTTAATTGAAAAGAAAAAATTTAAGTTTACGAAGTTTGCTCAATGTTCCAACAGCTGATAAATATGAAAGAATGAACTGAAAAGATAAGTATGAAAGAATGAACTGAAAATATTAGGTGAGAATTATTTGTTTATATAACTATTTTTATTTGAATTTTTAATAACCATGAAGACTGTATTTTCTATTAAAGTCACAAAAATAAAAAAGATAGCATTATATCTTTATATAATCGTTTTAAACAATAAATTATTTAATAATAAAATATCAATAAACTATTCATTAATAATTAAGTCGAATATAAAATGCATATTTATTTTATAATATATTTCTAATATATTTGTATATTTATTTTATAAGATGTTTCTAATATATTTTATGTAATATATTTTTTAGAACTCATATATTATTTCACACATTCTATATTAAATGTTTACAAATAAACTTAGAAAATATAATTATCTAAAAATATTAGTGGAAGTTTTAAAACTAGTATAGATATCTCAAATAAATCTATATAAATAAATGTCGATAGATATCCACTACAAAATAACTATAATTTAATTTACTACATCTAAAATTATTTATATATCCATTTATTTAGTTTTTCACTAACTTAAGCTTTTTATTTTAATTTTTAAAAAAAAGAATGATTTATATCTCCAAATATTATAATTTAAATAAATATTTTATGTTATACTTATTAAATTATTTTTAGAAATATATTCTATTTATAATAAGATTTAAATTTTTGACATGTAGATGGTTGCCAAATTTAACCCAGAAGAATAAAATAAAAGTTAGCATTAGCACGCTACACCATTACTCCACCCATTTTGCCATTGTAGAATGCCTATCAGCATTAATAAATTGTGAAATAATTATCAATTGATTGATTAATAAAAATTCTAAAATTATTTAAACATAAAATATTAAATTCTTGAAATATAAATATAAGAATGTCATTCTCATAGTACTTTTCAAATTTGCAAAAGTAGCATTTTGCATGAGTAAAAGTCACGACTTTATAATATTGGAAATATTATAAATTAGGCTCACTTACTTTGCATTGGTTACAACACACAAAATTTTAAATAGCCATTCACTTCTTAACTTCTCTTCCCTTACTTGTCTATAGTATTTGATTACAAAATCCAAATTATATTAGTTTCAGTCTCTAATAACTATTTTCCTAATTTTACATCTACAAAAATGCATATAAACTCATAACATAATACTTAGAGAATATTGATCTCTTGAAGGGAAATTTTGCTTCAATTATAAATCACACTTGCATATGGATTTTGATTGTAATTGTTACATCCCAATTTTTGACCTAACTTGAAATATAGCTATTGAGGTTCACATGAAGTCAATTGGTAGTTTAATTTGTTAGAATCTAGTGAAATGGTAAGATAGTTAGTCATTATGATTTCAAATGAAGATGACATGTTAGTCGACCGTTAATCACAAATTCATGAAATTGAGATAATGGTTAATCGTTATGATTAATTATGATTAAATATTTATAATTTAACTATGGAGAACTTCCTTGTAGGAAACATGTCGAAGTGGGGAAACATTCTCATAAAGGAATTAGGCACAGGAGCATCACCATCACTGAGCAGAAGGGTAAAGGATCTAGCGACTTGAAACAAGATACGTCTACAGGACCCACATGAGCTATTTAATAAATAATTTAATTAAAATAATTGAGTTAAAATATAAAAAATATCTTAAAGGATTTTAATTTATCTTTCATCATATTATTTTTAATAATTATTTATATACGTGCATTTAAATATAAAAATGATTTGGCACCATTATCATTTAATAATTTAATAGAGTGATGTTAAGTTGTACATTATAATAATGTTTGAATTATAATAATTGAATTATTATAAATTTCAAATTATAATCTTCCAATTCTTCTTTTGAACTTCTTATTTTTCTTTTATTCTTTTCTCGCTTCATAGTCGATTTAATAATTGGAATCTTAATGGTCATCTTGGGAATTCAAATGGATTTATTTTAAACTGAAGGTAGGTGATTAGACATGGCTGATCATTATTTAGAATACCATTGATTTTTTTGGAGACAAATCTCTTCTTCATATTGCAACTTACCTCTACCTTGCATTTGCTGGAAGCTTTGCAAGACAAGTTAATCTCAGAATAACTTCAGAATTCATATCTAGCCATTTTTGAATTGAATCCTTTTTCCTTCTTCACCTTCAACAAGAACTTAGCAAAGGAGGCCATGAGAGTTCTTTTATTCAGGCCACGAGCAGAAGAGAGACCCTTCTATGGGTCATACTTTTTGCACCCAAATCCCTATGGTATAGCAAACACAATTACTTTGTTGTTTATCCTAGCTATTAGATAGAAGCCAAATTTAAGCCTCAGATTTGCGGGAGGGCAGAATACAAACGAAACCTAGGTCATGAGCTCTGATTATGATATTTCTTGTTTTATTTTTCCATGACGAGCCAACTAAAAAAAAAAAGGATCTTCCTATTTTCAAAAAAAAAAAAACCATAAAAGCAATATAAATCATGAATCAATTTTACTGAGTTTAATCGCTATCTTTAGCTGATTCATAATGATACGATTGAGAATGAATTAAATATGTTCTTTAAAAAAAAATCATTTTCTCTCTATTAGAGTATTCATCCATAGTCGGTTAGGCATGTTAAATAGGGATCAAATTATAATACCAGCTGTTTTTATTTTGAAATGTATATGAGATCATTCACCTAGTATCTCTGAGTATATATATGTACATCATTTGTGAATTCATTTGACAGATGTATTAAATTTGATTGATTATTTAAATCCACATTAATGCACATGTTTTTATAAATCTTTCAAACATATTCAAAGTATTTGTAACACCAAGGAATTCACTAGTAGAAAAGCCATGAAAAAGGTGAAGAGGTGGAGTTATTCTACAAGAACACAGTAAAGGAATCAATTATGATTAAATTAATTAAAATTTTAATTTTGAAATCTTTAAAGAACATAATTATGTAATCACAAAGTGTGAAATGCTAATCTTCTTGAATAATTGATAGCTAGTTGTCTACTCTGAGAATTTTGAATACCTGGGATTCACTCGACTGTGTAGCCAAGGAGATGGGTGATGAGGTGAAAGAAAGGAATCAACAATAATATGAATCAGTATCAAATATGACCGAAAAAAATTTATCATTTTTAATATGAATTAATTAATAGCTCATGCATATTCTTATTACTGTGATCTCTTGTTGCCAATTCGTGTGGTGAGTTAATTACCAAGAAGCTAGTGGATGGCAAAATGTGACCTTCTATCTATTTTGGGCAGGGAGGGCCTTTCTCTTAGAGATCATGTGAGAATAAGTTGTGATTTGAGGTTGGGAGGTTAAGCCCCTGACAATGTTTCACCTCTTTCCAAGATGTCAGTCGTGAGTCAGACATAGATAAGTTATGCAATCAATTGTTAAATGAAAATGGGTAATATCACTTTTATTTATGAGGAGGTAAGATTAAATTGAGTTATGTCATTGTTACTGTTATTTACACCTAGATATAAGAGATAGATTCATGGATTTCTTTTCATTTATATGAATATCAAATATAAGTATATTTCTAATCTTGAGATACTATCACAATTAAGTAATCAAAAGAAAAAGATTTTGAAGCCCTAATTGATTGAGTGATAGATGGAACCCTAAATCATACAATTGTATCAGAAGCCCTATTTGAATCTATAGTAGCGAAAGTCCTAAGTGATATAGTGGTATCAAAAGCCCAAAATGGACTGACGGTAAACACTGCCCTAATTGATATAGTGGTATGTGATGCCCTAATTTTAAATATAGTGGTATTTAATTTTAATCATCATTTAATTTTGAGACAACAAATTTTAGATGATAGTTGACATGTGAAATTTTTATAGAGTATTTGAGGACTAACACGGGTGGTTGCAAAAGCATCCCTAATTTGATTTCAATCTCAGTTTTATGAGGTATGTAATTTTCAATTTCTGTAGTAATTTCATTTGATAGCATTTCAAATTTTTTGTTAAGAAATTCTATCTAACTAATCTTAATGGTAAATCTTATTCACATGAATATGAATGATATGTCTTCCTATGAAACGAGGTAATAAATCTATTCTTTGAGTATGTTAGATGTTAATTTAGACCCGAAAAAACTAGATGTTACAACGACAAAGGAGCTTGCCCGCTGCAATGAAACACATCATTACCAAAGCTAAATTTTTTTAATGTGGTAGCTCTGTAAATATTCGTTACTTGTTTATGTCTGCATAATATAATAGAAATTTGACTAAATTAGTGTGTTCAAAATGCTTGGTGTACATTGCTTCTCTTACATCAGCTCATGATATACAAATTTAACAAACTGATTTGATGTTAGACCTACTTTCTATCTAGAAATAAGAAATACTCAAATCTTGTAATCAAAAGGCAACAACTGTGAAAAATCAACTATTATAGTCACTGATTATTAATCTCCTATCGTAAACGATTATTAAACTGCTGAAAACAAATTTCCAACTAATATTGAGAAATAACACAACTGCAACTTCACTTATAATATGGAAAGAAATGCGCAACACAATGAACACAATATTTTCGGACAAATTGTCCCTGGAAAAACCCCTAAAGGAAAACTAGTTCTACAGATGAGAAATTATATTAAACTTCAGCAAATCAAGAGATACAAAATTCCTTGCCTCTCACTGGTAGAACTCCGACAACCTCCTAATTTCTCCCGCTGATATTCCCCACTGCTATCCCCATGCTAACACTGCACCCTTGCTAACACTCGAAGACAATTTTCTATCACTGCAAAATGCTTCTCCCAAAACTTGTTTCTCCAAATAACCTAATGACCCCTTTTTATACTACTCTATTAAAAAAACCAATGACCGAGATTAAATCAAACCAACGGTTGAGATTAAGACAACTCAACAGCCAATAATAGAATTGGTTGCAAGGTGTCCAAAAGGGAATCACTAAAATTAGTAAATAATTATCCTTGCAATAACCATTTACTAATTCTTGGCAAGTGGACAAACAACTGTCCAAACTACCCATAACTAATGCGGCTATACATAGATAAGGACGAATAGCTGTCCAAGCTACCCATAAATACTACTGCTATTTTCGGGTAAGAAATAACAGTTGTCCAACTAGCAATAATTAACACTCCCTCTTAGCGAGGAAGCTATTCTGCAGGACACCTAACTTATCTTTGAAGAAGATAAATTTTGCCTTCCCCAATGCCTTAATCAGAATGTCTGCTACCTGCTCATCTGTAGGTATGTATTGTAGTCGAACAACTCCCCTTTGTACACAATCTCTGATGAAGTGATATCTGATATCTATATGTTTAGACCTATCATGAAACACTGGATTCTCAAACAGCTTGATGCAACTCTGATTGTCACAATGTATCATAGTAGTCTCAACCTTCTAACCAAACAAGGCTACTAACAACTTTCAAAGCCATATAGCTTTACATGTTGCCATGCTAGATGCTATGTATTCTGCTTCTGCTGAACTTAGAGCCACAGACTTCTGCTTCCTGTTGAACCAAGATACAACTCTTGATCCCAAGCTGAAACAACACCCTGAAGTGCTCCTTTTGTCTATTGTACTTCCTGCCCAATCTGCATCAGTATAGCCTATCAACCTGATACCTTCACCTCAAACATATTTGATCCCATACTCGACTATACCACGCAAGTAATGTAGCACATGCTTAGCTGCTATCCAATGCATTCTCTTTGGTTCAACCATGAAGTAACTAAGAGAGTTTACTGCAAATGCTATATCTGGTCTAGTGTTGACCAAATACATAAGCGAACCAATCAACTATCTAGTACTCTTCGTAGGAGCTCCCACAAACTCCTAAGTATCCCTTTGTGTATCTGAAACCACATGATTCCCACTACCAACTGTAGAGGATGAAATGTCAACCTCTAAGACTTCTAGATGCATTTCCTATTGCACTTGTTGCTCCATACTCTGTGAATCTTCACTAATTGAGTCTACACTCGTACTGGTAACTGTACTTGAGCTTTGTTTCTCTTGACTTGGTCTTGGAGCTTCTGTTGGCTGCTCACTCTGATCATCAACTGGAAAATCTCTAGATCTCCTAAATGCCTTGTCCTCCATGAACTTGACATCCCGTCTGACAATAATTCTTTTAGTCCTCAGAATGAAAATCCTGTATGCCTTTGAGGTCTCACTGTACCCAACAAAGTACTCCCTCTCTACAATCTAATCTAACTTTGTACGTGTATCTCTAGGAATATGGCAATATGCCAAACTCCCGAATATCCTAAAGTGACTAACATCTGGCTTCTTCCCTGTGAAAGCCTCCTCTGGTGTCATCTTCCCTAGCACCTTGTGTGAAACTCTATTATGAATGTAGATTGTTGTATAACATGCCTCTGCTTATAAGTAACGGGGCATATCCTGGTCATGTAGCATAGCTCTTGCTGCCTCTGATATAGAATGGTTCTTCCTCTCAGCAACTCCATTTTGCTATGGATTGTAACGAACAGTTCATTCTCTCTTGATTCCTTCTCTGGTAGAGAACTCTTGAAAGACATTTCCTTTGTACTTGCCTCCATTGTCTGATCAAAGAACCTTTATCTTCTTTCCTATTGAGTTCTCCACACGAGCCTTGAACTCTTAGAATCGACTAAAAACCTCATCCTTAGTCTTTAAGAAGTATATCTAGGTCTTTCTAGAGAAATCATCAATAAAAGTAACACAATAGTCATATCCTCTAAGAGATTTCATCGACATCAGTCCACAAACATCTGAATGTACTAGATCAAGAACACCCTTAGATCTGGTGTCACTCCTTGGAAAAGATGCTTTCACAAACTTCCCCAATACACATCCCTTACATACATCGTCATGCTCCGTGCTCACCTCTGGAACACCTGTCACTATCTCATGAAGCAATCTAAGTGCTCTATGATGAATATGGCCCATCCTCCTATGCCATAGCTCTCCAAGATCTCTAGGATTAGTGTTGCTCATAAGTAACTTAGGAGTATCAAACTGCAATCTATAAAGGCGACCACTCCTAACTCCAATAGTTATGGGTGATTTCCAATCCTTGTGCTTAATCAACACATGTGTCCCTCTAAAGAGTACATTATAACCCCTATCTTGAATAACAAATATAGAAATAAAATTCATACCTAAGCCTGGCACATATAACACATCATGAAATGGGATTATCTTTCCATTCTCCAACTGAAATTGAACAGTCCCTTTCCCAACAGGGTTGAGTTTGGACAAGTTTCTCATAGAAATCTGGATCTTGGTGTCCTCCTCCTTGTAACTGGAGAAGTACTCTCTAACTCCTATCATATGAAATGACGCCCCACTATCTATATACCAAACACACTGTGAGGTTGAGCTAACCATACAAGCTATGAGTGCAAACTCATCTTCCATTCTACTGGAGAGTTCTTCTACACTTGCTGAAGCTGCCACCTGCTTCTTACCCTTCTTCCTCTCTGGGCGATCATTGACATAGTGGCCAAACTCATGACATCCAAAGCACTTGACCTTAGAAAGGTCCTTCTTCTTCTTCTCACTTTGTGAATTTGATTCTTTGCTAGATCCCTTCTTTTCTTTCCCTTTACCCGCTAGGGCAACATTCTCTTGTTCCACCTCATTTTTCTGACTCTTGTTGGCCCCATTGACAAGACTTAGTCTAAACTTCTCTTGAGTGAAATTAGTCCATAGTCGATCCCAACTCGGTAAAGTATCTTGTCTACTGATAACTTGAACAAAGACACTCCATTGTTTAGTAAACTCATTTAGGGTTATTCTCACTAGGTCATCATCACTAGATCTATCTCCAATAGCTGCTAACTCATCCTTGACAAGTTTGAGCCTGATGAGGTAACTTGTGACGTCTTCTCCCTGATTCATTTGGGTATTCTTTAGCTTCTCTTTGAGAATCAACTTCCTATTCATGGTAGCATTCTGGTATAGATTTAGAATGGCATCCCACATCTTCTTTGCCGTATCTAGATCTGCGATATGTGGAACAATATGATCCTTGATACTATCAAGGATAATCATCCTCGCTTTTGCATCATCCTTCCTATATGATGCAAGCTGTGTTGCATCCGTTGGTATAGGTACAACACTGGTAGCATAATCCTTGATACCATTCTCTTCCAACAATAAAGAAATTATGGCCTTCCAGACACCAAAATTTGAGGCACCATCCAATCTATCCTGATCTCTCAAACCAGCTGAAGCCATCTCAAGGGTTTAAAGCAATAATAAATCTAAAGAGATCAATATTTCTTTCCTAGGGAAAAACTCTTCTACCCTTAACGATTCTTTGATACCATGTGAAAAATCAACTATTGCAGTCACTGATTATTAATCTCCTATCGTAAATGATTATTAAACTGTTGAAAACAAATTTCTAGCTAATATTGAAAAATAACACAACTGCAACTTCACTTATAATACGGAAAGAAATGCGCAACACAATGAACACAATATTTTTGGATAAATTGTCCTTGGAGAAACCTCTAAGGGAAAACTAGTTCTACAGATGAGAAATTATATTAAACTTCAGCAAATCAAGAGATACAAAATTCCTTGCCTCTCACTGGTAGAACTCCGACAACCTCCTAATTTCTATCGCTAATATTCCCCACTGCTATCCCCATAGTAACACTACGCCCTTGCTAACACTGGATGACAATTTGCTATCACTCCAAAATGCTTCTTCCAAAACTTGTTTCTCCAAATGACCCAATGACCCCTTTTTATACTACCCTATTGGAAAAACCAACGACCAAGATTAAATCAAACCAACGACTAAGATTAAGACTGAAATATCCCCGACAGGATATTTGCCTCTTAAACACCAAAATACTGAAACTTCAATGATTAGGCTCTGATACCACTGTAATATCCCCCGACCGGATTATTAACTCTTTAAGTACCAAAAAAACTCTTAATACTTCAGCTCTGATACCACTGAGATGACCCTAGCTATAAAGGTCACTGAATCCCAATATTGTACTGTGGCAATTCATCAAATAGTTGGCAAACAACTTGCTACATTGGCTACTAAAAAAACAATACTGTACTGATGATTTTTATTGAATACTCAGCATACACATAAATGTGATAATTTAAGCAATGTACCAGATAGGTGGCTGAATCAAAATGCATTGATTAATACCATTAGGGACAAATCCAATCACAACCAGTTGAGGATAATGAATTACCAATTCATATATATAACGTCAACAATAACTAGAACCTGGAATGGCCGTAAATCGATGATCTATATATGACACTGTTCGCCCAAAATAGATGATCTGATCGAAATAGAGGCTTTGAAGCAGTTACCACAAAGATTTATATGTTTGTTTTGTAGAGCATCATAATCGCAGGTTCTGATTCATCTTCTGCCACGATCGAGTGGGCCCTGTCAGCTCTAATACAACACCTCGATATTCTGCGCAAAGCCAATCAAGAAATTGATATACATGTTGGACGGAACCGGCTGATGGAGGAATCCGACCTACCAAAGCTCAAGTATTTGAAGGTAATAGTGAAAGAAACTTTCAGGCTTAATCCGTCGGCATGCCCTTGTCAACACTGTGCACTTTTTCAACATATCCAGTTAGCTCTTCAAGAATTCGTTTCTGTACATTTGTGAGGCCTGTCGGGTCTCCAGCAGTGGTGCGGACACTGGATACAAAGGAAACAACTTCAAAATCAGAATAAACGTAATTGTAAACAGCCTTTGCAACTGTAGTCTTCCTAATACCTCCAATACCCCAGATTCCAATTCAGCCGAGCTTCATAGCCTTGGACCATCCTGAGCGAGAACAGATCTGTAGTAGGGCCTTCTTCCAGCCATCAATTTCTTCTCTTGGGTATCGATCTGAACGGCCATGATGCCTGAGAAATGATTCTTTATACGGACTGGACTTGTTTTCAGGGTATCTAACATGAGTTGGATCCACATAATAAAAAAGAGGAATAATCAAACCAGGGGTTCTCATCATTGCAGCCGCATCCTTCAGACACCATGCTGAGTTTGTATAACCTTCAGAAAATATAGGAATCCGTATCGCACTGTACTCTATTGCTCTTCCCAAGCTCAGTCCAATTATTTTTCCCGATCTGCCCTTCTACAACGATTCTTTAAATGTAAATCCAAACATTTCGTTGCTATGTCACAACTGATGTAGATTGAGCCGTCTAGGTACAGGGAAAACTATGCGGCCTTTCTCATGCAAATTCAACCAGATATGGGAAAACGTGCTTCCACTTCCCTTTGAATCTCTCTAGTTCTGCAATTAGTTAATCCCTTCCTAACTAAACCTCCAATGATCAATGAATCGCAAGATTTGGCCTTAGGCCACAGATTTGTTCTTGATGAAATGACTGCAGCGTCACCTCCAATCTGCAATAATTCGGATGATATTTCACACCCTCAAAATTGCGCACCAATTGAGAGTTATCGTTCTCAATGGCCAACTGTGACAATTGCGAAAACCCTAGGTTCCATAATGCACCTGTGATTGAATCACAATCTGAAAACACAAAGAGAGATAAAACAACTGCTTGATTCGAATGGAGCCCCGGGGTGCCTATTTATTCTTTTCCCTCCATCCTCTCCAGAGACTTCTAGAACTTTTTTGATCTTATCCCTCAAGTGACTTTATTAAATACTCCAAGTCACAATATTAAATACAAGGTCATCTTTTAATATTATTTATTTAATTAAAATAACTAATTAGTCATCCTTGGACAACCATTAATTAAATTAATTAAATCGAACTGTCATTAGAAAATTTGGGGACATGACAGTCCGCCCTTCCTGAAATTGCTTGTCCCCAAGCAATGGCTGAACCAAGAACCAATCAGTCTTCCTGGATCCCAAATGTAAATCTGTGTATCATCCCAATCCTCATCATACTCCCGTGGAGAAATCATCAATACCTGTAGCTGAGAAACTATGCTCAATATCCAAACCACTGACAACTCTGATGAAATCATCTGTAAACCAACTGTAGATGTCAGTAGAAGAAACCATGCTGCGAAACTCAAGCCAACTGAAACATCAACTCTATCATAACTCAAGCCCCTGTCAAAAAGACACCTGCACCCAACTGCATTGTAGATATGACAATAGCCATAGGTACCTGAATCATTGCCATCAACTCCAATCTCTGAAAAACTGCTCCGGGTGTGTCGATGTTGCAAGTTGAGTAACTTGCTACTACCAATTTTATTTTCAAAAGATGGTGCCAATCTATCCCCTAGTGGATGGTAAGAAATTGGAGCCAATCTACACCTGTGTGAAATAAAATCTTCTATCTCTATGTCAAAAGAAAAATGATGAGCGTACCCTACCATATAATGCCGGTAAGAACCTCCAAACTCTGCTGCTGGCTCATCATCACTGAACTGGGAATCAACAGATGGCTCCATTTTCTGACTCCGAGTGACTGTAGGCTGGATAGGATCCCGTGCATTTTGCTCAACAAACCTCTCCTCGAAATCCCTGTGAGGTAGCATAGTAGAAAGGACCCCTATAATCTTCTCAACCAATCGGCAAATAACACTAGTATCTTGGATGAGAACACCTTCTGTCACCTCATACGAGTCCAAATGAACACATGCACTGTCCAGCAAATACTCCATAAATGATTTAGTGCAGTAAAAATTATATGAGGAAGCATCAATATACTTCCCTGCACACCACAACTAATCCTCCTGTGAAGGTGGCATACTCAGCTGTACCACACTATCAACTAACTGAGAAGAATCAATCTGGAAACTTGACTCTACCGGTATCCCAAACTCATTAAGACCAACTTCTTCCAAACCCTGAACATGTGTGTCAATCTCAACAATAAGCTCCTCAAAAGCAACTGTAGGAGTGTACTTACCGTCATCTACCTCAGTAGTCAAATGAACTGGGTCTGGGGCTGGTTTTGACCGCAAATGCTCCAACTCCACGGTCACCTCCTTCAACTGAAACTGTGACTTCTGTAGATCCCGCTGTGTGTCCTCTAATGCCTCAGTAGTCGCTATGAGCTCTTGGGAAAGCTCACTCACCTCCTCTTCACGATCCAAGAGTGCCTCATATGCTGTACTCCCCCACTCAACCAAGTGATCACGGTCGGCTACCAATCGTAAATAATCCTGCTTTAAAATCCGAACAGCTTCACGCAAGGCATGAATCTCTGCCAAAGGAAGGTAACCACTACTGGACTCATCTGTCATAGAAGAACCCCAACCAGAAATAGCCAACAACTGACGAGCAGTATCAAAATGCTCACAAGCGATAGCAATGTCTTGCTCACTAACTTTCAACTGGCTAACCACATGATGGCTCTGGCTAAACTGTCTTCCACAAACCTTCTTTGTCACATTGTCTAAAGGAGTATCTTCAAGGTTACTGGTTTCTAGAATATTGTCATCCATATCTTGCGAATCCTCTCCAAAACTCATATCCTCATCTGGAGTGTCAAAATCTGTAGTTCTGCTGTCAAGCTCTTCTGTACCTAAAGAAACTGTCAAGGAAGCTGAATCTTCAAAACTGCCCACTTCATCCTCCTGGATGTCATCAAGGCTGAAATGATCCTGGGACTCATCAGTACACACTGGTAAATATGAAAAATCTTCAACACCTTTCAGCAAGAATGGTCGACTGGAAATATGAACCAAACCCAACAACGGTGCATAAAAACTAATACCAACATCGGATGTTCTGCTGGCACAAGGAAAGATAACACCGTATATTCTGCTAATCAAATCCATGATAGCATTCAAACAAACATTGCTACTATTAAGTGCTCTCCAGTCAATTGAATCCCAAACGCTGTTGAAACATTCTTGAGTCCATATTCGTAAACAAGGAATAGCTAGTAACTCAAGCAAACTACTTACCTGAGTAATGTGACCAATACTAGCTAACTTCACATACCTGTCTGCCATGGTCCTTGTATCCTGGATGTGAATGCAAGATGAACTCGTAACATTATCAGCTACCATATATGATCCGTCTGCTGCAGGGAGCTGAATGTCAGGCATGTAAGATGAAACTAAGCCCAGCTCCACGCCATGCTCATTTCTATGCCTCTCCCAGTCCTGTAATGCCAAAGTTTCTCGAGTGTCCTCAAGCTCGCAAGAAAGCTTGACAACTTCCTCCTCCTTCCTCCTCAAGGCATCTGAATAGTCTTTGGCAAGGCTTAGAAGATGATCACGGTCTGATAGAAGATGCAAATAGCTCAGCTTCGTCGTCCCCATCCCTTCACCAATTGCATGTAAGTCACAGCAGGAAGAATTTTCCTGAACTCCCTTATGTCTTCCTTGTAACTGAATCATCTGGATGTGCTCTTCTAACATCTCCCGCATCCTGTCATGATGAGATAAAGAAGCCACAATACTATCTTTACTTACCTTCAGCTGGCTAGAAAAATCATGTGAAGTACTGCCATTCTCATCCTCATGTGATGAAACATCTAACTGAGCCTGGTACTCTCTCAACAAAATCATGAATGCTCGATGTCTGCTCATTTTCACCAGGTATCTCATCACCATGCACAATGACATCATCATCATCTGAACTCACTTTACTGTAATCATTGCCTGTCGAAACCAAACTACCTTGAGTACCTGAGACATCACCCTTGGGAAACTCGTATTCAGCTGTCTCAACTTGAGTGTCAAGTTGACAGTTACTATCCATCAGCGTAATGTCCTTCTCTGCTTCTTCCTGTGACCGAACTGAAGCCTCTGACTGGCTGCACACTTGTTTCTCGAACTCCTCATTAAGGTTCCTCGTAACATCTCTCATTGTATCTGTCAACTCTTCGTGAGAAGATTCACCAAAATGAAATCCAGTTGATTTACTCAGCTTAGCTGGGACGGACAGCCTGTCAAGCATACGGCGGTGCTTAACCAATAGTTCAGACATGTTATGTTTGATTTTTCTGAACTCATCCTGAATACCTAAATAGTCCTCCTTTCCACATTTTCGACTCTGCATACTATGTCTATTACTTGTCCGAGTTTGTGTCCTTGGAGACTTTGTGCTGTACCTGTCCATCTTGGTTGAAGTAGAGTGCTGATCACTCATGTAATTCGGTTCTCACCCCACAGGATGGCAAGAAAACCGCTCTGATACCACTGAAATATCCCCGATAGGATATTTGCCTCTTAAACACCAAAATACTAAAACTTCAATGATTAGGCTCTGATACCACTGAAATATCCCCGACAGGATATTTGCCTCTTAAACACCAAAATACTAAAACTTCAATGATTAGGCTCTGATACCACTGTAATATCCCCCGACCGGATTATTAACTCTTTAAGCACCAAAAAAACTCTTAATACTTCAGCTCTGATACCACTGAGATGACCCTAGCTATAAAGGTCACTGAATCCCAATATTGTACTGTGGCAATTCGTCAAATAGTTGGCAAACAGCTTGCTGCATTGGCTACTAAAAAAACAATACTGTACTGATGATTTTTATTGAATACTCAGCATACACATAAATGTGATAATTTAAGCAATGTACCAGATAGGTGGCTGAATCAAAATGCATTGATTAATACCATTAGGGACAAATCCAATCACAACCAGTTGAGGATAATGAATTACCAATTCATATATATAACATCAACAATAACTAGAACCTGGAATGGCCGTAAATCGATGATCTATATATGACACTGTTCGCCCAAAATAGATGATCTGATCGAAATAGAGGCTTTGAAGCAGTTACCACAAAGATTTATATGTTTGTTTTGTAGAGCATCATAATCGCAGGTTCTAATTCATCTTCTGCCACGATCGAGTGGGCCCTGTCAGCTCTAATACAACACCCCGATATTCTGCGCAAAGCCAATCAAGAAATTGATATACATGTTGGACGGAACCGGCTGATGGAGGAATCCGACCTACCAAAGCTCAAGTATTTGAAGGTAATAGTGAAAGAAACTTTCAGGCTTAATCCGTCGGCATGCCCTTGTCAACACTGTGCACTTTTCTGACATATCCAGTTAGCTCTTCAAGAATTCGTTTCTGTACATTTGTGAGGCCTGTCGAGTCTGCAGCAGTGGTGCGGACACTGGATACAAAGGAAACAGCTTCAAAATTAGAATAAACGTAATTGTAAACAGCCTTTGCAACTGTAGTCTTCCCAATACCTCCAATACCCCAGATTCCAATTCAGCCGAGCTTCATAGCCTTGGACCATCCTGAGCGAGAACAGATCTGTAGTAGGGCCTTCTTCCAGCCATCAATTTCTTCTCTTGGGTATCGATCTGAACGGCCATGATGCCTGAGAAATGATTCTTTATACGGACTGGACTTGTTTTCAGGGTATCTAACATGAGTTGGATCCACATAATAAAACAGAGGAATAATCAAACCAGGGGTTCTCATCATTGCAGCCGCATCCTTCAGACACCATGCTGAGTTTGTATAACCTTCAAAAAATATAGGAATCCGTATCGCACTGTACTCTATTGCTCTTCCCAAGCTCAGTCCAATTATTTTTCCCGATCTGGCCTTCTACAGCGATTCTTTAAATGTAAATCCAAACATTCCGTTGCTATGTCACAACTGATGTAGATTGAGCCGTCTAGGTACAGGGAAAACTATGCGACCTTTCTCATGCAAATTCAGCCAGATATGGGAAAACGTGCTTCCACTTCCCTTTGAATCTCTCTAGTTCTGCAATTAGTTAATCCCTTCCTAACTAAACCTCCAATGATCAATGAATCGCAAGATTTGGCCTTAGGCCACAGATTTGTTCTTGATGAAATGACTGCAGCGTCACCTCCAATCTGCAATAATTCGGATGATATTTCACACCCTCAAAATTGCGCACCAATTGAGAGTTATCATTCTCAATGGCCAACTATGACAATTGCGAAAACCCTAGGTTCCATAATGCACCTGTGATTGAATCACAATCTGAAAACACAAAGAGAGATAAAACAACTGCTTGATTCGAATGGAGCCCCGGGGTGCCTATTTATTCTTTTCCCTCCATCCTCTCCAGAGACTTCTAGAACTTTTTTGATCTTATCCCTCAAGTGACTTTATTAAATACTCCAAGTCACAATATTAAATACAAGGTCATCTTTTAATATTATTTATTTAATTAAAATAACTAATTAGTCGTCCTTGGACAACCATTAATTAAATTAATTAAATCGAATTGTCACTAGAAAATTTGGGGACATGACAAACTCAATAGCCAATAAAAGAATTGGTTGCAAGGTGTCCAAAAGAGAATCACTAAAATTAGTAAATAATTATCTTTGCAATAACCATTTACTAATTCTTGGCAAGTGGACAAACAGCTGTCCAAACTACCCATAACTAATGCTGCTATACATAGATAAGGATGAACAGCTGTCCAAGCTACCCATAAATACTACTGCTATTTTTGAGTCAGAAATAACAGCTATCCAACTAACAATAATTAATAGGGACTTCAAATCACAAAGACGTCTTGTTAGTTTGGTTTTCAGAGGCCTTTCTTTCCCGTAATTACATATATATTACAAGAGAAACCAATGAAGAAAATTATAAATAGCACTTCTACAGAAATTGAAGAGTTTTCAAAGTGACAGATTTACATGCGATAGCTAAACAAGGGAATGAACTGTTACAGCTAAGAGAGTTTAGGCTGAAGAGCGAGAGCAGTTCTACCAAGTACGGTTCAGGAACGGTGACGCAGAACGAGAGTTAAACTCGTACGCACTAATGGGGGACTTGTTATGGCTAAGCTCATGTTCAGGAGTTGGCCCACTAGTGTTAGCATTTTCATTTGAACAGAGAAATTTCACAAGACCACAACACATAGCATGCCCAGTGATTAAATCCTGTGAAACATCATCACCCAAATAGAGACATCTGAGAAGCCCAGAGCATTCTACTTGAGACCATACTTTTTCAATAATATCATCAAAAAGATGAGATACATCTGAGAAGCCCACATTCTAATGTTTAAAGGAAATTATAATTAAAAAATTCAGTGCTGCCAAGAAATGAGGATGCCAGCTTGAAATGAGGAGACATAATGATGCACTGTATAAGGAAGGCGTAAAGTATAAATAAAATAAATTGAATGGATATCATATGACTCAAAAATTACTTATTCTGCCACTAAAAGTGTCCCATACTAAGTAGAAAAAGTGACACAATAACTAATGTGGGATGAACTATTTAATGCTAATAAATTCGTGAGAAGACACAACATTTGGAAGAACACTTGATCAAATGTCCACTTTTCCATTCAAAAAAGTACATACAAAAGACCAAACCGATGAAACATAGAAACATGGTATTATGAGAATGAGAGTACAAAATTTAGCAAGAGAGGGGAAACTGAGATCTAAAACTAGCTGGTATCTCTCTCACAGTGAGTAATGGAAGTGCAATAAGGTTGATAAGGATTGGCTTGTGGATTGGAAGCATTGCAGCTGTAATCTGATTGACCTGATATTGAGCATGGAACACTATCTGCTACCAAAACAGCTTAGCTGATATATTGGGTTTGGCTTTGAAGTACCCTTCTATAGACCTTCTCACCATCACTGCCATTAACAACTCCTTCAATGCACATAAGACATGAAAAAGAGGCCTATTGCTGCAATATTCATCCAACTATGGAGAGAGGCCATAGATTCAATAACGCTATAAAAAATGGGTGTCAGTATGGAAAATTGGAGCAGGTATTATAGGGAGGATAAGAAATAGATTTGAAAAGGATAGTTGTTTGCAGTGATTGAATGACAGGTTGGTTAAGTAGAAAAGCAGCTTTGATTTGTGTTGTTGGGCTAGTTAAGTGATTGAATAACTTATTATGCTTAACATGATCTATGGTTTTTTTTTTACAAAACTTAATAGTTTGATATATTAAACAACGGGCCTTGGATTGATTTACAATGACAAAGTTTCTGAACAAAACAACCGATAACTAAGATTAGAAATAGAAACTAAATAATAAACTGAAGACTAATTAAGCTGGCCATTAAAGAAACAATACACATCATACAAATAGGTGAACCATATGTAGGACTGCAATAAGAAATCGATATTGAAATAGCTTTATAGAATGTTGAATCACTATCATAGTTTTACAGAATGTTGAATCATATCTCAGAATGAATGAACATTGTATAGAAAGTGTTAATGTAGTATTCTAGCTATTCAAAATTGAAGTAGAATGTATCAATGCAAGTAAAACAATCAACTAGTGTTGAGATCTATAGTCCTCCCACATTTTTTCTGCTATTTAATCTCAAAATTTTTCCCAATCATCTCTATCTCGTTGAGTCATCCCAAAAGTCTCAAGAATTGGGACATTTATCCCTCCATGATCAACATCCTCTTCAATTTCCACATTGGGTGGAACATCGTCCTCTATCATAATGAAATTGTGTAGTATGCAACATGCTAACATGATCTTTATTTGATTCGTGATATTATAAGATGTCGCATGCCTCAAGATAGGAAAACATTGCTTCAAAATACCAAATGTGCACTCAATCACATTCCTAAGAGAGGAGTGTCAGTGGTTAAATAGCTCGTAGCCATTGTTGATTGGGTTTGCTCTAGAAAACTCTTTTAGGCGGTATTGCATACACCGATAAGGGGTGAGGAATCCAGGAACATTTGGATAGCCAGTATCAACTAAATAAAATTTTTCTATACAAAAGAACAATAAGTATTATAATTGAAATAACATAAACACTATGGTTTACAATAATGACTATATAATCATTAGAAATATGATTTAATATACGAGGGGGGACTATTAGTGGATCTGTGCTTGATAGGGTTGAAGCAAGAACATGATTATCCATAGCTGAACCTTCCCAACCAGCAAGAACTTATTGAAACTTGTAGTCAAAGGAACAAACACCCATTACATTTTGTGATAGGTTGCCTTTTCTATTACGATATTTTGCTTGATTGTCCACATCAAAGGTAACTGGTATATGGGTCCCATCAATTGCTCCAACACAATCCTAGAACACTAAAAATATTATAGTCAAATACATAACGATATACTCAAACAACAAAGTACATGTCAATAGGATATTTACCTTGAAGTACAGATTAAAATGGTCCTTCCCAAGAATTTCTAGAGGGGTAGTTGGAGAAGGGGGCAAAAAGTAATTGCCATGGAGCAATATGATTTCCTTTGAGACCTTGTGGAAGTGGCGACTCACAGTCTCTCCTGAGTGACCAAAGTTATGGCTAATCTTATGATTCTTTAGATTGTGGCCAAGGGTATGTAGGAACATGACTAGTTATTCTTCCAATTTCATGTTTATCATATCTTTAATGATCCCTCTCTCCCTTAGAATATTGGCGAGTTTGAAGAAAGCTCCTTTAGTCATATGTATTTGGTCATGACAATCTGTGACATTAGAATATATAATATGTTTAAAGAAAAGAAAAAAAACTCTTCTTCACTTGTGTCGTTGTCTTCTAGCATCTACATAAGATGCTACTGTGAGTACTGCTTGGGCTGTAAGAAAAACTGCAAGTACACACAAGAGCGTGATCTTCCTAACAAGGCTTTTGTAATTTTTTTTTTAATCATTAGCAGGATCCATCGAACGCCCTATAAACACATATATAGATTTAATTCAAATTTTCATATTAATGAAGATGAGGAGAATGAATGAGAAGGCAAGGAAAAATTTGAAGAAAACCTAAACAATTTGAATTGATATTTGCAAGTTATAACATATATATCTAGAGTAGGCCACTTCATCTATTTTGTTTTTTGTATGATTCAAACTGAGGAGACATCCCTGCAATATGAGTAATGTTGAGCCTCTTTTAGCAGAAAAGAAATAGTTGAACAAAGTAGTACAGAAATATAATGGTATTCTTTTGTATCCTTATTGAAGAGCCTAAGTAGTTAATAGTTAAGCATAGTAATGAGATTTTCTGAAGTAAAATTTAGACAATGACACATTCACTATATGTTCTTTCAAGTATTTATGAAATATATTATATTTCATGATCTTTATGGATCATTTTCTATTGCTGATTATACATTATGATCTTGTGAGAGAGTTATTTGGAAGAACAAAATGAATTTATTATAATTGACTATTTGATTTAAACATTATCTATGCTATTTCCATCTTATACCAATGTTATAATGAACCTCGATTCAATGTTGTGGCTGATATGTAAGACAAATCTTCACTGTCAAACTCCTTTCATTGAATAAGATTGATCTTAGTTATAATCATGTATGTGTTTGACATTGTGGCAACCGCGAATGTATTTGGTGTTGTTTGTTTCTTCATAGGAATCTAGGTTTTGACTGAGAATTTTGAGAGTGTTTGTGGCTGCTATATCTACTCGGCTACATTAAGACACTCCTCAACTTTTCCAATAAACAAAGAATTTCTTTTGATCTACAGTTCATAATTTTGAATTTCTTTTGGATTTGACTAACTAAATATCTTAATTCAATGTTTTTGATTATATTCTACATTTTGTCATCATTATGAATTAAATTATGGATAAAATAAAATAAATGATAAGTCATGATATCATCTAAAAATTGACAATAGTTAGATGGTCCCTTGGGAGGGATGTTATAGAGAATAGAGATGTTGATGTTAGTAGGTAAGTCTTGAGAATTGGTATGGTATATCATGGGAAATTCATATGTAACAGAAATGACATAGATGTTGATGTTAGTAGGTGAGTCTTGTGAACCATTTTAAAAATAAACCAATGAGTATTTTTTAACACATGTCACTAGGCATGTTTGTTGAATGGATCAAACACAGGAAAGAACTTTACAGTAAAGGTGGTAATGAAGGGATTCAACTATCAAATAAAGATAGGTATTGAGAATCTGAAGATAGCATTGTATGAGAGACAATCTCTAAATTCCATTTGGATTAGCAAAGATCAAAGCATACAATCTCATAATCTAATTGACTAGGCTTTCTAAGTAAGTAGTAACCGCCAGTAACAATGTAACATCTAGATATTCATCATACAAGAGCACTCTAGAAGACAAATGAATCAAATATGCATGAGCACCAGCTAGAGAATAGTTAGATGTTCAATAATGCAAAGTAAAAATATATATAGTACTAAGAAAGAATGTGATGTTTCCCTATCTTTCAAGAGAGGATAGTTAGATGTACCATCAAAGAAACTCATTGGAGATTATGAGAGTCTTCCTATTTGTTAGTTTAGAGATGAACACTTCAAAGATAAGGAAAAGATTTGGTAGAAAATGAAAATAGCTAGATTTAAGATGAAGATCTCTAATAAATGATGATGAATTGTAGGTGGGATGAGGAAATGTCAACAATGACCTTGCTTAGTTGAGTATTATAAACATTAACCACCACCATGAAAATTTAGATAGGGCATCTTGAGTTTTGAAGCCTTCTTTGTTAATTTCATTCATTCAGATTCTGAATGAGAAAAATTTCAATAAAGCAATAGAGTCTAACAATCTTGCTTTTTAGGCATGTAGGTAGGCTGTTAAATCGACAATAGAAGAGGAAAATCAATCTAGATAGTATACAAATGGTCAGAAAAGCTATAAAATTATCAAATAACACCATAAATCAATGTTCTTTCAATTGTTGAGAGTGATAAAATTTATATAACTGGTAGATAAGATGCAAGAGAAACTTACTCATATTTCAGATTCTACATATCTGCTTTTATCTTTCATTTATCCCATAGATCCTACACGCTGTTCAAATTTGAATGTTGATTGAATTATTTTCAATTGATGGATTCATTGATATTGGGCTTACAAACAAGATTCTTTTTTCATGTTCACAAGAAACAAATGATGAATCCTCATTACGTAGTGAGGATGATGAAGCAGCCTTATTTGAAAACAATGATTTTGAGTCTCAAGCAAAGAAAGCAAAGGAAAATTTTGAGTAAACTGAGACAAGTGAATCAGAAAATGGGAAAAAAAGAAGCTCAGGGATAAAGATTCCAATATGCCTTAGTTCCAAGATTTCATTACTATCTAGAATACAAATCGTCTATTGTGATTTTCTTCATTAAATTCAAACACTGTTTATTTGGGGCAAAAATACATTTAGATTTCTATGGTCTGATTTTATTTTATTGGATTTAGTTTATTGACATTTATATTGAAGACCACAAGTATTACTTTAATTCTGATAATGCTTCTCAATGATAATCTTATGTAATAATCACATATAAGTGACATCTTTATGAATTAAGAGTTCACATGTTCTATAATACTAGTTTTATTCAATTATTATATATCAATATAAATTGGTTCAAACTTTAGTTACATATTGACCTGCTTAGTTTAAGATCATAGGACAAATTTGGTGTATCTAGATCATATTTCTATGTTGAAATATAATGTAATAGTACTTATTTGTGGAAAAAATTAAATTTCATTAAGATGTAGGTACAAGTATGAAGTCCCTAATTTAAATAGACAAAACTAATCGGTAAGCATTGGGCAAAATGACAGTGATGTGAAACAGGATGCATATAAAAGTCAAATGTAGCAGTTAAGGTGGAGGCCTCACCTGCAGAAGCCATTTGGTTACAGTTGAGTATTACTTGTTCCGAGGGCTCTCGCCCACAAGTAAAAGCCTTAATTTAGAGAACTAAAAAATGAGGAAGTCTTTGAAAAAGAGTCCAGAAGAACCAAATGTTGATATGAAAGAGTACTCTCAGCTCTCTAGTGAGGTAGAGAGGACGATAGGGCAGGAAACTTGAGATGAAGGGTTTAACAGAGCGGGGGATGAGCCTATTTTCAAGGATATTCCAGTATCTCCAATTCAAAATCTAGACCTCCTTTAAAATAGTTCGAGATAGTGGATGAAACTTTGAGGGTTGAGATTCAAAATATGACTCCAATGACAATGGGGTTGGGGAAGACGAGCTATACACATTAATGCAAGCATTAGAGTAGTGGAAGACAAGAAGATTGTGATATGCTTTTGGTATTATTCAACACATAATCAAAACTTATATCAGCTTAAAATCATGAAACTGATTTAAAATGGGTTTTTTAGTGTGGAAAATTGAGATGTAATCTGTGAACGTTGGGGTTCAAGAAATCTGGTGATATCTGGGGTATGTTCTTTCTCAGTTTCTTTCTAAATATATCTCAAAATAGAGTACTAAAGTAGGGCTAACACCCATTTTTTCCTTGCTTTTAGTTCACAAGTGAGGAGAAGGCAGATGAAATATAGAGATTTTTTTCAACTTGGATGTTGCCATCTATAGAACACTTAGACATTGCATACCACTAACTATTGTTTAGATAAGGGAAACAAAAGCTACACTCCAAATGGGTTTCAACCACATCGTCACATCATTCTAGAGAAACAGATGAAAGAAAAAACTAAGCAAACCCGCACTGGTAGAGGATGCAAATTATTTTATAAAGCCTTGATTACTCTTCAACAACAGCAAGACATAAATGCCTCTCTAAAAGTCTGCTTTGATTTTGAAACATACACTTCCCTGTTTACCATCGTGGCAAATGAGGGCTGGAAACAAAATTTTACTATGAACGTGAAAATCTTGAAAAAAATTTAGTGGGTTTACCTTGAATGAGGATGTCGCCTGTTGTTTGACCTGCAAATCGATCAACCCCGGAGTCCTGCTTCAAAACCAAATCTTGTCACATTTAGGAGGAAGGGATATCACCTTCAAAGAACAAACTCAAGTCTTCTACCTACACCCACCAACAAAAAATAATGTAAATCCGACTGTCATAAAATCAAGTCTGTATTATCTTCGCAACTTGAAGAATCAAATAAACTGTCAACAATCAACTGCGAAAATCACAGCCACCGACTCCATTAACAAACATGTCAAATACATATTATAAAGCTTTTCAAAGGTCACAAACATTCGGATTACTTCCTGTTAACAAACCCTAAACCACACATCTGCTATGCACCTGTATTAAGAAAGAAATTGAGCAAAGAGATAAGGAAGTATATAAAACCATAGAGAACAAAAATTCCTACCTCCAAACCAAAGAGAACTAATTGCTACCTTCAAACTAGAGAAGTATGAAATGAGTAGTTCTATTTTGAGTGCCCAAAAAAATGAGCAAATTTTGGATGGACCCAATTTTTTTAACTTTTTAACAAAGTATTTAAGTGGAATAGGAATAAGTATTCCAATTCCACCTATTTAGATGGAACTGAAATACTCTCTTTTTTGGCTTAAAATGGAATATTTATTCCCATTGTATGCCTATTCCTAATTTCTGCATGTTGCACCCAAACGGAGAATACAAAGATTTTAGGAATAAGCAGATGCCTATTCTGGGTGTATTCTGCTTGTCAAACAGGCCCTAAGAGATATGAGAAACCCAAAATGGGCTCTACTGACCACAGGCCCAGTCTATTAATTTATATAGAAATAAATAGTAAATGCTATTTTGACTATGACATAGAATTAGTTACAATATTAATGAAACTAGATGAGATGGACGATTGATTTGGTTGGTGCTTGGATGGGTGCATGTGGAAAATGAGTGGTCTGTGCTGACCACCGACCACTGAACATTCTACTGAATAATTAATTTATTCTAACATTAGTTTAGCTTATAGACATTTCCTGCAAATTAACCCTAGCACGCTTATTGTCTAGAGCAACAATAGAAAAAAACATGGGACTTTTAAATTGGTTGATGGATTTGCTAAAAAATGACAACTGGGGGCTATAGCTATTTGCATGGGCACTAGCTACAGTGCAAAATATTTGCACCGTAAAAACCCATGCCTCTACTGCCTTGCCCGTTGTCCTCTTTAACAGTACCAGATGTCTTGCATGATCTCTTGCAGAGACGAAGGACAGAATGATCAAATCAGTGATTAGAAGAACATAACAAAAGAAATGGTGAATTAGTAGCGGAGTTAGTCAAATGTCTTTAGCATCATGCATCAAGGTTAGTTGAAAATCTTCACTTAATTTCATTGTTTAGTTGCTAGGATTTGTTGAACATTAATTTTAATTTTGGTAAAAGTATATATTCATTACTTATAAAATATAATGTTAGTGAAGTCAAGTGAAAGTTGAGAAAAACATTTTTTATTTTAATATTAAAATATTTTCATATTAATGTGGAAATATATTTTTATTTTAATATTAAAAACATTTTTATTTTATTATTTAAAATATTTTCATATTAATATAGAAATATATTTTTTATTTTAATATTTAAAGTATAAATTTTTATGTTTAAGAAATTTATTAGTAACTGTTATTAAAAAATTAATAATATCCCTTTCTAACAAATTGAAGTTTTATATTATCGTTAATGATTAAATTTATATACTAAAACATTAAAACATTAATGATTATAAAGTGTCAAAAATGATTCAATACAAAAATAATAAATTACATACTATTAGAAATATGGATGTAAAAAATATATTGTTAGAAATGACAAAAATTCACAAAAGTCACATGCCAAGTTTTAATTTTGTAAAAGAACATTAACTTTGGTGTAAGTATATTTGTTACTTATAAAATATATGCAGTAAAAATTGAGAGAATTGTTTTTATTTTTACATTTTAAATATTTTCATATTAATGTAGAAATAAATTTTTATTTTAATATTTAAAGTATAATATTTTTTAGGTTTACAAAACTTATTAGTAACAATTATTAAAATTTTTATAATACCACTTAATTATATTGAAGTTTTTTGTTTATCTTTTATTTGTCACAAATCAAATTTTAAATTTTAAAAAAAATTATTATAAAGTGTTAAAAATGATTCTATGTTAAAATAATAAATTACATACTATAATATGGATGTTAAAAAATATTATTAGAAATGACTTACATTCATAATCTAATTGATGAAAAAAGTCATTTTAATAAGGTGACTAATTTTTTATTTGAATTATAAATAAATTGTAGAAATTTACATTGAAGTAACATTTTTATATATAACATTTACCATAAATAAAACATATTAAAAAATATATTTAAAAAACAATGCTTTTATAATTATTAATTTAATCTCTTCAATATATTTTTTAATCTTACAACTATTAAAATTAAACTTATTTATTCCTCTAATTAAAATAAGAGTTATTGATGATGAAATGAATACACTTATTAATTTTATACCAAACTATATTTTTAAAGCATAAGGAAACAAATATAAAGTAGATGTAATTAAATTAATTTTAAAGTGAATGTAAGTAAATTAAACTTATTTATGTACTTACATCCACTTTAAATTTTTTAATTTATGATTTATAATATAATAATTTGCTATAAGCTTATTTTTTCTTTATGCTTTGAAAATGCTATAAATAAAAATTATTTTTATTAAAAAAAAAAACTTACAATGCTTTTATAATTTTTTTGGATTGATAAACGGCCAAAGCCTAGATTAATTATTATTATATGTTAAGTAGAGGTAGATTCAAACCCAAGACCTCCCACATGAGAGGCTTGCAAGTTACTGTTGCATTGTATTGTAGGCTTTTGTCTACAATGCTTTTATAATTGTTAATTTAATCTCTTCAATATAATTTTTAATCTTAAAACTATTAAAATTAAACTTATTTATTCCTTAAAATAAAATCTAAGTTACTGTTTGTTCATTGAATGAATACACTTATTAATTTTATACGAAATTATATTTTCAAGCATAAAGGAAAAAATATAAAGGAGATATAAGTAAATTAATTTTAAAGTAGATGTAATTAAATTAAACTTATTAATTTGCTTACATCCACTTTATATATTTTTCGTTATGCTTTAAAATGTAATTTGATATAAAGTTATTTTTTCTTTATCTTTAAAATTTATCATAAATAATTTTTTTTTGAAAAACATAAAAATAAATAAATAGAAATGCTTTTATATTTATTAATTTAATCTCTTTAATATAATTTTTAATCTTATAACTATTAAAATAAAACTTATTTATTCCTCCAAAGTTATTGTTCATTAAATGAATACACTTATTAATTTTGTACCAAATTATATTTTAATGCATAAAGAAAAAAATATAAAGTGGTTGAAGTAAATTATTTTTAAAGTGGATTTAAGTAACTTAATTTACTCACACCCACTTTATATATTTTCTTTATGCTTTAAAATGTAATTTAGTACAAAGTTAGTTTTCTTTACGCTTTAAAATTTACCATTAATAAAAAATATTTTTCAAAAAATATAATATAAAAAAAGCCAACTTACATGGCTTTTATAATTATTAATTTAATCTCTTCAATATAATTTTTAATCTTAATAATCTCTACAAGAGACCGTGCAAGACATCTGGCAGTGTCAGAGAGGACGACTGGCAGAATTGTAGAGGCACGATTTTTTTAAGGTGCAAATATGTTGCACCGTAGCCGGTGCCATTTGCATGGACCACATTTTACTGCAGATGCGAACAAGAAAAATGGTTTCAGACATTTGACTTGTGGTTTACTTTCCAGTTCTTCAGCTGGCATTTACATGTCATAATAAATACTATCGCTTTTAATGTTGGTAATCATGAAAGCACCTTTTAGAACAGAGAGGCAAAGATAGAGTTTATGACCGACATATGTATTTTCTTGCTAGAGTAAGAAACGGGCTTAAGCGGAACTTGAGGAAAATTTTTGCTTGATATGGAGAATAAATCTGGTGAAATGAGCTTCTTTGTGGCTTGTTGAAATGGCCAACAAGAAATGTGAAAGACTTGCTAAAACTTGCGGATCCACCAAGCTTGTTATTGTTGGGCTTTAAACAAAGAAATTAAATGTCGCAATAAAAAGAAATACACAACACCGGATTTATCCTGGTTCACCAAAATAGTGGCTACGTCTAGACTGCAGAGTATTGAATTAATAAGAAAAAGTTGTTTACAAAATGAGCAGGAGCAGCATATAAATGGGCTCCAATAATATTACAAATGAAGAGTCTTTGGAAACCAAGAGACTCGATTATTGGAGGGAACAAAGATGACTGTTGGCCTTCACAATATCAACAAACTCCCACTTGAAGGACAACCAATGCTACAACTGATCACCCAATACCCTGCTCAAAAAATGATCTATCTTTTCTTCACAAGCCCAAGAGAAGTTCTAGCACATTCGAACTTCTCTTTGGAAAAAACTTTCGTGAATATATCAGTCGGATTGATCTTGGTGTCAATCTTGACAACATTCAGCTTGCCCTCTTCAACTGCATGATGAACAAAGTGAGCATGTGCATCAACATGCTTGGAGCGACGTTGGGATGACTGATTATGTGCCATGAAGATCGCACTACGACTGTCACAAAATAGATTATATTCATTTTGATGAACTTTCAAGTAACCAAGTAACTGCTGAAGCCAAATCATTTCCCTTGCACCGTCGGAAAGAGCTAAGTATTTAGCTTCAGCTGAAGAAAGAGCAATGGAATGTTGCAACCATGATGCCCAGCTGATCGCAGCTCCAGCAAATGTGAAGGTGTAACCAGTGGTAGACCTTCGTTTATCCAAGTCTCCAGCAAGATCAGAATCAGTGTAACCTTGTAGCTGAATTTTGTTTCTACCAAAACATAAAACATAATCTGAAGTGCCTTTTAGATACCTTAGTATCCATTTGATGGCTTCCCAATGAGCTTTTTCGGGATTGCTCATGAACTTGCTCACAACTCCCACCGCATGAGCAATGTCGGGGCGAGTAGAAACCATAGCATACATAATACTACCAATGGCTGATTTGTATGGAATTTTCTCCATAAATTCTTTTCCTTCTTGTGTTTGAGGACATAATTCAGAACTTAATCGAAAGTGACCTGCAAGAGGAATAGGAGTTACTTTTGATTCAGCCATGCCAAATCTTTCAACAAATTTGTCAATGTATTGTTTTTGAGACAAAGTGATTTCCCTCTTTTTCCTATCCCTTGTGATTGTCATGCCAAGAATCTTTTTGGCCACCCCTAAGTCTTTCATTGCAAATTGGCTTGCCAATTTGTGCTTCAACTCATTAATGATTCTTTTGTTTGTGCCAACTACTAACATGTCATCGACATAAAGAAGAAGGATGACAAACTCTCCACTTGGAAGTTTCTTGAAGTAGACACATGGGTCTGATTCACATCTTGTGAAATTATGCTCAGCCATGAAGCGATCAAATTTTACATACCACTGTCTTGGGGCTTGTTTTAGGCTATACAAGCTCCGATTTAATTTGCAATAAAGGTGTTCATGTCCCTTCTTTACGAACCCTTGTGGCTGCTCCATGTATAGTTCTTCTTCTACATCACCATGTAGGAAAGCGGTTTTCACATCAAGTTGTTCTAATTCAAGATCCCATGCAGCTGCTAATCCAAGAACAGTTCGGATAGTTGCCATTTTGACAACTGGTGAGAAGATTTCATTGAAATCTATCCCTTGTTTTTTATCAAATCCCTTTACTACCAATCTGGCTTTGAAGCGTTTATTGCCTTCCGCTTCATCTTTCACACGATATATCCACTTGTTCCTAAGTGGTCTTCGATTAGGTGGAAGAGAGACCAAATCCTAGGTTTGATTCTTGAGTAAAGAATCCATTTCTTCACACATCTCTATTTTCCATTTATCACTATTGACATCGTTGAGAGCTACTTTGAATGTAGACAGTTCTAAAAATTCTGAAACTAGAATTGAAGGCTCTGCTTCTTCAGCATACAATAATTCATAATCAGAGAATTTAGCCAGCATTCTCCGTTCTCTAGTTGATCTTCTCATTTGGGGTTCTCTGTTCTCTGGTTGAACCAATTCAAATGGAGAACCGGTTACCCTAGTTCACTGGTTTAAATGTTGAATGCCCTCTCTGTTGCTTGAGAACAGATTATTATGAAGTGTGCCTTCTCCCTGTGATATATTTGTATTGGGTGCCTCAAAATTGGTATGTAAACTATGTTGATTTGGAGACATGTTACCTCTACCTGCCATATTACCTACATGGTGAAAGGGTCTTTGACTACCATGAAATTGCCGTGAAACTGTCTCCTCTGCATGAAGCTACTCCTGTGAATTACCAAGATGCTGGTCTGTGCTCCCACCATGATTACCCTGCACATTAACGTCCTGCAAATCAATTTGTAGACCCTGTGAAATAGCTCTAACACATTGTGGATGGAGTTCTGCACCCTATACATTCACCTCTGTTACGTGCGTTTGAACCTGGTTTTCATTTGCCCCTTGCGGATTATGTGCAGGCTGTGGATTAGTTGGACCTACACTTTGAAATTGCCCACATGTATTGCCAAGATTGTGGCTTGAGTTTCCACCGTGCTCAAATGGATATAGTGACATACGTTTACTGTGAGTACTCTATATATAGATGGGATTGCCATGGATATCAATTGGCATAGCCTGCGAATTACTCTCATCCTCCAGATTGATGTCTTGTAGTTCTATTTGCCCACCCTGCATTGGTGGATGAGCATTATAGTCCTTTGACTGATAGCCCATTGTAGTAAGAGGATCCCTTGTACTTTGGTTTGAAAAACTTTCACAAGCTTGATCGTGATGGAGAGACAAATTCCTGTCATGAGAAGAGATATCAAAAAACTCTTGTGTAGAACTATCATCATGTCCTGTGTTCCCAGAAGTGGAAGAAGGTGAAAATTTATGAAATAGTACAGAGGTGGGACTATATGAAATAGTGTTAGAAACTGTTTGTGGATTCAATACAACATTCCTTTGTGCAGCGATTGGCACAAATTCTTTTTCAGACATTTCCTAAGAATTTAATGCTGGAAAAGTTTTCTCATTGAAGACAACGTCTCTACTTCTAATAATCTTCTTATCAGTTAAGCTCCAAAGCCTGAAGCCAAACTGATCCTCTCCATAGCCAACGAATATGCAAGGCTCGGATTTAGGATCCAGCTTGCTTCTATTTTCTTTGGGCACATGTACAAAAGCCTGACAACCAAAAACTTTAAGATGAGAATAAGAGAGTCTTCTACCTTTCCATTCCTCTTCTAGAATTCTGAAGTTCAACCTTCAAGAAGAACTTTGATTAATGAGATATATGGCTGTATTACATGCCTCAGCCTAGAATTCTTTTCCCAATCCTGCATTAGAAAGCATACACCGAGCTTTCTCCATTATTGTCCTATTTATTCTTTCCGCTGCCCCATTTTCTTGAGGGGTGTAGGGCATAACTTTCACCCTACAAATACCATTATCTGCACAATAATTGTTGAACTCCAGCGAACAAAACTCACCTCCATTATTCGTTTTTAAACATTTGATCTTATGGCCCCTTTTGTTTTCAACAAGAGCTTTAAAAACTTTAAACTTAGAAAAGACTTCAGATTTATTTGCCATCATATATATCCATACTTTCCTAGTACAGTCATCAAGGAATGTAACAAAAAATTTTGAACCTCCTAAAGAGCTTACCTCAATTGGACCAAAGACATCCGAGTGTACAAGTTCCAATGGTTTCTCCTTGAGATCATGTCCATCTTTCAAGAAGCTGACCCACTTTTGTTTTCCGTAAAGACAATGTTCACAAAATTGCAAGTTTGTTGATTGGAGACCCGGTAGTTGATCCCTTTTGAGCATTATCTCAAGGCCCTTTTTGCTCATGTGGCCTAATCTTTGATGCCAAAGTGCTGCATCGCTACCCATGACTGTCATAGCAGCCCCTATTTCAGTAGGCTTCTCATGGAGATAAAGATTGCCAACTTTGTTTCCCTTGGCAATTATTCTCGAACCCTTGGTAACTTTCCAAGTATCCGGATATAAGAATGGATAATATCCTTGGGCAAAGAGCTAACTAACTGAAATTAGATTTCGCTTTAATTTGGGAACATGGCGAACATCTTTTAACAACCATTTCTCTCCATCTTCCAGCGGTAACAAAATGTCACCTTTGCCAACTATTTCATAGGATTTGTTGTCTCCAAGAAATACCTCTCCAAATTGACCACCATGGTAGTTTGTGAAATAATCCGTACATGAAGTAGCATGGAAAGAAGCTCCAGAATCTATCACCCAAGAATCTAATTTTGTGTCACTTGTAGAAAGAACTAAAGCACTTTCATCTTTCTCATAGGCTGTATTTGCTTCCATGTTTCTCACATTTTCTTGTGCTTTCTTGTAAGCCCGACAATTTCTCTTTGTGTGGCCAGGCTTACCACAAAACCAGCATTCACCATTCCTACCTCTTGACCTTGAACGATTGGGTGACTTTGATCTTCGCTGATTGTAATTATTATTTCCTCTATGATGGCTTCTTCCTCTTCTCTCAGTGCTGACCATAGTGAGAGCATCACCGGATGAGGAGCCTTTGTTACTCCTTCTCATGTCTTCACTTAATAAAGTGGCAACAACTTCATCATAGGCCAGCTTTGACTTCGTAAAGCTTGAAGTACTTACAGCTGTAACTACGGGATCCCAACTGTCAGGTAAAGAACATAACAAGATTATTGCTTTGGATTCGTCATCTTGAATCATATCAACCGAGCTTGCTTGACATAATAGGGTGTTCAAATCATTTATATGATTTGACATTGCAATCCCTTCCTTCATTTTCAGTTTGTAGAGTTTCTTCATAATGAAAATTTTGTTTGCAGCCGACGCTGTTTGATACATATTCTAAAGTTTATCCCAAACATCTTTCATTGACGTCTCATTTGAGACATTGAACAAGACATTTTTCGCTAGTGAGAGAAAATTGGATGCCATAGCCTTGTCATCCATCTTTTGCCAATCTTCATCAGTCATTGTAGACGGTTTCTTAGACTTTCCTTCGATTGCGAGAGCCAAGTCTTGCTTAACTAGCAAGGAACGCATCTGCACTTTCCACAGGCTGTAATTCTTGCCTGTAAATTTCTCTATTTTCAAATCCTGCATCTTTCCGGAAAATTCAACACTGATTTTCCAATCTGCACACCTCGTGCTCTGATACCAATTTCGAGCTTTAAACAAAGAAATTAAATGTTGCAATAAAAAGAAATACACAACACCGGATTTATCCTGGTTCACCACAATAGTGGCTACGTCCAGACTACAAAGTATTGAATTAATAAGAAAAAGTTGTTTACAAAATGAGCAGGAGCAGCATATAAATGGGCTCCAATAATATTACAAATGAAGAGTCTTTGGAAACCAAGAGACTCGATTATTGGAGGGAACAAAGATGACTGTTGACCTTCACAATATCAACAGTTATTGCCGTGGGAGGGAAGAACATCTTTCCATGTGGCAGTAATTGCAGGAGACCCAGGTTTTTTTTTTGTTTTGTCTCGTCAGTCATATTTGTTTTTCTGATTAGAAGCTATTCTAAACTTGCTCTTTCGGCTAACTAGTCGATTTATGAACTGCAGATTTGTTACGAGAGCTAGCAGCAAAGATTCCAGTCCAAGGTCATCTTCTTCTTACAATCGTTTTCTACATTAGAAGGCTATGTATTGCTTGTTTGCCTTGTTTAACTGTGTGACTTTTGCAGATTTAATCAAAATAATAACAATGGAGGACAACAAAGGCGAGACGGCTTTGCATTTAGCAGTGAGGAAGAATCGCGTGGAACTGGCAAAACAGTTAGTCGACTTGGATGCCAATTTGTGTGATTGTACAAATCATGAAGAAGAAACTCCATTAAAGTTGGCAGTAAGTTTGGGATTCAAAGATGCTGTGGAGTTATTAATAACCCACACACAAAACGCCCTCCATTATGTTGTGAAGCTCAACCAAGTCAAAATTGTTCAGTTTTTAATTGAGAAAAAACTAGGCTTGTCCAATCTCATCAATCAGCCTTACCAGCCTAGTCAAGGAGGAGATGATAGTGTCCATTTAAGGAACTTGCTTCACCTTCAAAACAATATGCTAACTCGAGCACCCCTTCATTGTTGGATTTTGAGTCAGATGCCAATTCCTAGCTCACTACCTAGCTCCACAGGTATCAGCCTTACCAGTCTAGTCAAGGACGAGATGATTGTGTCACAGAAGCATCTGGTGAAAGATGCAAAAACCAGGTTGTCGAAAAAGGAATCACAGAGTGGACTAATGATGATGATGAAGATATAGATATCCAGAATGAAAAGGTAATTGTTCAAGCGGGAGACGCACCTTTACACATTGCAGCGAGAAACAAATTTGAGCACGTAAGATCATCTTACGGGGTTAATCTCTCTATTCTCAGTGTTTTGGATTTCTGTTGAAACTAATTCTTTTGAAATATTAGGCAACTAATTCCCCCTCTTTCTTTCCTTTTGCTGTTTTTGGTGGTGTAGATGATGAATTTGTTGCTTAAGGTAGATAAGGTAGACAAGCTTGCGCCGAACAGTGAGGACAAGACACCATTTGAAATTGCAAGAGAAGTCACCGAGTACCACGAACCTTTAGGATGATAAGAAAGTTGGCATATTATAGAGGGAGGCCAGAGCCATTCATGTACTGCGCGCCACAGATGAGCCATAAAAAGTACAGGAAAGCGAGGCTCATGGTAAGCAAAGCCTACGAAGACAGACGCAATGCAGAACTAGTTGTGGCAACGCTGTTGGCCGCCATGACACGTGCTGCTTTCACCGTGCCTGGCGGTTTTGACTCGGAGTCTGATGCAAACGAGGAACGAGGGAGCCCTATTCTTATTTCCTACATTTCATTTAAGCTCTTCCTTATTTTTGACTGCACAGCCTTCTTTCTCTCCCTCTTTGTTTGTATCATGTCGCAGATGAGCTCCGAGCTCACCACGGGGGACAAGATGTTGTTCATGACTGTCAACAGTTTAGTGGTTTGCGAGAGCTTTGCATTCACCGCTTACGGTTTCATTGCTGCGGCGATGCTGGCGCTTGAAGTTGATACCCTCTCTTGGGTGGTTTTGGGAAGTCTGGTTTTCATTACGTTGTGTGGCATTCTCGCATTTATCCGTCAGTCGGTACATTTTGCAGTGAGGAGGGCGAGATTCCACCGGCTATGCGGTGTGTCTTGTTTCTCCGATGATATTGTTGAAAAGGTTTGGTACCTTTTAGAACGCTGTGGGCGTCTAAAGATATTCCGTTCAGGCGATGAAGTTTCCCGTGATTTGATCGCTGGGCATGCCAAGTTCTTTGGGCTGGCTCGTGAAGATGGCTCCTCGCCTCCTTTACCGGTTTAACAAACTTCCTTGTTCACACTTTTTTAATCTCCCTTTTTGGTGGCTTGTAACATCTATCTCTTGTTAGCCTGTGGTCACCGACCTAATGAAGCTAATGAAAGGACTTTGATGGTTAGGAACGCATATTTCTTAGAACATGTAACAGCTTGTTTATGTAATATTTGAATTTATATTTTATTAGTCCCTGTCTATGAACTAATGTTTTTAGTAGAGGTCAGCAGTTATTCTTTTCAAAGACAAGTATCAAATATTCTAAGGTCCAGAGTGATTTATTTTTAAAATATATTTATATTTATTAATTAATAAATTCTTGTTGGTTGATATCATTTTTGTCAGGGTTAAACTAAAATATTAAGGAAACTACAATTCAAAATCATTCTAGAAGTTTCCGAACTTGAGTTTGATTCATCCGAGTAGCTTCCTACGATGGAGAAGTCAACCTAGGTTTTCTCACGGAAAGCCCCCAAATAGGCCATGGAACGGCGTCACAGTGAGCGTTGGTGCAACTTGAAAGACAATAGTGATAAGAAACAAGCTTGAAGATCTTAACATGAAGAATGCATCCCAATTTATCCATCTCCACTTCCTTGTTTTACTCTCTTCTTGCAAACCTTTTATCTTGTCTTTCTCTTCTAAATTGCTTAGATTTTTTCGAACTTGGAGGCATTGCCTATTTTGCAGATTGACCATTTAAGTTCTTAGAAGAAAATAAATGTTACATCATGTTGCCCGACTATAGAATTTGTTTCAATTTTATGAGCCATGGTTAATATTTAAAACTTCCCTGGTTTTAAGCCTTAAATTGATCATTCTATCTGTGAAATTTGCGAGTCTTTAAGCCTCCATGTCCCCTGCTCGTTAGCGGTTCCGCACAGCACTTGAGATCATTGAAATCCAACTTCTGAGCCTCAAGTTATAAAACGTTAATGATCGCCGCCCAAACACGTATTTCTTAACCTTTAATTTCTCAATAGGTTAATGTTAACCACCAAAAACGTGCTTTTCTTAACCTCTAAAGAATAGGTTAATGTTAACCACTAAAAACGTGTCTTTCCTAACCTCCCACAAGGTTAACGATAGCCATTAAAAACATGTTTTTATTAACCCTTATAAGGCAGTTATGAACTTGTTCAAAACTCTTCCATGAGAAGTCAGATATATACATGAGAGCTATTGGTAATCACAATGAAAATGTATCGAACAGAGTACTTGATAATCCACCATGTGCAGTGCGAGATGTTTTAATTTGAATTAACAATGTGCCAAGAGGTTTCTTGCCACGCCAATAGCTTCTATATCGTTTCACAGAACTTGCAGATTTCTCTCTACAAAGTCCAGGCTACGAACATTGTTAAAGACACAATAATAGTGTGCCACCCCATTCAATACATTGTCAACTCATGATTCGGCTTTATTGGAATTAGTCTGAACCTGCAGTTATCGTTTCCTCTATAGCGGGGGGGTGTCTCAAAGTTTGGTAACTCGGATGACATAAAGCCGCCAGCATATATTATGAGTAAATAGTGATAATATGATGCTGAGGTTTGAATGCATTCCACCCTCCTTCCAAGTCAAGCCGCACGACCTTCAGCAAATCAGACATTATAATGTGTATCGTCAATATCAATCCCTTGGTAGTTGACGGGTTTTACAGAGAATTGATCCCGCATGGAGATGAGGAAGTGAGTGACGTTGAAATGAGATAGATGACATTGTGAGAACTTTGGTGGAGCTTGGAAAACTCGAAATGAATGATAACTCAAAATGGGATTATAGCTTTTGAGATGGTGAGCAATGGGTGTGATATTAAAGCTTGAGTTTTACTGCCTTTGCTAATACGCAGGCACTGTACTGGCTGCAAATCCAAAGCATAATGTATTGACTCAGCCCGTAATGTTTTTTATTTCCTAAAGTCATTTAAAATATAAATAGCGCCCATCTACAAACATGAATGGAGAACTACCTAGCTCCGGTATTGGCGAAGAAAAGATACAAATCCATGGACATGCAACAAAGAATGCAAGCAGCTCCTGAGATCGCCCTTGATTTGTTTGACGTAATGCCAAGATAAAAAAAAGGGGTGGTGAACACAAACATGACATATAGAGTGCTAGGGAAGCACACAAAATGTTTGACAAAATGAAATGCATGTTCCTAACCTATAACTATGGAAGCCTCACTGATTATGTCACTCAAGTTCAGCTAGAAATGAAGAGTGCAGTGCGGGGTTGAAGACATCCACCATATTTGAAAGAAAATTTGGAAATCAAACCATGAAGTACAAGTATCGGAGGCCGAATTATGCTCCTGTTTTCAGAAGTACGCTTCCAGATATCGGTGATACCATTTTAGGAAGTATTTGCCTTCAAGACTTCTGGTCATGTCTTGTAAATGAAGAAAAGACTCCATTAGCTGGAAAAATATTGGAAAGTGGCTTGGCTCAAGCAGGCGGGCATCCCATTTCTGTACAATGCCCAAAATTAGTGTTGGAGTGCATGAAGGCTTATCATCCCAGCACTAGAGAAGTTCTTTCATCGAACAATGAAAGAATTGTCCGTCTAGACCCTGCCTCTATTGTTATCATTTTTCGATTGCCCACTAGGATGCAATATCCCAGCATTAATCTAAGAATTGCCAAGGAATATTTTACTACCAATCAAACTCAATGTTTGAATACTGTGGAAAGATCATGGTTCTTCCAACCCAGAAGAGGAAAGTCCCAACTAGGCAAATCCATTCACAGATCATCACTGAAAGAAGATGTGGCAAATATGGTAATTTTGTTGAGCAGGATCATTGGTCTTTGGGATTCACATGAGTTCAAAGGTTGGATGTTTCTATTCATTAATATAGTTTGTGAAGGAAAACAATACATTGATTGGGCTGAAATTATCAGTGACTCACTGCATAGACAGCTCATGGGACTTCAAGAAAATGACTACTTTTATATGAATTCATATATTTTCTATGCTATTGCAAGTACCAAAAGTTGGCCAGGACTTAACTGGCAGGGCAATTATGATGACACAACAATCATTTATAATCATCTTCCTCAAATTCAGTATGATAATAGCCTGCACCATTTCAGAAGAGTGAATGACGCATTCACCATGCTAACTATAAGGGAAATTCAGGGGAACATTGGGCTTAGGATATCACCAAAAGCAGCAATGAAAGTACAAAAATATGAAAGTATTTTCATACAATTCCCAAAGTTCACTTATATCCAGTTAGCTGCCTATGATGGGTGTCCACTGATGTTACTGAGATTCGTTGATGATAAACTAGTCTTAACTGAAATGTGCATGCAAATTAATCAAATCAATAAACTTTGCAGGAACAGGAGGACAGATGAAATAACTTTTCCTATCGACATCGGATATTATAGTTGTGACACTGCATTAGATGCCAGGGACATTGAAAGATCTATTGCCACAATAAATTCGCATCCTTACACGATGCGTTTCCCTTATGATAGTAAGGGCTATGCTGTGAATGAATTAAAGTTAAGTCCCAGTCTTGGTCACTTCCCGGCTCTAGAAGACTTTTGGGAGGATTGTGAAAATGACTTCGAAGTCAAGAAGAGAGATTGGATGCAGCTTACAGTACGACAGGTAATAGTATTCAAGTTAGACATCAATGTAACAGGCGTAGATGATGATGAGGTTTCTTTGGTTGATCCTTATTATTATGAAAAAATTGAATTGCTAGAGCTCCCTCCTTTTGATTGGTCAGTTCCTAAATTAAAAAGCTTGAAAGAGAGGTCTTCCTATGTTCTTAAAAGAACAAAACACTGGATTAGTAAAGTCAGAACTGGAAAAGCAACTGGTGAATCTCAAAATAAAGAGAGGAGAAATAATATAGGGGAATCATCTCAGATGGTGATAGAGGCAACTTCTAGTAAAAAGATACAACAACTGGATATAGATGCTCAAGATCAAGATGAAGATTTGAATCAGCCAGATAAGTTTACAGTCCAAAGGAAAAGGAGAAGAATGAAAGGTAGAAGGAATGAAAAAGACCAAAGAAGCCTCAAATTGCTGAATCACATATTTCGGTTACATCGCCTCGTGATGTAGCGATTCCTCACTTGAGTCTTTCTCCTCCTGATATGCCCATAATACACATCACACAGTTAGATGACCTATTATCTAATTCAGAAGACTTAATGATGGTTGCTGAAAATGTAACAGGTGTCGAACAAGCTTCAAAAGTTACACATTCATGGTTCCAGGATAGTCTTCAGAAGAAGAAGAAAGTTGTTCAAATAGTTCCACCTCGATTTGATATGGTCTCTAGCATTCTTCAGAAGCCTCCTAAGGCAAAAAAGACCAAAGTGATGTCTAGGTTAGCTATTGATAAAACTTCAGGCAATTTGTGTGTTGAATTAGCCAAGCCTATAGTTGAAAAGAATGTTGATGAAGCATCTGAATCAGATTTCATTCTAGAAAATGTTGACCTTTGTCCTTCTAATGTCGAAAGAGAGTTTTAAAATTTTGAACTGATTGCCACTCAGATGTTGCAAAGAGCAAAGAAAGAGAGAAGAGCCAAAGAGCAACTCAAAGAACAATTTCAGATGATGGTAGCTCATATTAATTCAATCAAAAATCCTTCTAATACCCAAGTCGTGGCCACTCCGCCAGTTCTAATAGGTCTTGATGGTATTTTAGATCATACTATTGTTCAAAGAATCGACCAACAAAAGTCACATAGTATGATGATTGAGGCTTGGATAAACAGGATGATAGAAGATGCTTCAAAACTTATAACTGGAGTAAAAGAGATATATGGGAAAGCCATCACGCAGATACAGGAAATTTCTAAGGAGCTGGAAAATAGCAAAGAACATAAATCCAACTGGCAAAAAGTAGCTGATGAATTAAAAGAAATGGCCAAGTTGGATACGAGCACCCTACTCCTTGACAAAATTATTGCTGATCCAAGTGACAACCAAATACCTATCTAGAGTAAAAGTGTTGGTTGGAAGATGATAAACATCAACAAAGGGATCACTGGGTTCGAAAAGTTAATAACTTCTTTGGAGCAACTGAAAAAAAAAAGTAGAGATGAATTAATCTCTACTATCATAGGTGGGGTGCCAGTAAGTGATCTTCAGCATGTTGATTGTCAGTTTCTCCTTGATTCCTTCAGTGTTCAGATTCATTCAGAAATAGAGAACCGTGTATCAGATGCTGAAACTATGATGAAGCTTAGCCTGGTTGCAATCATGCTGGGAGATTATAACATTTCAGCCTATTGATAGGAGTCAGGAGAAATCCAAGATAGATACCTCACAACCAAACTCAGGATGGAAAACGTGTTCATTCCAAACTATGAATCAATGATGCTCATCCGAGATGCTTACAGGGCTTTTCGAGATAGATCAATTGTGTTCGGATAGATAGGGTTAGTAGCTAGAAGAATTAGTGATTGTATATGCAAACATTTTTAGGAACTCTAGCTAAAGTTTTATTTTTACGAGTTTTCTTGTATAAGTTAATTAACCTTCCAAAATTTCATATTTTGGAGGTGGTTATTGACCACGGAGAGGTATTTATTAATCTCTATGTCTATATAAGGACACCTTTTGGCTTTGTAAAGGGACTTTTTGGTTGGAAAAATAAGGGAACACTATGCTGAAATTTTGATCTAGAGATAAATCTTGGAAAGTATGTACACTTTTTATCTCTGAATTGAAAAATCTCTATTGCTCTCTTGGTGCAAGAAAAAGAATTGAGATGTGCTTTGGGTTTCTTATTTTAAAATCCGAATTGTTATACATTGTGGTAGACATTCTAATGGTGCTATGTGAGTGTTTACAAATGATAATGAATGTGCTTAATAATATTGGTTGCTTTCAAGCGTAGTTCTTGGACACCACCGTTATCGATCTTGTTAACCACAGAGAGTTGTGAGGGCATGTGGTGCATTCGTCTTCCATGACTCTCTCCTTGAACTTTGAAGTTTGAATTCTTTATTTGAAAATCTTTTAAAAATTCTATCATACGAGGGAGCTGCCCCTCAAAACGCAGAGGAAGGCCGCATACCAAGGGCCTATCCAACTGTTGTGAACAGTTTGCCACACATTCCATTGGGTAATTCTACTATGAAAAATCTATTCACCAATAGATTTTTGGTGACTTTACTGGGGAGACTGAACAGATAGATTGACAGTCACCTGTAATGATGTACAATGGTGCTTCCACATGAGAACGTTTTTCCTGTTCTCCAACCGAACCTTGGCTTTCAAGACACCCAGGAAGATATCATCTCAGACTTGAACACTCTAGCCTGGAGGTGTAGATGAAGTGTATAGGAATATCATCAAGTTAATCGAGTTCTTGAAGAAGAAGAGGAGTTCGGAGAAATCTTGCGAAGAGCCCCTATTGGTCAGAATGTTGTAGTTATCGAAAGAATAGTGGTCATTCAAAGAAGAAACATACTGAATCTTGGTCATATTCAAGGGAAAATAAATAATAACAACTAAGCTGGCTGATAAACCATACACTCGAGTTGATAGACAAAAGGGTTTGGTAGACAAAGACTTTGAAGCCCTTCAAAAGTTAGATTTTAAGCCAATTACTCCTAAGAAGAAGAAAAAGGTCAAGTCTGTTAGTAGGTCTTCTTCTCCAACTAAGGTTACTGTTTCTCCTACAGCCTTTCAAGCTTTGCTTTTGCTAGGTACTATTGTACCTTTAGCTATAAATTTACAGCCCTTTAATATCATTCTTCCGACCATGGCACATCAAGCGCCGTAGCCACCAGTCCCATGGGGAGCTGCTATCGGCCCTCTAGATTTAGGGAACCAATTACATGACATGCCCGTTGGTTCTCGAAAAATTCTCCCCAAGTTTTCTGGAGACGAAAAATCCACTACTGATTAGCATATAAGTGCATTCTTTATAGCAAGCAGTGTTCTTGCAATCCAATATGGAGATGTTTCTATCCATCTTTTTGTTGAAACACTCACCGAAGCCGCAGCTGAATGGTTTGGACAGCTACTAGTTGGATCAATTACTTCATGGGTAACTTTGATTCAAGCTTTTGAGAGGATATTTAAGACTGCTAAAGATGAACATTTGCTCCTTTCCTAGTTGACTTCAATGAAGAAGGAAATTCATGAGCCCATGTGAGAATTCATTGCTCGTTTTAATCAAACGGTGAATCGAATTCCTGTCAACAAAAGACCCATTAAAGAAAATCAAATGACTTTCTTCATCAGTGCTCAACCTTCTGATGTAAGCTTTCAAATACAAAGGACAAGACTCGTTAATCTAGCAGCCGCGCAAACCTTGGCTATCGAGGTGGAAGATGACTTGCTTAGTTCAGGAAAATGGAGTCGTGATCTACAAAAGGGAAAAGTTCAAAAAGCTCCTATCACTACCACTGATCCTTTATATCAGAAATTGGCTAATGATCTGTTACAACTCAAAAAGTAGTTGCCCTCTAATCCTCCACCTTTGTACCAAGATATTCTAAGGAGGAATTATCTGCCATATCAACAAAATAGACAAACTAAGTGGCTACCCCAATCGACATCAAGATTAGCCATCGAACATCCCTCATCATTTGGTAAACAAGCTGCTATGTGTGATTTTCACCTAACAACAGATCATGATGGCGCAAATTGTCCTGAGATGGCTAGATTCATGCAAATGCATTTGACTGCAGAGAAGATAGAAGAATATTTGGCTCCTGAAGATGTGACAGAACCCACTGTTGGAACCTCTTCCATAAATTTCCTAGAATATGAATCTGATGATGACCAAACTGAAGATATTAATAATGATTCTTGCAATGCGGTTACACCAAGTTGGAGACAGAGATTGGAAGAAAAATGGAGTAAACAAGAAAAAGAAAAAGCCTCTGATGAGACTGCTAAGAGGATTTTGTCTCGTAAGCATACTCCAGAAGAGCCTTCTCAAGCAAAGGAGACAAATAAGGGTAAAACACCTCCCACCATGGAAGACTCTTTTGATTTTATTGATCATTGCAAGAAGACCAAAGTACAAATTTCTCAATTGGATCACCTAAAAGCCAACCCTCATCAATTAGAAAGGTTGATCCAATGTGTTGGCAAAGAGAAACGTTCACCTGAAATCACTATCAACCATGAATCAGGGGTTTCTCTAGAAGTGGGAGATAATTTGGAAGGGCCCATGACTGAGAAAGAATCTTTTGTTTTGTCAGAAAAACTTGAGCCTTTCTATGTTTCTCTTTATATAGCTAGATGCAAGTTAAGTAATTGTATCATTGATTCTGGTGCATCTAATAATGTCATGCCTTCAAAGGTAGGACATGCCTTGGGTCTCTCTCTGAATAAACCTTCTGGAAAAGTGTATTCTATGGAGGCAAAACAAGTCCCACTAGTTGGCTAGTTGAAAGATGCTCAAGTAGCACTTGCAACACATCCTAAGAAGAAGTTAAAACTAAACATCCTGGTCGTTGATATTCCTGCCAGTTATGGGATGCTTTTGAGCAGAAGTTTTTGCAAAGATCTTGGTGGTGAAATAAAAATGGACATGTCTCATGCCCTTATCCCTATTGGAAATAAGAAGGTTAAGCTTGATCCTGAACCCAAAGCTAAATATACAGTGTTGAAATCAGATGATCCCAAAGCTGAAATATTATATGTTGATACTAGGCATGGAACGTACATGATTACATCCAATGAAGGAGATGTAACTAAGCCTCTCATGCCTGATATAACCAATGAATTATGGTCAATGGAGTTTGACGAAAGTTCTTCTTCCAGTTCAGGTGCTGGGATAGTGTTGATATCACCACAAGGAGAGAGATTTCCAAAAGCTTATAAGCTAGCTTTTGAGACCACCAATAATACCACAGAATATGAAGCTCTCCTACTTGGTCTCAAGTATGCAAGAGAAAAAGGAATCAAAGAACTCAAGGTATCAGGAGATGCATAATTAGTTGTCAACCAGGTATGTAGGCAATATCAAACAAAGAATCCAAAATTGAAGGCGTATAGGAATAGAGTGTGGGATGAGATCGAGCATTTCGATGCTTTTTCCTTATTTGCTATTCCTCGTGAACAAAATTCTAAAGCAGATTGTCTTGCAGTCTCTGCATCTCTACTTATCCCTCATCCTCAGTTCAACAGAGATGTTTATACAGTAGAGATGATTCATAGACCCAATGTGCTTGATAATGATCGACACTGGCAAGTTTTTGATGATGATGGGAAAATAATTGCATTTCTTGAGGGAAGGCCTCCATTTTCAGACCTAAAATTTGAAGGATCACGTAATCATAATGGAAAACAAGGAGATGATCCTGAGATTATTCAATTGGAAGGTAATGTTATCCCGAGAGGATTAGTCACCCTAGAGAGTCTTTTTGATAAAGAAGACAAATGGAAAGAGAAAGTTGAGGACACTAAACCTTCTAATCGTTCAGGTTATGAGAAAGTAAATATTGGTTCTCAAGAAAATCCAAAGATGGTCCTAATAGGGAAAGATTTGACTTTAGAAGAAAAAGAAGCATTCATGAAATTATTGAGAGCCTACCAAGACATTTTTGCTTGGGGCTATGAAGATCTAAAGGAATTCATGAATGGGAAATTTAAAGATCAGATTCCCTTGAAACTTGGTTCAACTCCCTTTCGGCAAAAGCAAAGACAATTCAATCTCAAGGTGGCTAACGCTATTTTCAATGAGGTTGATGAGATGCTTAAAGCAAAGATTATCTATCCCATTCACCACTCAACATGGGTAGCTAATATTGTTCTTGTTAGGAAGAAGAATGGTGAGATAAGAATATGTGTTGACTTCCGCAATTTGAATCAGGCATCACTTAAGGATAATTATGGACTCCCTGTCATGGATCATATTTTGCAGTTGTTATCTGGCTCAGAACTCATGTCAATGCTAGATGGCTTCTCTGGTTATAACCAGATCAGTGTCGCACCTGAAGATCAACATAAAATCGCTTTTACCACTCCATGGGGTATGTTTTCCTACAATCGTATGCCTTTTGGTTTGATAAATGCTAGGGCCACCTTCCAAAGGGCCATGTATCATTCATTCAAAGATTTCAAGAATAAGATCATTGTGACGTATCTTGATGATCTTACAGTATTTTCAAAGCAGAGAAGAGATCATGTGCATCATCTAGAAGCCATCTTACATCGATGTCGAACTCAAGTCATCTCACTGAATCTTAAGAAGTCTATATTTGGGGTGACAGAAGGCAAACTACTGGGGCATATTGTCTCCAAAGAGGGTATTCGAATAGATCCTAAACGGGTGAAAGCTATCCAACAGTTGTCACTTCCCATGAGTAAACCAGGAGTTAGGTCTTTCTTTGGGTGGATAAACTTTATAAGGAGATTCATACCAGACTTCTCTGAGATAACAAAGTCAATTGTGGATATGATGAAAGGGAATACTAATTTTAAGTGGACAAAAGAAGTTAAGGCTTCTTTTGAACAAATCAAGACTGAAATTGCTCATGCTCCTACCCTTTCTTATCCAGATTTTTCTAAGGATTTTCATTTGTATTGTTATGCCTCCGAAAACACTTTATTTTCTATACTTACCCAACCCGACAAAAATAATACCAAGGCCCCAATAGCATTCATGAGTATCCCTCTTAAGAAACATGAATTGAAATACTCTTTGATCGAGAAAAATGCTTATGCTCTAGTTAGAGAAGTGACACAATTTAGGTTTTACATTCTAAACTCTCACTCCAAGGTGTTTGTTCTTGATTCAGCAGTGAAGACTATTATGACACAACAAGAAATTGGTGTGAACAAAAGGGCCTCCTGGATAGCTAAAGTTCAAGAATATGATCTTGATATCAAACCTACAAAGCTTGTCATGGGGAAAGGTTTGTGTAAGGCAATTGCAGAAGGATCTTCTAAAGGTGAAGAACGGACAAAGGAAGAAACGCCTTTAGTTTTATTCATTAGCAATGTTGATGATTGGTTTTCAAATATTGCCTATTTTTTGACATATGGGGAATGTCCTACTCATTTATCACCTAAAGAGAAGAGGACCTTAAAATTGAAATTTGCAAAATACATTCTTTGGGGTGACGCCTTATACAAGAAATGGATAGATGGTACTTTTCTGAGATGTGTTGATTCTGAACAAAGAAAGGCGTTGCTTCAGTTATTTCATAACGAAGCATGTGGAGGTCATTACTCCACGTCAGTAATAGCTTACAAAATTTTGAGAAATTGTTTTTACTAGCCTGGGATGTTCAAAGATGCAGAAGAATGGGTGAAGAAGTGTGATTCTTGTCAATACTTCAAAGGAAAAGTCCAATTGGCTACATTGCCCTTGAAGCCAGTGGTGATCGAAGAACCCTTTCAACAATGGGGTTTAGATTTCATAGGTCTCATTCATCCCTCATCCACTGTTGGACACACTCACATTTTGATGGCAACTGACTATTTTACCAAGTGGGTGGAAGCGATCCTAGTCAAGAAAACAACTTCTGAAGTGGTGTGCAATTTTATCAAACAAAACATTCTGGTTAGATTTGGTGTCCTGAATAAAATTGTTACTAATAATGCTACCAACTTCTCTTCCCAATAGATATCATCATTTTTCTATCAATACAGGATTATTCTCTCTCATTCCTCTAATTATTTTGCACAAGGAAATGGTCAGGCAGAATCAAGCAATAAAAATATTATGACCATTGTGCGAAAACTGATAGATGTTAATCAAAGATCCTGGCACAAGCACCTGTACGATGCACTGTGGGAAGATCGTACTACTAAAAAGAGAGCTACAAGATTTTCTCCCTTCAAGATCCTATATGGGACTGACCCAGCTCTTCCTCTTCATTTGGAGCTATCCACCTTGAAATTATAGAGAGCCATTGAGAATCTTGAATTCAAAGATGCTCTTGAGAAACGAATCTTGTATTTGACAAAGTTGGAAGAAGAAAGAGAGATGGTTGTTGATAGAATTCAAGAACATCAATCCCGTGTCAAGAAGTTATTTGATAAAAAGGCTAAGTAGAGGATGTCTCAAGAAGGTGATCTTGTCTTGCTTTGGGATAAGCGCAGAGAGCCAAAAGAATTACATGGAAAATTTGACTCCTTGTGGAGAGGCCCTTTCCAGATCAAAGAGGTATGCGGAATGAACTCTTTTATTTTGTCATACCTGAGCACTACCCAGTTGCCCTTACCTTATAATGGGCAACACCTAAAACATTATCATCAGTAGAAGGTGTTCATACACCTTTTTGTATATAGGTTGTCCCGTTTTTGGTGTGCTCTTGTTAGTTGGTGTTGTTTTAGTCTTTCTTTCTGTTGTCCTGTTTTTGGTATTTGTTCCCTCTTTTGTAAATTGGTCCCTCAAATGACTCTATTTTACAGCCCAATGGATAAGGCACTACTTTATTCATTCTGGATTCGAGCTACGTCCTTGTCAGTCCTTGTCCCCAATTAGAGCCAGTTGTTGCCCGACTATAGAATTTGTTTCAATTTTATGAGCCATGGTTAATATTTAAAACTTGCCTGGTTTTAAGCCTTAAATTGATCATTCTCTCTGTGAAATTTGTGAGTCTTTAAGCCTACATGTCCCCTGCTCGTTAGTGGTTCCGCACAACACTTGAGATCATTGAAATCCAACTTCTGAGCCTCAAGTTATAAAAGGTTAATGATCGCTGCCCAAACACGTATTTCTTAACCTTTAATTTCTCAATAGGTTAATGTTAACCACCAAAAATGTGTTTTTCTTAACCTCTAAAGAATAGGTTAATGTTAACCACTAAAAATGTGTCTTTCCTAACCTCCCACAAGGTTAACAATAGCCATTAAAAACATGTTTTTATTAACCCTTATAAGGCAGTTATTAACTTGTTCAAAATTCTTCCATGAGAAGTCAGATATACACATGAGAGCTATTGGTAATCACAATGAAAATGTATCGAACAGAGTACTTGATAATCCACCATGTGTAGTGCGAGATGTTTTAATTTGAATTAACAATGTGCGAGGAGGTTTCTTGCCATGCCAATAGCTTCTATATCATTTCACAGAACTGCTGATTTCTCTCTACAAAGTCCAGGCTACGAACATTGTTAAAGACGCAATAACAGTGCGCCACCCCATTCAATACATTGTCAACTCATGATTCAGCTTTTTTGGAATTAGTCTGAACCTGCAGTTATTGTTTCCTCTGCAGCTGGGGGGTGTCTCAAAGTCTAGTAACTCAGATGACATAAAGCCGCCAGCATATATTATGAGTAAATAGTGATATGATGCTGAGGTTTGAATGCATTCCACCCTCCTTCCAAGTCAAGCCGCACGACCTTCAGCAAATCAGACATTATAATGTGTATCGTCAATATCAATCCCTTGGTAGTTGACGGGTTTTACAGATAATTGATCCCGCATGGAGATGAGGAAGTGAGCGACGTTGAAATGAGATAGATGACAGTGTGAGAACTTCGGTGGAGCTTGGAAAACCCAAAATGAATGATAACTCAAAATGGGATTACGGCTTTTGAGATGGTGAGCAACGGGTGTGATATTAAAACTTGAGTTTTACTGCCTTTGCTAATATGCAGGCATTGTATCGGCCGCAGATCCAAAGCATAATGTATTGACTCAGCCCGTAATGTTTTCAATTTCCTAAATTCATTTAAAATATAAATAGCGCCCATCTGCAAACATGAATGGAGAACTACCTAGCTTCGGTATTGGTGAAGGCAAGATACAAATCCATGGACATGCAACAAAGAATTCAAGAAGCTCTTGAGATCGCCCCTGATTTGTTTGACGTAATGCCAAGATAAAAAAAGAGGGGTGGTGAACAGAAACATGACTTATAGAGTGCTAGGGAAGCATGCAAAATGTTTGACAAAATGAAGTGCCCATTCCTAACCTATAACTATGGAAGCCTCATTGATTACGTCACTCAAGTTCAGCTGGAAATGAAGAGTGCAGTGCGGGGTTGAAGACATCCACCATATTTGAAAGAAAAATTGGAAATCAAACCATGAAGTACAAGTACCGGAGGCCGGATTATGCTCCTATTTTAAGAAGTACACTTCTAGATATCGGTGATACCATTTTAGGAAGTATCTGCCTTCAAGACTTCTGGTCATCTCTTGTAAATGAAGAAAAGACTCCATTAGCTAGAAAAATATTGGAAAGTGGCTTGGCTTAAGCAGGCGGGCATCCCATTTCCGTACAATGCCCAGAATTAGTGTTGGAGTGCATGAAGCTTATCATCCCAGCACTAGAGAAGTTCTTTCATCGAACAATGAAACAATTGTCCGTCTCGACCCTGCCTCTATTGCTATCATTTTTCGATTGCCCACTAGGATGCAATATGCCAGCATTAATCTAAGAACTACCAAGGAATATTTTACTACCAATCAAACTCAATGTTTGAATACTGTGGCAAGATCATGGTTCTTCCAACCCAGAAGAGGAAAGTCCCAACTAGGCAAATCCATTCACAGATCATCACTGAAAGAAGATGTGGCGAATATGGTAATTTTGTTGAGCAGGATCGTTGGTCTTTGGAATTCACATGAGTTCGAAGGTTGGATGTTTCTATTCATTAATATTTTCTGTGAAGGAAAACAATACATTGATTTGGCTTAAATTATTAGTGACTCACTGCATAGACAGCTCATGGGACTTCAAGAAAATGACTACTTTTATATGACTTCATATATTTTCTATGCTATTGCAAGTACCAAAAGTTGGCCAGGACTTAACTGGCAGGGCATTTATGATGACACAACCATCATTTATAGTCATCTTCCTCAAATTTAGTATGATAATAGCCTGCACCATTTCAGAAGACTGAATGACGCATTCACCATGCTAACTCTAAGGGAAATTCAGGGGAACATTGGGCTCAGGATTTCACCAGAAGCAGTGATGAAAGTACAAAAATATGGAAGTATTTTCATAAAATTCCTAGAGTTCACTTATATCCGGTTAGCTGCCTATGATGGGTGTCTGCTGATGTTATCGAGATTCGTTGATGATAAACTAGTCTTAATTGAAATGTGCAGGAAAATTAATCAAATCAATAAACTTTGCAGGAACAGGAGGACAGATGAAATAACTTTTCCTATCGGCATCGAATATTATAGTTGTGACATTGCATCAGATGCCAGGAACATTGAAAGATCTATTGCCACAATAAATTTGCATCCTTACACGATGCGTTTCCCTTATGACAGTAAGGGCTATGTTGTGAATGAATTAAAGTTATGTCCCAGTCTTGGTCACTTCCCGACTCTAAAAGACTTTTGGGAGGATTGTGAAAATGACTTCGAAGTAAGAAAGAGAGATTGGATGCGGCTTACAGTACGATAGGTAATAGACTTCAAGTTAGACATCGATGTAATAGGTGTAGATGATGATGAGGTTTCTTTGGTTGATCCTTATTATTATGAGAAAATTTAATTGCTAGAGCTCCCTCCTATTGATTGGTCAATTCCTGAATTGAAAAGCTTGAAAGAGAGGTCTTCCTATGTTCTTAAAAGAACAAGAGACTGGATCAGTAAAGTCAGAACCGAAAAAGCAACTGGTGAATCTCAAAATAAAGAGAGGAGAAATAATATAGGGGAATCATCTCAGATGGTGATAGAGGAAACTTCTAGTAAAAAGATACAACAACTGGATATAGATGGTCAAGATCAAGATGAAGATTTGAATCAGCCAGATAAGTTTACAGTCCATAGGAAAAGGACAAGAATGAAAGGTAGAAGGAATGAAAAAGACCAAAGAAGCCTCAAATTGCTGAATCACATATTCTGGTTACATCCCCTCGTGATGTAGCGATTCCTCACTTGATTCTTTCTCCTCCTGATATGCCCATAATAGACATCACACAGTTAGATGACCCATTATCTAATTCAGAAGACTTAATGATGGTTGCGGAAAATGTAACAGGTGCCGAACAAGCTTCAAAAGTTACACATTCATGGTTCTAGGATAGTCTTCAAAAGAAGAAGAAAGTTGTTCAAACAGTTCCACCTCCATTTGATATGGTCTCTAGCATTCTTCAGAAGCCTCCTAAGGCGAAAAAGACCAAAGTGATGTCCAGGTTAGCTATTGATAAAACTTCAGGCAATTTGTGTGTGGAATTAGCCAAGCCTATAGTTGAAAAGAATGTTGATGAAGCATCTGAATCAGATTTCATTCTAGAAAATGTTGACCTTGGTCCTTCTAATGCGGAAAGAGAGTTTCAAAATTTTGAACTGATTGTCGCTCAGATGTTGCAAAGAGCGAAGAAAGAGAGAAGAGCCAAAGAGCAACTCAAAGAACAATTTCAGATAATGGTAGCTTATATTAATTCAATCAGCAATCCTTCTAATACCCAAGTCATGGCCACTCTGCTAGTTCTAACAGGTCTTGATGGTATTTTAGATCATACTGTTGTTCAAAGAATCAACCAACAAAAGTCACATAGTATGATGATCGAGGCTTGGATAAACAGGATGATAGAAGATGCTTCAAAACTTATAACTAGAGTAAAAGAGATATATGGGAAAGCCATCACGCAGATACAAGAAATTTCTAAGGAGCTGGAAAATAGCAAAGAACATAAATCCAACTGGCAAAAAGTAGCTGATGAATTAAAAGAAATGGCCAAGTTTGATACGAGCACCCTACTCCTTGAGAAAATTATTACTGATCCAAGTGACAACCAAATACGTATCTGTAGTAAAAGTGTTCATTGGAAGATGATAAACATCAACAAAGGGATCACTGAGTTCGAAAAGTTAATAACTTCTTTGGAGCAACTGAAAACAAAAAGTACAGATGAATTAATCTCTACTATCACAGGTGGGGTGCCAATAAGTGATCTTCAGCATGTTGATTGTCAGTTTCTCCTTGATTCCTTCAGTGTTCAGATTCATTCAGAAATAGAGAACCGTGTATCAGATGCTGAAACTATGATGAAGCTTAGCCTAGTTGCAGTCACAGTAGGAGATTGTAACATTTCAGCCTATCGACAAGAGTTAGGAGAAATCCAAGATAGATACCTCATAGCCAAACTCAGGATGGAAAATGTGTTCATTCTGAACTATGAATCAATGATACTCATCCGAGATACTTACAGGGCTTTTCGAGATAGATCAATTCTGTCCGGATAGATAGGGCTAGTAGCTAGAAGAATTAGTGATTGTATATGCAAACGTTTTTAGGAACTCTAGCTAAAGTTTTGTTTTTACGAGTTTCCTTGTATAGGTTAATTTTCTTGAGGTTAATTAACCTTCCAAAATTTCATACTTTGGAGGTGGTTATTAACCACGGAGAGGTAGTTATTAACCTCTATGTCTATATAAGGACACCTTTTGGCTTTGTAAAGGGACTTTTTGGTTGGAAAAATAAGGGAACACTATGCTGAAATTTTTATCTAGAGATAAATTTTGGAAAGTATGTACACTTTTTATCTCTGAATTGAAAAATCTCTATTGCTTTCTTGGTGCAAGAAAAAGAAATGAGATGTGCTTTGGGTTTCTTATTTTAAAATCCAAATTGTTATACGTTGTGGTAGACATTCTCGTGGTTCTATGCGAGTGTTTACAAATGATAATGAATGTGCTTAATAATATTGGTTGCTTTCAAGCGTAGTTCTTGGACAACACCATTATCGATCTTGTTAACCACAGAGGGTTGTGAGGGTGTGTGGTGCATTCATCTTCCATGACTCTCTCCTTGAACTTTGAAGTTTGAATTCTTTATTTGAAAATATTTTAAAAATTCTATCATACGAGGGAGCTGCCCCTCAAAACATAGAGGAAGGCCGCATACCAAGGAACTATCCAACTATTGTGAACGGTTTGCCACACATTCCATTGGGCAATTCTACTGTGACAAATCTGTTCACCAACACATCAAAACAAATTTTATCTCCTCCATGGCATTGAAGAATTTTACCTCACCCATTGGCTTTTCAACTTTTTCAAGTTCCATCAAATTAATTTTAATGTATTCAATAGTGAAATCTAACTTGAATAATTTTTTTTTGGCAGAGATGAAAATTCTACAGTGTATTAGCATGAGATTTTTCTGAATTTGATTGCACAATCTTATGCAATCAAATCTAAAAACATCTATTTTAATTTCTATTTTATAAAGAATCAAACTGAGGAAACCAAACCGATAATCTTATCCAACTTTTGCCCAATCTCGTTGTCATTTGTTATTCTTCCAGAAGATCTGATGAAACTTATGGTCGCAGCTGGAAGATTGAACATGGAGATGAAACATTTGAAGAAGCTTGTTAAAGATATCGTTCGCAGTAGTAATTTCACGTCAGAAGATAAGTAGTTCAAAAATAAATAGCTATCATGTTTCTTTACATGGATGTGTATGAAGTGGCAATCAAATCCTAGAAATAAATGTCACACATGTTTGTCAAAATCTTTTTATCCAATATTCTGTCCAACATCAAAGTAGCTGTCAGTTGCAACCTTATTCAATTTGTTTTCAAGCCTTATAAATAGAAACTAAAAAGCTTAAATATACAGTGGGATAAGCTTAGTTTTATATGGTAAGTCGTATATTTTGAAAACTTGAGACATTCAATTAAAAATAATTTTAATTTCCTAAATGTAAATGTTTTATGTTTTTAATTTTGTGATTTTATAGTTAACAAGGACACAAAAAATATAGTTTACTATTCCTACTGATTGAAGAAAATAATATGAATTTTATGCAACAATAAAATGTATAAAGTCTAAAAAATAATATGTTGCATTTTGTTTATAAATAGTTAAAAGCCCAATCAGTTTGTCAATAAATATATTTTTATAAATTATAAAACTTTATAGTTGCAAAACATAATTGAATAATAAATTGTTTTGATTGGACAAAGAAATAAAGGTAAATATATTTTTTATGAATTATTAGTTCTTTCAAATGTAATATAGATGAAAACTTTAATAGTTGCAAAAAGTAATTGAATAATAAATTGTTTTGATTGGACAAACAAATAAAGGAAAAAGTTGCAAACTTTATAGTTCAAAAAATAATTGAACAATAATAAAGTGTTCTAATTGGACAAACAAATTAAAAAGTAAAAGTGCATTGAAAGCAATATTTTTTGGAACTAATAATAGTTGTTTATACTTTAGATTTTATAGATTACTCATACAATTATATCTAATAAACAATACAATCCGGTTTTCTTAATTTAAAAAAAAAATGTGAATACAAGTATTAAATCATTGATTAATAATTATATAATTAAGATATATATATTTAGAAATTTAAAAATGTTATATTTACAATCTAATCTAGTTTTGCTACTTAAAAAGAATATTTAAGTTCCTTGTAATTAATACTTGCATTTCCCATTACGTGTATTATTTCATTTTTTAAGTGCAAACAATTAGTAAATAATTTAACTTTGCTACAAATGAATTAAAATAATTATAATCTTTTTAAAGATTCTACTAACAATTTTATCAAAAATTACTAGATTTAAAAAAATAATATATAAATGTATAACTGACATTTGGATGATCATACATTAACTATATAGCACATAATAGGTGTAATAGTACTTGTTGATTTAATACAATATTTGCAATAATATTTAGGAAAATTATTAGTTAACATTTAATTAATTCTAATTAGATTTTTTAATTAAAAATCTATTAAAAACTAATCATTGGGTCAATGGAAACACTTTTTGTTTTTTGTAAGTATTGAATCATTTGTCTCTTTTTTATTTCACTTGTAAAAGGGAACATGAAAGGATGTAATAGACAAAATGTTTTAGACTACATTTTGAAATGACCACATTTTGAGTTTGCACATAATTGTGAACTTTATCTAATTGGCTAAACTATAAAATGTTTTTAAAGTTAGCTTATTGCCATCTATGTTTTAACTATTTAAAAATTATGATTTAATCATCACACAAATCTATCTTTCCATTTTTTCTAAAGACAAAAACTCAAGCTCTATCAGAGCTCTTGTTTGTACATGTCTTTGCACTCTTGATGGTTCATGGTAATGATTAATGGTTTTTTTTTTTTAAAGAGGGGTAAACGCTTTGACCTGGAGCTATGAACCAGTGAGGCCACAAACGGGGGACCTCATCCCCATGAGATTTGAACCTTGATGGCAAGGATAACAATGCAACAACTTAACCATCACAACATGCCACTATTGGCTAAAGGGTTTGTGGTAAACCTAGTGTGACTCGAACCGGAGTTGATGCGTAGCACCGGGATCATTAGCCTAACACTACGCCTCACGACTCGCCTTCACACCAACTCGGCTACTCACTCACCCTTAAAAGGGTTTGTGGTAAACTTAGTGTGACTCGAACTAGAGTTGATGCATAGCACCGGGATCATTAGCCTAACACTAAGCCTCACGACTTGCCTTCACACCAACTCGGCTACTCACTCACCCTTAAAAAGGGTTTGTGGTAAACCTAGTGTGACTCGAACCGGAGTTGATGCGTAGCACCGGGATCATTAGCCTAACACTACGCCTCACGACTCGCCTTCACACTAACTCGACTAATCACTCACCCTTAAAAGGGTTTGTGGTAAACCTAGTGTGACTCGAACCAGAGTTGATGCGTAGCACCGGGATCATTAGCCTAACACTACACCTCACGAATCACCTTCACACTCACTCACCCTTAAAAGGGTTTGTTGTAAACCTAGTGTGACTCGAACTGGAGTTGATGCATAGCACCGGGATCATTAGCCTAACACTACGCCTCATGACTCGCCTTCACACCAACTCGGCTACTCACTCACCCTTCAAAGGGTTTGTGGTAAACCTAGTGTGACTCGAATCGGAGTTGATGCGTAGCACCAGGATCATTAGCCTAACACTACGCCTCATGACTCGCCTTCACACCAACTCGGCTACTCACTCACCCTTTAATGATTAATGATTGAGTATTATAGAATGTTCGAAAACATTATTGTTATAATATGTATGTTATCAGGTGTTAACATATTACTAGTATTCTTAGATATAGTTGAACAAGATTTTAAGACATGTGGAAGATAGAGAACATTGTATAACCACATTTTAGGAATGATTGATTCTAAGATCACCAACAAAAATAAAGAGTTCTTTTAGAAGAGACTATGAAAGATAATGAGCTCTATTGAAGATTGAGATATGAGTTATGGGATAGTATGAGAAACTATGTTCCGAAAAACATTAAATGATTAATGTAAATATTAAATGTTGATTTAACTAGAAGTAAAATAGGTGAGCATGGTCCTGTTATAACTAATAGAATGTTGGCTAGGAACCAAGTTAACATGTGAATATGTCTCCTTACTAGGACATTACAAGGTACAAGCTACTTTGACTATTTACAAGCAACACTCACTCTAACACCCCATTCTTAAGTGCAACATGAGGAGATGGAATCATTATGTAAAAATGCAAGATGTAAAGGTTGATCTAAAATAAAAGGCCATGTTAGTTATCCATGTACAAATGATCTCTCACAAATGCCAAAAAAAAAATAGAGGATAAAAATTAGTTGGAAAACAACCCCACCCAAAAAGAGAGAATCCAAGTGTAGTTCATATTTAATAGTGACTGAATAAGTGATGTATGGATGTCTTGTGAATGCCCCCATAAACTTCGTCCATTATGGAAATAGAATTGTTGTCTCCTACATAATAGGAGCATAAAGATATTATGCAGACCATCATAATGAATAATCTCTTTTGAAAAAAGTGTTCAAAGAAAAATTATAAAAAGATTCTCAAAAATAACTTGTTTCTACTTAGGAAAAGGTAAGACAAGGCACAAATGCATGATTACTTCTCAATTGAGACATGGATTGAAATATTAAAGCATGATAAAGAGTGGCGGTCTTGCTAGCTTTTTTTCATGTATATTCTTGTTTACAAATGATAATTATCCCATAGTAGAATCAACTATATTCCCATTCAGATCTACAAGTCACAATCTAGAAATATATTAAAAATAATGTTGAACAAGCTTCAACTATGAATACAATTTCAAAAAATGAGTGCAATTTAGCTACCATCAAAGAGGAAAGTTTAACTCCTCAAACATATCCTTTGAACTTGGGTGATAGTGATTGTCCTAAATAACAAGAATGAAGTCTCAATATATTAAACTACACAAGGAATCAATAAAATTGAAGCTGCATCAAAAGTCTATGATTAAGAATGAGAAATATTTGAAGTAAATTTATAATCAAATTCTTTTGAAATTTCAATATACATCAAAGAAGAAAGCTCTCAAATAGTACCATATTGGTAGGATATTATTTTTAAAAAATTATGAGATGCAATATAATTAAACAAACATGATAATTACAATAATGCTTTTTAACATGATGAGCGGGAGAGTGGCTGACAGGGGGGCTAGGGTTTCTAGCTCAAGAAATGCTTATGATTGTGAGGGCAGGGAGTTTGAAGTGAACACGGATGATAGATGGGGGGCCTTCTTTGTGCTGGTTCCCTCTAGCTTTTTTGGGTATTTTCATGTTTTGATGGCAGATCTCACTAGTGCATGGTGGAGTGTTTTTTCTACTATTTGGTGGGCATTTATTGCTAAAGGATGGTTTCCTTCTAGTGGCTCTTCTCTACACTCTAGAGGGGTTTAGCTATATGAGTGGTGATTGGAGGTGGAAGGTCACATGTTGGTGCTTGGGGTGTCATTAGGTTGTGCACTAGTTGGACCTCTATAAGGGGTTGGGTTTGGTGGGTGGAGGAATTTTTTGCTGGCACCCTTGTTCCCCACTTTAGATTTTGGATGTATGGGGTCTTTTTTCATAGGTGTGTTGCTAGTCCCTGCCTCCAGTGGGCTCTCTTGCATTTGGAGTTTGCTAAAGATAAGGATATAGATGGGTTTGGTTTGGAGGGCTATGTGTAGTGGCTTCATTGACAATGCTTTTTCTTGGGGCCTCTAGTTATGGATCGTGGGGTTCATATGAACCCTAGGGTTTGTAGGGGCTTGGACATTGATGAACTGGTCCACATGGGAAATGTGGTCCCTATCCTTGGTGCTAGTCTTATTGAAAAAGGTGTTTTCCCTAGACAAATTTTCATTTGTAGGGGTTTTATTGTTGATGAACTAGTTTGCATGGGAAATGTGGTCCCTATCCTTGGTGCTAGTTCTATTGATGGGGGTGTTTTCCCTAGACAAGTTTTCATTTGTAGGGGTTCTTTTGTTCATTGTTTGGGGATTCTCTTGTCCCTTGCTATTTGTTTCTTTGGGGATACCTTTGGTTACTCATGCTATGAGGTGAAGGCTTCCTTTATTTGGGACTCAAATTTGGTTAAGGAAATCATTTTGAAGCTTCAGATGCTCATGTGGTGGAAGTTTCCTCTGTTATGTTCTTTTACTTTCCTGCTTCCTACTAAGGTGGAGGACCCTATTGAGGTGAGGACAAAGCTTATGTAAGTAGCTAGTTGTTGGAGGAAAGTGGCTGTGAATGTGTTCAACAAGTACTCTCCCATTATTTTTTAGTATCTCTTTCTTATTATAAGACATCTAGCTAGAGAGAGCATGTATGGACGATGTACTTTAAGTGGTGAAGAAGGGATGACTCCGTAGCAAAACACTTTGGTGTGGAGATGTGTGTTGTGTCCTACAGGGATGACCTAGGTCTTACTCTTAGCTTCTAAGTTAATTTCTCCTATGGAGGTGGAGCAATCTCTTATTGAGGTAGACATCATATTTGGGCATTGAGAAAGAAGAGGAGACGTCTATTGAGATACTGAATACTTGCACTACTTTTAGTAGTTTTGTTAGTAGAGGAAGGGGGAGTTGCTCTTACCTTTAGGGATTAGTCTTCCTCCTCCTTGCTCCTCTTAGTATGGTGTTTTTGAAGTTTTTAAGGGGTTGGAAGACTTTTGACTACATTTGCCAATGCTGGAGCCTTGCCTGGACCTATGGTTGGATGATATACATTGTGTTTGCCAAGGCTAGAGGTATAGTCATGTTTGGTCCTATTTCTTTGCTTACTATTTTGATAGGCATAGATGGCCTGAGTTTGTTCACTTATTCTTATGGTGATTTTCAGTCTTAGTTTTCCTTTTCCTTGTGATTGAGTGATTGCTGGATGTTTTAAAGGGTACACTCTGGTCCTTTTGTTGTTGGTTTTGGTTTAAGTTTGCAGCTATTATGGGGGCTTGTCCCAAGTCTTTTATTGCCAGCATTACCCATGCTTGATAGGTCAGTAGCTTGTGGACCTTTTTCTTTAACAAATGGAGCTTTGGCTTATCTGGATCTTTCTTTACTAGGTGTTGGTAATTATTTTCACTTGGTGTTTAGTGTTTTGATTGTACTTTAGGTTAGCACCCGTTAATTGTTGATTTTCTTAATAAAAAACAAACAAGATAATTTGAGAATGGTTTATAATATACATATTAAAAATTAAAAAGAAAAATAGTATGTAGTCAAAGGAGAAAAAGACTCTAGCTATTTAGAGATGAAAAAATGTAGAAATACAAAATCACATAGGAATTCTGCATATTAAACCTTGGTAGAAGTATTTTCTAGATGATTTCTTTTTCTCTAACCATAGTCAAGGAGAGTGATTCCTTCTTGTAAGATTATGGAAATACAATATGACTAAAAGCTAAGACCTAAAGGACAATGAGAGAATCTACTTGTCTATGCCATGATTTTTTCATGCATGATCCTCACTTGTTTATGCCATTTCTTGCCTTCAAGAGAGAGCCCACTAATTCTCATGATCACTTCTCCATAAATCTTTAATGAAATCTCGTTAAGTATGATATGTAGATATTATACTATGAATTGACAAGCTACATAGAAACATGCTTGCCATAGCCTCCAATATATTTCATGAAGGGAACTAGTTGTCCCTCAAGTAGATACACCCAAGTCTCCTCATTACTTTTAATGAAATCCTCAATTTTACTTATCTCAATATGAACATGATTTCCATCCATCTCTATTTTCTCCCCTAAAACTGCACTAGGTCTTCTAAGGTTTTTGACATAGCCCCTCCTTTGATAGAGAAAACAAATCAGAAAATGGTAAGCAATAATACTTTATAAGAATGATGTTGGGATCATATAAAATCTTCACATGTGAAGAAAATAACAATCAACAAGGTGTTATTACTCCATTTAGTATGCCACCTTATAAGGAAATTATGCCAACCTATGCCATAAATACGTGGATCATCATTATTAATAAAGCTCATCCCATTCCTAACAAAATCCCTTCATATCTTTTCTTGAATGCCACACTACTTACCCAAATGAAGGAGGTGGTAGTTAATTTGAGAAATATTAATCATAATTTTGAAAATTATTTTTAAATTTTAAATTTTCCTTTCGGCTTCCCAAAAGGTAGCTATATTTATGAGACTAATAAAAATGGTTAAATTTTTTACTTACATGCTTGGACATTATAGTTTTATCTTGACAGCCCCTCTAATTGAAATACCCTATGTAGATTGAGTTACCATTTCTTAATGAAACCTTTAGACCCTTTTTGACACAATATAATTTCATGACTTGAAAGAATTATCTCATAAGAGAATAATTTTGATAAGTTTTCTAGTGCAAGGATTCACCCAAGGGCTTCTGTTGAGATATACTTTAATAACCAAATACTAGATAATATCAAGTTAGTTAGGACATGCTTTGGGTTTTTCTAGCCAATAGTTTATCTTTAAAAATGTGATGGTCTCTTCTTATATGTAAGAGGGTCATTTGATAAAATATTGTGCATCCCATTAGAGTAGATTTAGCCATTCCTAGCTCATAGCTACTCCTAGTCCTACTCAAAATATTTAGTTTTCTCAACATATGATGATTCAAAATATAACCCCCTAATTAGAGTAATATTCTAGTAAACAATCAAACATAAATGACAATATTACATTACTACCTATAAATGTTCTATAATGATAGATAGTTGGAGCAGTGTGAAAAAAGTGGAAAATACCCTCCTAGATCAATTGCTACATTGAATATGGGGTCCTCTTCTTTTCGTAATAATTCTAGATCAATTGCTACATTGAATAAGGGTTCCTCTTCTTTTTGTAATAATTCTTTGTCTCCTACTAGACCCTATGTCAAGAACAAGGAAACGCAGATCTTTCAAGTTATTTTACTAAGAACATATCTATTTCCTCTTCCAAAAGAGATGACTTGCCTTTTAAAATTGGGAGACAAAAATCAAGGTCTCCTAGTTGTAATATGAAGGAGTATGTGCACTCTACAAAGTGAATTGCGAATGTGGAAATCACTTTGATGTCTTACCTCATGACAATGTCTCCTATACTTCATTTTAATTATGAATATTAAAAATTTGTCTTCGAATGTCAGATATTTTCTATCTCATGTCACATATTTGAGATAAATTAATGTCAAGTTGAAACCTATTATTATATTTGTGCAAGAGTTTAAGCTTCATGGTCCTAATCTTGCTCCTTCATTATTCAACATTTGGAGAGAGGGTTCTTTCTTCTATACAATGCATAGTGAGCTTGTGTCTATGTGTTTTGGGAGGGATGGGGTTAGGGGTATTGGTTTGGCTTCCTAGATTAATATTTTTGCAATTAAAAAGTGGAGGATCCCTCACCTTCATTAAAGACTAATATTTTATTTCATGCTCAATATGTTCCCTAAACGATGCAAAAAGAAAGAGTTATGGGAATGGTTTTCTAATATTTTCATCAGGATGAGTGGGTTTTTGGAGGGGGTTTTGATATGGTGAAATTTCATATAGATCATAGCTAGTCGAATTATATAAAACAAAATAATAATAAAAATGATAAATGGTTATTTTGTTGAAACATTGTTAGGGCTATAGATCCAATCAGTAAAATAAATTCAAGCTACCAATAAAATTGATTTACTTGGACTAATTTCTTGTTAGGAGCTTAAAGGAAACTTAGTAGATAAAATAGATTTTACATTTCTCCTACCTTACAAGTAGTCCAAGGTCCTAGTGGTAGTTTTGTTAAGGTAGATATAGACTACTACACTTTCAAACAACTTTTCTATTGTTTTCATTATTATAAAGGATAAACCTAAGGTTATTTACTCTCGACTATATTATATACTTAACACTTGACATATGAAAACCCCTTCTTGTATTGATGTTTTGCCAATGTTATTAAATTTGATTCCCTAGATAAGAGAAGAGGATTCATGTAGAGCACAAGGGTAGTTTTCTATATATAAGTGTCCTTAGTTTTTGTGCTTATTTGGTATAATACTAGTATTGGAAGAAAAGGAAGGAACTACCTTTACAAAAGAAACTTGGATTACATAGAAAATTGTTGAACTCTAATCTAGACAATATAGTTATTCAATCCACCACATCTTCTACTAAATATAAATTTGGGCAATATTAATCATCATCTAAGGGGAAATTATCCTAAATAAGAGGTAAATTACAATAGTTTAAAGAATGAAATAGAAGCTTGAAGCACTTTATTTAGTACATAAACTAAAACCATATAAAAGAGTTCATGGATAGCTATTCAATGATAAAGTTCAGGTGCACTCTAATCTAGAACAAATCCAAAAATTAATTTAAATTTCTTATAAAAATATTTGTAGGAATTAAAAACATTATCAAGAGGTGCATTTTGTTTTACAAGATATCATTGAAGATGTCCTTTTGAGGAAGCTGGATCAAGATTATAGTGATAATATTGATTGAGACCTTTATCTTGAACTTTTGGATATGATATTTTTTCAAAGGCTCCTAATAAAAGTCTCTGAACTAAGAAGTTATCAATTAAATTTTATCGAACTTTGTGGTAATATTAAAAGGAAGATTTATATTTTATATACCCTAAAGCTATTAATAATGGAACCTAGGCTTAAAATATGTATAGAGATCTTATTAAGTTTCTTCTTAAAGGATATACTTTAGGTTGGGTAACTAGATGATACCCATTACATTGTTCAAAATGTCTTACAAAATAAATGCAAAAGCTTTAGCTAAGAGGATCAAAGTCATAGCCAAGATGATAGTTAGACTTGAACAAACTATCCTACATGTCAGGATGTTATTTAGAGATGAAAATTATGAATTAAGGGTCAATAACTCACTATATTATCTAAACTTCGATGGTGCTGCTAGCGGGGGTATAGGAGTGATGGGTGGAGTGTTGAGAAATGGGAATGGTGATGCATTGTTAGTTTTCTCTAGGAAGGTGGGGGGTGGAAGTAATAATTTGGTTGAAGCTATGGCTCTACTTTGGGGTCTTCAACTAATCAATGAAATGCAAGTTAAGGAAATAGAAGGGCAATCCAAATTAATTATTGATATGGTAAATGGAGTGTCCCAATCAGGATGGAATATTCAAACCATCATCATAGGCATTAGGCATATTTTAGAAGGTATGGAGAAGGTCCACCTATAGCACATCTACAGAGAAGGAAATAAGGTGGCCGATGTGGAGGCTACCATGGGTTTTGAATTAACGACAGTCACGTGCTAGAGAAATATGGAAAATCTAAACAAGGATATTATGTCATTGATTTGCAAGGAAAGAGGGGGGAGTATTAGTTAATCATGACTACAAAATTTAAATATGGGGCCAAATTTGGTGTTTTCTTCCTTAGAAAATTGATTTTTTCTAAATTTAATAAAAATTTTAGGGAAATGAGCAGAAGGTGTGGCCATAAAAATGGAAAAATGAATGAATGCAAATTAAGGAGAGTGTCATTTCACATTATGGTAACATATTGCAGAATTCAAATTACTTCCCCTTTTAAAGTACGAATAATATCATTATTTAGATTGTCAGAGATTTTAGGGGTACAAAACTTATGATGTTAAACATGCACGATTCTCATAATGAATTCACATGGGATTTTGAAGTGTCTCAAAAATGGGCTTGTAAAACTATTTCATTCTTGGTAGAGAGGTCTATGGATAATAGTATTAGCAATGATATTGGAGACAAGGAGGTTTAGATGCACATCACCAAGGTGGGGGAATCGAAAGAAGGTTGGGAAGATATGGGTGGAGACTTGAATAGGCTAGAGCCCACAAAATTTGGGAATTTCAAAGACAGCATGGCTACCTGGTAGACATGCATGCAAAATTAACAATATCAAATTTCCACAATCTATTTTTAATGTAAGTTCATTTTGGATTTGATTGTGTGTGTTTTTTAGCATCATCATTTACGATCACTCTCTGTAATCCATCATTAGCCAGATGCGAGAGTGCAGGATGCATACAAAATGTCAAATCATAGTTAAGGCATGTGAACTATTTTATAAAATGCCTCAAAGAAGCTAAGAATATTGAAATACTTACAAGGGTGTGAGGCACTTCATATTTTTTTATCACACAATATGGTTTAAGAACTCCTCCTCACTAATTAACTTGCACCATAGACTGACAATCTTCATCTTTGTTGTGGTCTCCTATCCCCTATGTGAGTGCTAATGTAGAACCGAAAGTGGAAAAAATAAGCAAAAGCGTGTTGAATGAGGTTTCTAATCTCAACTTGGTCAAAATTGTTTATTTAAGGGCTATGGACTAGGCAATTCTTCAATGTCCGACAATTAGGGGTAGCATTGCATCCTCTTTAACTATTACATGTACAACCCTAGGAGGAAATATGTTGTTGGCTACTTCTTCTGGCCTAGAAGGATATGACTAAAATAAAGACTAAGCTCAATCAAATATTCCCAAGTTCATAGTAGCCTCTACAATTTCAATTGATTAGTGTATGAATGCAAAAAATAATTGTTTACCAAATGTATGTACTAGTGGAGTCAATCTCAAGCACGAGAAGAAAAATATGTATATACTACATTCCATTTGGACACATGACAACAACAAAGATTTTGAGTTCATTTGAATATCCTCAGTTCAGTGTAGTAAGCTTAGCAAAATGATTTAATCAAGCCAAAGTGAAACCCTTAGATAGGTTGCCACTTGTTTTGTGTTGCAACAAGTTTAGACCAAAAAAGATATGACATCCCATCATTCCCTTGAATCTTTGGAGACAAATACACAAATACAAACAAGCTTATTAGATGCCTTCATGAATCTTAATTGCTTAACAATGCGATAGTGTTAAAGCTCTATTATTTGCTTACATATTTCTCTTTCTTGGTTGAAAATATTTGTACATCAAGTGCATATATATTTAAAAGGAATTAAATCAGTGGCAATGAAAAAAAAAAGATATAAATGTATCCACTATGGGTCCCAACTTGTTTGAAATTCTTTGTCATCATAAAAACTAAACATAATAGGAACAACAATAAACACACAAATCCTCTTTGTTTTTCTATTTCATTTCAATTATAGAGAGAAAAGCCACTAGTCTATTGCCCATGTTTTAACCAAGCACAAAGGAAAAGCCATCATCCATATGGAATACATAATATTGTTTACAAATGTTAAAACCTATAATATAATTCAATTGGAATTATAACTACTTACTCAGTCATTAACATTGGTGAAATCTCGATGATTTCAATGAGAAAAATGGCTGTTTGCATATCTATTTCCTGTTGCCAAGCTAGGGTAGCCATGCCCTAACTCATTCCTATGCTTCTTGGGCATGCGTAGGAGGGGGGAGGGGGGTGTTACTGATCATGTGGGGGAGGGGTTTTTTGCTGACTGTTCCTTGGTGGTGTTTAAATCATTGGCATTTCCTTGTTTCTGATCACCTTATTACAAGAAGAGTGGTGGGCTTGTGTGTGTGGAGCCTGGACAGTGGTCCCCTACCATGATCACTCCAGGCTGGTGGGACACTATGTCATGGGGTGAGTCTTTTGGGGCTATTCTCGACATAGTTTTGCATGATACAAAGGATATGCATTCATCAAAATAAGGGGTGAGGGTATTTGATAATGCCATCTTTTCTCAGAGTTTAGGAGCTACAGAATCGAGCCTGCTTGGTGGATCCTAGATCATGAAGATTAACAAGTGCCTTGAGAGATGCAAAGAAAGACCCAAACTTGTAATCCCTTATGAAATGATTTCTCAGGATGTTGAATACTATTCAAAGCACTCATTGTATTGCAAATTTTTGGGATTAAGAGTATCTCTTCAATTTCTAGAAAATTGGGCTCGAAGAATCTGGGAACCCAAGGGCGAAATCGAGGTCATGTTGCTTGCAAAAAACTTTTTCATGGTCACATTTTCCTACATGGCTAATTGTAATAGGTTTTCTGAGGGCGAGCCCTATTTTTATAACCAAGTTGGGCTATTTGTCAAGCCATGGCATGCAAGAATTAATCCCTTCAAGGAGCTTCCAAATTAGGTTCCAGTGTGGGTTCGATTACCCATATTTCTAATAGAGTGCTATCAAGAGGATATCCTTCATATGCTTGCTTTGATTTTGGGGAGGCCAGTGAGGTCTTCAACTCAAACCCTTGGTAAGAAGGTTATGACATTTTCTCAAATTTGTGTGGAACTTGATTTGAGTAGACCATTGCCAGATGTGGTAGAAATGTGTGTAGGTTCACATTCTTGGCTGTAGCAATTGGATTATGAGACCCTTTATTTCCAGTGTTTCTTGTGTTATGAATATGGACACCTACTATGAAGGTGCTCAAAGGCCAAGACAGTGGAATAGCAAGCTCTACCTCCTCCTTGTAACATCGCTGGTGCTGATAAAGGGAAGAAGCCAGTTTCTAGTGTGGGTAAGGATGGTGAGGTTTTGTTCAGGTTAAGGCTTGTAATTTTAATAGAGAACAGAACAAGACTCTGATAGAGAGACAAGACAAGGATACTTTTAATAGATTTGAGGTCTTGGATGAATTGGGAAAGCAAGAAGTTAATCCAAGATTTATTAGTGTCGGTCAATTTGTAGCAGAGCTCGGCCTAGAGATTGTCTCTTCTAGTCCTCCTCTTTCTCCATGGGTGGAATCTACCATGCCTATGGTCACTGATGGGCAAGCAAGGGGACAAATTATTCTTGGGTCAATTATTGATTTGGGACAGGGAGAAGAGGGCTCTGCCCTTCCTGCACAGACTATTGTTTTAGGTACAGATAAGCATGGAAAGTCTTCTCCTCATTTGGGTATTCTTTAGAAGGAAGACAAGAAGGGGGTTTCAGAGGAAAGTGGTAAAAGTGGACGAAAGAAGGACATAGAGAAGATTAAGATGATCAGGGAGACTTTGGTGGAGTCAAGATGTGTCAAGACCTTGGATTCCCATTTTTTGACCTCCACAAAATGATCATTATTTCATGGAATGTAAGGGGATTGAATAGTGGCCTAGACAAAAAGTTGTTCAAGAATTGGTAAGAAGTCATTCCCCAGATGCTCTTTTTCTTCAGGAGACCAAGGTTTCTGTGAAGTACATGATATGTATAGCACCTAAATTGTGGAAGAATGGTCAATGTCAGTGCATTGGAGCTTAGGGATCTTTGAGGGGTGTGATATACTTCTAGAATCCATGAAATATCTAACCTCTGTGGTGGATATCCTTTAGGTCCTCCTTATCCTTGGTCTCTCTATGCCTTGAGTTGGGAGAGTCCGTTCTTTTTTCCAATGTTTATGCTCCTATTGAGTTCCAAGGTAAGCATCTTACATGGAATAATATTCATTTTCTTTAGGGTCTATTTCCTTATTTTCCATGGATTATTGCTGGAGACTTTAATGCTATTCTTGATTTATCTGAAAAATGCGAGGGTGTTGCAAGACGTGAGCCCTCTTCTGTGCTTCTTTGGGATAATATATCAGCACTCAATCTTGTATATATCAAGCCTAGCAATGGCTAATTCACTTGGAATAATAGAAGGATGGGAGACAGTTATACTACTGAATGATTAGACCAATTCATGGTCTCCTATTTTTGGGTGGGCAGAATGTGGTCTTCCAGGTCTGAGATATTAGATTGGAGAGGTTCAGATCATTGTCCTATTAAGTTAGCTATTTCCTCTAACTAGTTGCCTCAGAGGCCTCCTTTCAAAGTCCAACTCATGTGGTTAAGGGACCTGAACCTATATGGATGTGTGGCCAAGTGGTTGACGGATGGTAGACTTTCTTTTGGTACAACAATGTATATTTTTGCTAAACTCCTACAATATATTAAGTATGAGCTCAAATGGTGGAAAAAGTATTGCTTTGGAAATATTTCCTAGGAAAAAAATGTGGCTCAGGTTGAGTTGAATGATATTACCAAGTTGATTAGGGAGGATGGGGTGTTAGACTATTTTTTGCATGAGGAAGATAGGGCTCTGAAAAACTTGAAGGAATGGGAGCTAAGAGAGGAAATCTTTTGGAAACAAAAATCTTAGATTGAATGGCTTCAAGAGGGTGACAAGAATACTCCTTTCTTCTTTAATTTGGTGAAGGAAATATGATATGGTAATTCTATATCAACTTTGGTGAATGATAGGGGGAGGTTCTCTCTTCTTCTTAGGATATCTTCAATGAAGCTGTGTAGTATTTTGTGTGTTTATTTAAGGAGGAATCATAGGGGGAATCAATTGAAGAGGCTTAGGTCCTCTCCTGTATTCCTTCTTTGGTTTCTTTGGAAATGAAAGAGCATCTTATGAGTGCCATATCTTTGGAGGAGTTAGAGAGGACTATTTTCTAGATGAAAAAATGAAAAGCTCTAGGTCTAGATGGCTTTCTAATTGAGTTCTTTTAGGAATTTTGGGATATTATCAAGATAGATTTGTTGGAAGTTGTTCAAGAATCCCAGAAGAATAAGAAAATTCTTTGGGCCCTAAATTCTACCTGCCTTGCCCTCATCCCTAAGGGGGAAGGGGCTAACTGGATAAGTCAATTTTGCCCTACCTCTGTTTGCAATGCTATGTATAAAATTATATCTAAGTTGATTGTTGACAGGTTAAAAAAGTGGCTTCCATTGCTAATTTCTAAAGAACAAAGTGGCTTTGTGATGGGTTGCTAGATCTTGGATGCAGTGGTTGTGGCTAATGAGACTATTCATTCTATGGCCAACTCTAAAGATAAGGCTATGTTCATCAAGCTAGATATGGCTAAGGCTTATGATAAAGTTCGTTGGTCATTCTTCCAAATGGTTTTGTATGCCTTTGGTTTTGAGGAGGAATGGGTTTGTTGGGTTATGAGTTGTGTGAGCTCGACTTCTTTCTCAATTTTGAGAACATTTTGATCTTTTTGGCACCTCTCGAGGTTTACGACAAGGTGACCCCCTCTATCCTTACTTGTTTCTTCTTTTGGTGGAAGGTTTGGGATGGTTGATAAAAAAGAATGTAGACGGGGGCTTCATTTAGGGTTGGCAATGGGGAGGAGGCCTTCATATGCAATCACACCTACAATTTGTGGATGATATGACTTTGATGGGCATGGCTACCATTTATGAGGCTTCTAATTTATGTAAGGTGCTGGATATTTATATTGATGCTTCAGGCTAGTTAATTAATGAGGGAAAATCTTCCATTTTTTTCTTCAACACTCTACCTTCTATCCAGAGGAGAGTCACTCATATCCTCAAATTCCAAATTGGAATTCTTCCTTTGCTCTACCTTGGGATTCCAATCTTAGGTGGTAGGCTATCTAGGGATTCCTAGCAAGTCATTCTAGATAAGTTCTATGTCAAAGTTACTCATTGGACCCATTACTGGCTATCCTTCGCAAGTCAGGTTCAACTACTACAATATGTGGTTTAGGCTCTTCCTCTTTATTGGAGTATGGATCAAGTGGCACCGATGAACTTTGTTAGGGACCTAGATCCCTTAGCAAGATAGCTTTTATAGGTTGGCAATTTATCTTCAACTAAGTGGAGTCTTGACAAATGACAGGTTGTATGTAGCCCAAAAGAGTTTGGTGGTCTTGGATTATGACAATTAGTGCTTTATAGTACTGCTTTGGTAGCCAAATTGTATTGGCAATGGTGTGTGGAACAAGACTAGTTATGGGCTAGAATTTTGACTCAAAAGTACTTTCTAGGGATCCCCTAGAAAGATATCCCTTGGTCTAGCTTGTATGGGAAAGGTTCGATGATTTGGAATACTCTCAAGAAAGGGGTTGTGCTCATTAAGGGTGGCCTATTCTAGATATGCAAGGGTGGATCAGAGGCTCATTTTTGACATGATGCATGGGATGGTTACCCTCCCATGGTTGTTCAATATCCTCATTTTGCATATTGGCCCAGAGGTTTTGTGATGCTGGATGGTCAAGGGTGCATGATTTTAAGTCCTTTCCCCTTTAGAGGCAGCTAGTGGAAGCAAGGTGGAAGAACCCGGAGGAATGGCCTATTTTCAGTTTGGAAGTGGAGCATGTTGAGCTCCAGTACATTCTTTCTAACCAAAATTGTAGTGCCCTTATGTAGGATGGTGTATTGGCCTGGTCCCCTAATCCCAAGGGTGCTTACACTGTTTCCTCTAGATAGCAAGAGTTTCTCTCCCAACAACTAGTGGCGGGGGGGGGGGGGGAGGTTCAGTGGTGGAAGAAAGTTTGGAATAAGTTTTCTTGGCTAAAATGTAATTTCTTTATTTAGAATTTAGTCTAGAATAGATTCTTGACTTGGGACAATATCTACAAGAGGAGTTTTTCAGACCCTTCGTGGTGTGTTCTTTGTAGCAACGAGAAGGAAGAATCTTTTCACTTGTTCTTCTACAATTCTTTCACTCTTCAACTATGACATTTCTGGTGGGATGTTTGGATGCACCTGTGCATTCATGCCTCTTCCCTAGTAGAATTTTGGATGATCCTGGGGAGGCCCTCATCCTTGGCTCCCTTCTTTTAGGATGTTTGGTATGTTGGACCTATCTTTATGCTTTGGCAAGTTTGGCTGGAATGAAATTGAAGAATCTTTTGGGGGAAAACTTTGGGGATTCAATAGGTTTGGAATAGAATTATGCGAATGATTCAAGAAATAGTTTTAGTTAAGAGTGAGGTAGTGTTGCCACTTGAGAGAGATGATGTTGATATGGTTGAAAGGTTTTGAATACAATGGATATCTTCAGTAGTAGGTTGTGTCAGGAGAGGTAGAAGTGCAAAGAAAAAAGTTCAAAGGATGGGGAAATGGAAGGCCCTTCCTACTGTCATTTTGAAAATTAATACAGATGGTTCTTCCAGGGGAAATCCAAGGCCAGTTGGGCTTGGTGGGATTGGTAGGGACTCTTTTGGAACAATGATTTTTATTTTCTTGATCAATAAATGGATGTAGACTATTAATAGGATGGAAGGTTTGGCTATCCTATATGGTTTGAAGTGGGCTTTTTCTATAGGGTGGTGTAAGGTGATTTGTGAATCTGACTCTCAAGTTCTGGTTAATCTTCTCCTTGGGAGGAAGATCTCAAATATTAGCTAGAAGTTGTCTATGATAGTGCAATACATTTATGTGATGGATTTAGTGTCTTTTACCCATATTCCAAGGGAGTGGAATAGGGTGGTTGATAGCCTGGCAAAATGGGTGTCTGGAAATATGGATGGTGGAAAGATTGATGAGTGGGAGCAATTTCCATGTGAGTTATGTCAGGACTTGGAGAGGACCCTGGCTAGGGATGTAAGTGGAATTAGGGAGAGATGATATAGTTGTTGTCCTTTTTGTGGACTCTAGTGGTCCCTAGGGCTTTGGCCCTTTGCTATTTTGTAATGTTTTGTTCTAAAGTTCAATAAATTTTTTACCCCTCTTTAAAAAAAAAACATTGGAGAAATCTAACAAATTCCATAAATGCTCCATGAAAATGAAATCTACTAGAGAATACTAATGTAGAAGGTAACCAAGTACACAAAAATAAGGTTGATCACCCATATCAACTAGAATTTAGTCTAAAATAAATTCATCTTCACTTAGATTTATTATTATTTCAGTGTAAGCTATTTGCTTTCAAATAATTGAAACTTCCCTCTAGTCATGTTACCAATTTCATAATTTAAGACACGTTTTGAAATATCAAATTAGTTTTCAAAATATCAGCACATTGTTAATGAGAAAGTATTTAAGCACTAACCTAACTTTTGTGCTTCACTAGTTATTATTGTCTTTGCCTTTTTATTAGCATAAATTTTAGGTTTTGTAGATGACTCGAACAAAGTCCTCTTCTTGCTAGCAGTCTCAACCTTTCATCAGGAAGGTCTTAAATGAGCTATAAGCTAGAATACAAAAAATAGAATAATACCTTCCCAAATGGAAACCTTCCAATCCATCATCATACCATGGGTGTCTTTTGATTCACATCCTTGTCACTTTCATCTTTAGAAATTCTTCTAAATCACTGTCACTTCTTCTTGCAAAACAATCAGATATTGGGTCACTTATGAAAACCTTGTATAGTCCAGAAAAATATAATCTCCACAAGATATTAATGTGAAAATAGTATAAGATGAGAAACAATATTTACTTTTGCATTACTACAATCTTTCATTAGTTTTAAATAAAAATAAAAAACATAAAAAAATTAGAGAATCAACCAAATGACAAGTAAAAAAATTTACATGTACATAGTATATTCCAGCCAAAAAACAATGAATAGGTAAACGACTAAAAGTCATCAAAGCACATTCAATACAATTAGTTTATGTTGGTCTAATTTTTACAAATTATTTGGCGAAAAGGGGAAAAGAGTCAATTTCCCCAACCTGCACTATAGGTCACCATTTTGTTATAACTAAGGGAGGCTGGTTGTTTTTATACAAATTTCTAGATTGGTATAAGATGGTTGTATCCCATTCCCATTTTTATGATACTGAGGGATTCTATGACCTAGCCTTTAGGCACATAGCTAAAATTGGTAAAATAAAACATGATTCTTATTACCCAGAAGATATAATAAGGAATGAGTTCTCTTTGCAGGAGCAAGAGATAAAAAAGGAGAAATGGAGAGTTTTTTCAAGGGTTTTGAAATTCATTCATTATTTTGATAAGGATTATCAACCTCTTGGTACCTGAGTAGTAGAGACAGATAAAATAAATAAGCTCATGCTTACTTTTTCCAAGATAACAAAAAAAATAAATGAGAATAAGAAATTCTTTATTAATGCTTATCCAGATAAAGCCAGAGAGGCTATGAAAAGGTTAGCATTTATTCCTAATGTTGGAACTAGACAATTGATTGTCTAGAAAAAGTCGAGTTATAATGTGATACAAAATAAGAAGGCCACTATGGACAAAGGCAAACAAATAATTGGATCCACTAGTGCTATCTTAAAAGAAAGACCTAATGAGCCCTCTCCTAAGAGGCAAAAAATAATGAAAGAACAAGGACCTCACATTGAGGAATACTCACCTACACAATCCTCTTTGCAAATTAGAGAGGAACAACTCACTGGGGAGAAAATTGAATAGCTAGGGTCCCAATGAGGAATTTTTATCACCAAGGCAGAATTAGATGAGGGAAACCCCCAAGAGCCCCCTATGCCAAGCTTTGAGTTGACAGTTGCAGATTTTAAGGGAAGGGAACTAGACCCTATGATAGAGGAAGGCAGTCATCAATTTTTGTCAGATGATAATTTTGTTAGTTCTAGAGCCTTCCACCATTTTGCATGGAGGACAAACATAAGGAAATATGAGGAAAGATGCAATAAAGGCTAAGCATCTGGAGATTGAAGATGTAGCCATTCAGACACAATTAAAAGAAGAAATGATAAAGGAGTTTCAAAGCTTGACCCCTAGGGAAGGGAGAGAAATGGTGAGAGCATCGGGTGTTCTTTTGCTTCGCAATTGGGATATAGCAGATGCCCTAATTTTTAATTTTGTTTCCAATAAATTAGAGACATTGGACCAAAATTAAAAAGAGATTTTAGGTGCTAGGTTCAATATAGACCAAGCTACTTTGGTTATTTGGTCCTATTGGTCTGATTTTTACAAAATAAAATTCTCCTAGTTCTAGGTGAAAATCAGAATAAGAATTATTGCTTGCTTTCTAGGATTTTGGTTTTTTGTCTTTACAATTTTAAAACCCTAGAAAAAATCCTGTCAAACCTTAAGTATTGTGTCCAGTTGTGCTTGTTAGGTCTTGTACTTTTTAAAATTTATTAGGTGCGAAGCTATTTAAATTTTGAATATTCCTTTGGGATCTGTTTGAGTTACCACTTTTCCAAGTGCTGGTTATTGAAGTGGTTCACACCATCCAATCTTTACTAGATCTACGGCAGTTGTTATGTCACATAGAGGAAATGCAAGGTTTTAAATGCATCTGACATAGCGACTGCTATGAAATGGAATGGTAGTGTTGTAAAGTGGAGGGTCAGTGCCAGAAATCTTCATTGTTTTGAAGCTTTGGTGACGTGATTGATGTCAAAGTTATCAGTGTCAGAAAAGGGACTAGTTGGAATGAGTTAAAAGTGGCATCACTGAAGTTTGTTTTTCTGACGGGTCACTATGTCACAATCAAAAAATCCTTGCATCTTGTCGGTAGTGACATAACACCTTACTGGAGAATAAAAAGGAAAGTGATCATGAAGTTCCCAGGTGATAATATGGTTGTGCACTTTTATTACCTTTTTAGAGGTATTGATTATGGTAATTATGATCTGTTTCTTGCTTTCTAGGATTTTGGTTTTTTGTCTTTGCAATTTTAAAACCCTAGAAAAAATCCTGTCAAACCTTAAGTATTGTCTCCAGTTGTGCTTGTTAGGTCTTGTACTTTTTTAATTTTATTAGGTGTGAAGCTATTTAAATTTTGAATATTCCTTTGGGATCTGTTTGAGTTACCACTTTTCCAAGTGCTGGTTATTGAAGTGGTTCGCACCATTCAATCTTTACTAGATCTATGACAGTTGTTATGTCACATAGAGGAAATGCAAGGTTTCAAATGCATGTGACATAGCAACTACTGTGAAATGGAATGGTAGTGTTGTAAAGTGGAGGGTCAGTGCCAGAAATCTTCATTATTTTGAAGCTTTGGTGACGTGATTGATGTCAAAGTTGTCAGTGTTAGAAAAGGGACTAGATGGAATGAGTTAAAAGTGGCATCACTGAAGTTTGTTTTTCTGACGGGTCACTATGTCACAATCAAAAAATCCTTGCATCTTGTCGGTAGTGACATAGCACCTTACTAGAGAATAAAAAGGAAGGTGATCATGAAGTTCCTAGGTGATAATATGGTTGTGCACTTTTATTACCTTGTTAGAGGTATTGATTATGGTAATTATGATTGAAAATAAGATATATTCCCAGTGCCAAATTCTAAATAGTATTCATGATGTCACTATGTTGCGACTGGAAAAATAATGAATCCTGTCGATAGCGACATAGTGCCTTGATGGGAAAAAGTTTTATGGCAGAAATTCTATAAGGTAGGTCCCAAAAATATTCTCATAAAAAATGAGCCACGTAATATTCATTGACATGTTGGAATCCTATAAAGAAATGTGTATGTGCCAGAAAATTTTAAGAACATGGGAAGTCACTATGTTACAACAAAAAAATCCTTTTGCCAATAGTGACATAGTGCCAAACTTGAAAATATGGAATATGGCGAGGCCCAATCCTATGATGTCATAAAAAGGATTAAAATATTGGATTATTTTCCAACTTGTCAGGATGTTTCCAAGTCATTCATAACATGGACCCATACTTGAAAGGAAGGGGTAGATGTAAGTTTGTAATCGTCATATCAAAGATGGATCAACGATCATCGCTTCATCACTATGAAGAATTGCTCACTCTTTAAGGGTAGTGACATAGTGACCAAAGGGAGCAAAGGAGGGACCCACCAAAATTTTATTGAATCAAAAATCAAATGCTTATCATCAGATTGAAATAAAATCAATGGCTATTGCTATATCGCATAGACATGTTCATGCTCACTTTTTATGCATAGAGATATAGCAATTGGGCGACATGTGTCCTCAAGAACTAGTAGGTTTAGTTTATAGTACTAGTAGTGAAGGACAAACACATGTGGAGGATTTTCATTGGATTGACTTCCAACGTGGTGAGTAAAAAATGACTCATTCTTGTTTTCACTCCTGGATCATCTTATTTTTTAGGATCAACGATGTAGTTTAAAAATCCAAATGTGGTGCCACTTTGTTTCCATCATAGTTCATTAATGAGGAATGAAAGCTTCTAGTGCAAGCAGAAAATAGAGTATATTGTAGAATGATTTTCCATTTTTCATCTTACGCAAACAAAATTTTAATTCTTCGAAGAAGAAGTCATTAATAATTTGTGCTAGGCATAATCAAACATGAAACAATTTCCCTTTGTTCACAAGACATTGCAAAATTATAGAGAAAAATAAGTAGAGAGTCAAGTAAGTTCTTACACTCCATACCTTTTGAAGTAATCTAATTCTCTATAAATTGTATTCAATATGCCTCCAAAGAAGGTTTTCTCTAGTTAGGAAGACTATTTGGCTAGGAATATCGATGATGATCTTCTTGAGTTACTACCCGAATCGACAAATGAAACTGTTAAAGTGAAAAAGTTAATCTCATTAAACCCTAGACTTAAAATTGTAGAAGGGTTGTATGATAAGGGGAATTGGGTTAGGGATGCCAAAACTTCCCAAATTAGGCTTTCTTTGTTCAAAAAATGGTTTTCTAAAAGGAATTTATTTGCCCCTCATGCAAATATCTGGAACTTTGATTTGGGAAAGCTAGCAGTTCCCAGTGTCTTTATGGATTATGACCTCTTAGAGGCTATGGCAAAATATTGTGGTCCAACAATTAGAGTAGTGAGAAGAATTGATGGCAAGAGTCTGATCACAATCAATCCTGAAGAAATTTGAGAGGTATTTGGCCTAGAGCCATTGAAAGAGTATCATGTGCCCATTAACTTACAAGAGTTAGATAAAGAATATTAATCAAAGAAGGATGCAATTAGGGCACACATTGGAACTTTTCTAGCAATCACATCATCCTCTAGGGAACCTTTCAAAAAGGGGTATTTCAATATCCAGGCTATAGAGGCATACATGACCATGTGTAGAGTTTTTGGTGAAGATGAACAAGATATTATGCCCATAATTTTTATGTATATGATTGTTCAAATTTCTTCTTTGGTGTTGATGTTATTTTTGATTTTTCCTCCTATTTAGTAGAAGAAATTCACACAGGCCTAGTTGGGATTACAAAAGGCACGGTAGAGAAAACTTTTGGTCATTATTCTTTGCTAATGCATATTCTTTTGTTTAAGGGAGTAAGATATTTTGGTAAGAAGATGAAGTTGAATAGAGAATAGGATGGAGAAGCACTGCTAGTCTAGTTATGGAGTGCAAATATGACATGGGATGAAAAAAAGGCTAGTTTAGTTAGATTTGATAGGTACTTTGCTTCAAAATTGAGGTGCCTTTTATTAAGTGACAATCCTAGAGTGCCTAAGGCACTGGTAAGTCTTATTAGGCCCATGGATAATCCTATTGGTTTGAAAGTATCACATAATTGGGGGGACATTATCCCATACTCCATTTCAACCATTTTTAGGATTTATGGTTTTGGAGGAACTCCACATGTATTGCCCTACTAGGTGCCATTAAAAGTAGGGGTAGCTGAGTTTTTGTGGTAGCTAGTGGGATTGGAGGAAACTTATTTGGTGCAAAGGCAAAGAGGTTCAATTTTCCCAACTTGCACTATAGCTCACCAATTTGTGATCAAAAGGTGGTTGGCTATCCCTCTATAAAATACTAGATTAGTATAAGATGGCTATGTCTCATTCCCATTTTTGTGACACTGAGGGATTCTATGACTTGGCTTTTAGGCACAGAGCCAAGCTTGGTAAAATAAAACATGAGCCATATTACCCTGAGGACATAATAAGAAATGAGTTCTTCTTACAGAAGTAGGAAACCAAGAAGGAGAAGTGGAGGGTTTTCTGTAGGGTCTTGGAGTTTATAAATTGTTTTGATGAAGATTATAGTCTTCTGGATAATGCCAACACAAAGGTAGATAAGATCAATAAAATTATGATTAATTTTCCTGAAATAATGGAAACTGTGAATAAGAAAAAACATTTTTTTATTAATACATATCCAAATCAGGCCAAAGAGATTATGAGGAGATTCACATTCACTCCTAATGTAGGGGCTAGACAATTGATTGTTCAGAAAAGGTCAGGATATACTTTGATACAAAATAAGAAGGCCACTATGGATAAGGGTAAACAAATAATAGAATCCACTAGTGTTTTCTTGGAAGAGAGACCTAATGAGCCCTCCCCTAAGAGGTGAAAAATAATAAAATATGAAGGTCCTCACATTGAGGAATATTCACCTACACAATCCCCTTTACGGATTGAAGAGGAACAACTTACTGGAGAGAAAATTGAATAGCTAGGGTCCCAAGGAGGAGTTTTTATTACCAAGGCAGAATTAGATGAGGGAAACCCTCAGTTTCCTCCTATGCCAAGCCTAGAGTTGATGGTAGCAAATTTTAAAGGAAGGGAACTTGACCTTGTGATAGAGCAAGCTAGTCAACAATTTTTGTCAGATGATAGTTTTGTTAAGTCTAGAGCTTTTCACCACCAGTTTTCATGGAGAACAAACATAGGAAAGTACATTCAAGAAAGATGTAATAAGTTAAGAAAAGAGCATCTAGAACTAGAGGAGGTAGCCTTTTTGAATCAAGTAAAAGAAAAGATGATGTAGGAATTCAAAAGTATAACCCCTGAAGAGGGCAGGCAGATGGTGAAAGCATCAAATATTTTAATGCTACCTAATTGGGATATAGTAGATGCTCTAATTTTCAATTATATTTCAAATAAATTGGACCTACAAGATCAAAAAAAGAAGGAATTCCAAGGTACTACATTCAGTGAGGACCAAGCTTCTTTGGTTATTTGGTCATTAAGAAAAGGATCAAGGGCTATTTCATCACATCCATACGACTCTATATTAATGGGGAATATCATTGTAGAAAGAGCAGCAAATACCACCCATGTAGAGGTAGCTCACATGAATGTTGGAACATCTCACTTTGTTCTAGCTATAGCAGAGAAAGAAGAGAAGGTAATGTTTGAACTATAGAATAAGTATGAGAGAGTATTGGAAGCTTATAATAAAGAAGTTTAGAAAATAATTGAACTTGAAAATAAGGTAATGGGGAGATCTTCTAGGCCAAGGATTACATATCCTCACCCTCCAGTGGAACCTTTTAAATTGACTCCTCTCATAGAAATGCCAGATACTCCACAAAGGCCACAATATTACATAGCCAAAGATTTTGAAGAAGAAAAGAGGAAACTATGGGCACTACATGTAGAGCTAAATGTGCAATATGATGACAAATTGAGAAAGGTTCTCATGTATCTGGTTGATAAAATTGGATGGCCATTGTTTTATGATCAGCTAACAAATGTAATAAACATGTGGGATGAAATAAAAGCAAGTGATGAGGCCTTGAAATCTATTGTTAATAAGTGGAGTAAGAGAAGAACATAAATCATATTCTTGTGCTACTCTGTCATAAGATCTTCAAATGATCAGATTGAAATAACTTACGATCTTGCTCATGATCTCACAGAACTTGATTATAGGAGAGTTGAGCTAAAAAGAAGAATTGTTAGCTATTTGGATAAGTGAAAGAGTAAGAAAATTGTTTTATTCCCACTTGCTTTGGATATGAAAAATAAATTGAAAAATAAAGATGAATGGGCTAAATAATTAGATGATCTATTCTATTTAAGAATGAATGAAGTCATAAATGAAAGAGGATATGCATGGTGGGCAGCCATAATAGAAGAAATAGTGAAAGCCCAATTATTCTTTGATTCTTTAAAGCAAGATTTTGTTATTATTGATAAAGAGGCAGAATATGTGATAAAAAAGAAAAGAGATACTCTACAGTTTAACTAGCCAGATGACACTCTCTTTGACAAGTGGATGGTTGATGTTGCTTCTGATGAGTAGTTGGAAGAGGTTGAGGGTGATGATGATGAAATGAATCCAGATGAAGTGCAAATTATTGATACAGCCTTGAAAGATCAGAAGGGAAAAGAAGATAGAGAAGGGCAACCATCTCATGTGAAAAGCACCTTGGGCCAGATGGATGATGTGCCAGAAGTAAGACCAAATATAACTATCACCTTTGTAGTACATGATGATACAAGTAGAGATGCCAGAGTAGAGGTGAATTTGCAGGAACTAGAGCATGACACATCATTGACAATCTTGATAGCTACATATGCCGAGGACTCAGAATGACTAAAGGCCAATCATGGGATTTGTAGCATTTAAAAATGTAACAAAAGAGGGGCCTACCAAAAGAATATTATGATGTATAGGTTTTTTTGTTAAACAGTTTTTTGTCTTTTTGTGGTAGCTCAATGTAAATATATTTTGTAAAAAGGGCACTTGTCAATTCTCTATGTCTGAAGCTTGTTGCATCTCACTCTATTTAAGTGAGAGTCTAAGGCTAGAGAAGGGTCCAATTTCTCTTTCTTGGTTGAAAATATTTGTACTTCAAGTGCATAAATGTTTAGAAAGAATTAAATCAACGACTAAGGTAGAAAAGAATGTAAATGTATCCCCTATGGGTCCCTCCTTGTTTGAAATTATTTGTCATCATAAAAAATAAACATAATAGGAACAAAAATAAACACACAAATCCTTGTTATTTTTCTATTTCATATCAATTATAGATAGAAAAACCACTAGTCTATTCCCCATGTTTTAACCAAGCACAAAAGAAAATCCATCATCCATATGGAATACATAAGATTGTTTACAAATGCTAAAACCTATAATATAATTCAATTGGAATTATAGATAGTTACTCAATCATTAACATTGGAGAAATCTAACAAATTCCTTAAATGCTCCATGAAAATGAAATCTGCTACAAAATAGTGATGTAGAAGGTAACCAAGTACACAAAAATAAGGTTGATCACCCATATCAACTAGAATTTAGTCTATAATAACTTCATATTCACTTAGATTTATTATTAATTGAGTGTAAGCCATTTGCATTCAAATAATTGAAACTTCCCTCTAGTAATGTTACCAATTTCATAATTTAAGACAGGTTTCAATATCAAATTAGTTTTCAAAATATCAGCACATTATTAATGAGAAAGTATTTAAGCACTGACCTAACTTTTTTACTTCACTAGTTACTGTTGTCTTTGCCTTTTTATCAATAGTAATTTTAAGTTTTGTAGATGACTCCAACAAAGTCCTCTTCTTGCTGGAAATCTCAACCTTTCATCAAGAAGGTCTTAAATGAGCTATAAGCTAGAATAAAAAAATAAACTAATACCTTCCCAAATAGAAACCTTCCAATCCATCATTATACGATGGGTGTCTTTTGATTCACTTCCTTGTCACTTCCATCTTCAAAAATTCTTCTGAATCATTGTCACTTCTTGTAAAACATTCAGATATTGGGCCACTTCTAAAAACCTTGTATAGTCCAAAAAAATATAATCTCCATAAGATATTAATTTGAAAATAGTATAAGATGAGGAACAATATTCATTTTTGCATTACTGCAATCTTTCATCAGTTTTAAATAAAAATGAACCAACACAAAAAGAAATAGAGAATCAACCAAATGACAACTAAACAAATTTACATGTACATAGTATATTCCAACCAAAAAACAATGAATAGCTAAAAGACTAAAAGTCATCAAAACACATTCAATACAATTAGTTTTTGTTGGTCTGATTTTTACAAAATAAAATTTTCCTAGTTCTAGGTATGGAAAATCAAAATAAGATATATTGCTTGCTTTCTAGGGTATGGGTTATTTGGCTTTGTAAAATTAAAAAAAATAGGAAAACCTTGTCAAGCCCTAAGTCTTGTGCTTTTTAAATTTAATTGGGTGCAAAGCTTTTTGAATTTCAAATATTCCATGACCCGTTTAAATTTTTATTTATACCAAGTGCCTTTTACTAAGTTTGTTCCCACTGTCCAATCTTTATAAGATCTATGGATGATCTACTATTAGATCATGGATTACAAATAATTGTAGGTGTTGGTCTGATTTTTACAAAATAATATTTTGTAAAAATTCTAGGTATAAAAATCAAAATAAATTCTATGTCTTTCTTAGTAGGGTTTTTTTTTCTACCTTTGGAATTTTAAAACCCTATAAGAAACCCTTTTAAAATCAAGCTTTGTGTCCCAATTAAGCATGCTAGGCCTTATTTTTTTTTTTAAATTATTGGGTGGGCAACTTTTTAAATTTGGAATATTCCTTATGGATTCATTTAAAATCCCACTTTCTCATTTCTTGTTCCCAAAAATTTTACACCATCAGATCTTTGTAAGATCTACGATGTTGTTATGTTTCTTAGAGGAAGTGCAAAGTAGAAAGTGGGTGCCAAAATTTTGATTGATTGGAACTTTTGTGTGATATGATTGATGTCATAATTGTCAATGTCAGAGAAGGGAATAGCTAGAAAAGGGTACAATCATCATCACCAAGGTTTGGTTTTTCTGGCAGGGTGCTATGTCATGACCAAAAATTGTAAGCATCTTGCTAGTAACAACATAACACCTTATCGAAGAATAGTAAGGACAATAGGTATTTGAAAAAGATGGCGATCATAAATCTCTCATGTGATAATAATGTTGTGCACTTTTGTTACCCTATCAGAGGCATTGATTATGGTAATTATGATTTAAAAATGGACATCTTCCTAGCATTGGATTCTTAATAGCATTCAAGAGGTCACTATGTCACGATCGGGAAAATAAGGAATCTCGTCGATAGTGAGATAGTGCCTAGAAGAAAAATTGGTTTGCGGCAATGATTCCAAAAGGTAGGTCCCAAATGTATCCTTCTTCAGCAATAAGCCATGTAATCACCTTGACACATTGGCATCATTTAAAGAACATGTGTGTTTAATGTGCCAAAATTTGCTAGAAATATGGGAGGTCACTATGTTGTGACCGAAAAGTCCTTATTTTCTGTCGATAGTGACATAGCACCTTACCAAAAAAGATGAAACATAGAGGGCTTAGTTTTATGGTGTTAAAAAAAGGAATAAAATATGGTTTGATTTTTCTATCTTTTTGTAATATTGCCAAGTCACATGTGACATGGACTTACATTCAAAAGGAAATGGTAGATGGAAGTTTGTGACTGTCAGATCAAAGATGGATCAATGGTCATCACCAAGTCACTATGGAGAGTTGCACACTATTTACTCAATGTGACATGGTGACTAAGGTACAAAATGTGGGGACCCACCATGGTTAATAGAAAATTAATAAAGATTCCTTGTCATTAGATCAAGCTCAGATCAATGATTGTCACTTCGTCGCTATTGGGAGTTGCTCATTTTTTATAGGTAGTGACATAGAAACCAAAGGGAGCAAAGGAGGGACCCACCATAGTTGTATTGAACCATGAATCAAATGCCATCGTCAGATTGAAATGAAATCAATGGCTGCCACTATGTCACATAGACAACATGCTCACTTTTTATGCATAGCAATGTAGCAACTTAATGACACATGTCCATAAGAGTTTGTGGGTCTAGTTTGTGTCACTAGTAGTGAAGGAAAAGCACATGTGGAGAAATTTCATTGGATTGACTTCTAGTGTGGCAAGTGGAAAATGAGTCATTCTTGGTTTTATTCCTAGATCATCAAATTTTTGGAGATCAACGACATAGTTTTAAAATTTGAATGTGGTGGCACCCTGTTTACCTTACAGTTCATTTATGAGGAATGAAAACTCCTCATGTGAGCAGAAAACAAAGAATATTGGAAAAAAAATTTCCATTTCCATCCTATGTGAACAAGATTTCAAGCTTCCAAGCCAAAGAGTTATTAAGAGTTCATGCTGGATGTGATCAAATGTGAAAGAATTTACCTTTGTTCGCAAAAGTATTACGGAATTGTAGAGAAGATTAGTAGAGAATCAAGTAAGTTCCTGTTCTCACTATAAAAATCTAAGCACTTTAATTTTCTACAAATTCTATTCACCATACCTCTAAAGAAGGCTTTATTTGGTAAAGAAGATTACTTGGCCAAAAATATTCATGATCATCTCCTCGAGTTATTATTTGAATACAAAAATGAGACCGTTGAAGTAAAGAAATTGATTTCCCTAAACCCTAGGCTTAAATTTTTTGATGGATTGTATGATAAGGGGAACTGGGTTAGGGATGCCAATACTTCCAAAATAGGGCCTTTTTTCTTTAAAAAATGGTTCTTTGAAAGGAATTTGTTTGCCCCTGATGCAAATATTTGGAATTTTGACTTAGGAAAGTTAGTGGTTCCTAGTGTCTATATGGATTATGAGCTCTTAGAGGCTATTGCAAAAAATTGTGATTCAATAATCAAAGTTGTGAGAAGAATTGATGGTGAGTCTCTGATCAAAATTAGCCCTAAGGAAATTCGAGAGGTATTTGGCCTAGAGCCACTAACAGACTATCATGTACCCATTGACGTACAAGAATTAGAAAAGGAATATTTATCAAAGAAGGATGCAATTAGGTAGGGTGCATTGAGGACACATATAGGCATGATTGGGAATTTTCTTGTAATTATAGCAACCTCTAGGGAACCTTTCAAAAAAGATTATTTCACTACCTGGGCTATGAAGGCATACATGATTCTATGTAGAGTTCTTGGTGAAGATGAACAAAATGTATGCCCATAAGTTTTATGTATATGATTACCCAGATTGTTTCTTTTGTTGTTGATGTTATTTTTTATTTTGCCTCCTTTTTACCAAAAGAAATTCACACAGGCTTGGTTGGGATTGCAAAAGGAAAGGTAGATAAAACTTTTGGTCATTATTCTTTGCTAGTGCATATGTTTTTGTTCAATGGAGTAACATATTTTGGTAAGGAAATGAATATGAATAGAGAATAGGAGGGAAAAGCATTGCCAGTTTAGCTATGGACTGCTGATATGACTTGGGATGTAGAGAATGCTAATTTTGTTAGATTTGATAGGTACTTTGCTTCAAAATTGAGATGCCTATTATTCAAGGACAATACTAGAGTCCCTAAGGCACTAGCAGATCTTATAAGGCCCATGGACAATCATACTAGTCTAAAAGTGTCACATAATTAGGGTGACATTATCCCATATTCCATTTCAACTATTTTTATGATTTATAGTTTCAAAGGTACTCCTCATATATTACCCTACCATGTGTCATTAAAGGTAGGGGTAGCTAAGTTTTTGTGGCAACTAGGAGGATTGGAGGAAAACTATTTGGTGAAAAGGGGAAAAGGGTCAATTTTCCCAACTTGCAATATAGAAAGCTAGACTGATTGTTTTTATACTAAGGGATTCTATGACCTAGCTTTTAGACATAGAGCTAAGCTTGGTAAAATAAAACATGAGTCTTATTACCCAAAAGACATTATAAGGAATGAGTTCTCTTTATAGGAGCAAGATATCAAAACGGAGAAATGGAGAGTTTTCTCAAGGGTTTTGGAATTCTTTCATTGTTTTGACAAAGATTACAAAGCTCTTGGTAATGTAGTAATAGAGGTGGATAGAATTAGTAAAATTATGATTACCTTTCTTGAAACAATAGAAACCACAAATGAGAAGAAGTAATTCTTTATTAATACTTATCTTGATAAAGCCAGAGAGGCTATGAAAAAGTTGGCATTCACTCCCAATGTAGGGGTAGGACAATTGATTGTCTAGAAAAGGTCAGGTTATAATGTGATAAAAAATAAGAAGGTCACTGTGGAAAAGGGTAAACAAATAATAGGATCCTCTAGTGTTATCTTGGAAGAGAGACCTGATGAGCCCTCTCCAAAGAGGAAAAGAATAATGAAAGAACAAGGTCCTCACATTGAGGAATATTTACCTACGCAATCCCCTTTGTGGATTAGAGAGGAACAACTCACTGGAGAGAAAATTGAACAGCTAGGGTCACAAGGAGGAGTTTCTATTACCCAAGTAGAATTAGATGAGGGAAACCCTCAGGAGCCTCCTATGCCAAGCCTAGATTTGACTGTGGTAGATTATAAAGGAAGGGAACTAGACCTTGTGATAGAACAAGCTAGTCATCAATTTTTGTTAGATGATAGTTTTGTTAAGTCCAGAGCCTTCCACCAGTTTGCATGGAGAACAAACATAGGAAAATATGAGGAGAGATGCAATAAGTTGAGAATTGAGTATCCAGAACTAGAGGAGGCAGCCTTGCAAAATCAAGTAAAAGAAGAGATGATGTAAGAATTCCAAAGTACAACTGCTAAAGAGTGGAGGCAAATGGTTAAAGTGTCAAATATTTTACTGCTACCCAATTGGGATATAACAGATGCTCTAATTTTTAATTATGTTTCAAATAAATTGGACCTATAGAAAAAAATAAGAAAGAATTCAAAGGTACTATATTTAGTGAGGACCAGGTTGCCTTAGTCATTTGGTCATTAAGGAAAGGATCAAGGGCCATTTCATCACAGCCAGATGACACTGGATTAATGAGAAATATCATTGTAAAAAGAGTGGAAGATACTACCCATATAGAGGCTACAAACATAAATGTTGGAACATCTCACCTAGTTTTGGCTACTACAAAGAAAGAAGAGAAGGAAATGTTTGAACTGCAGAGTAAATATGAGAAGGTTTTAGAAGCCTATGACAAAGAAGTTCAAATGAGGATTAAACTCAAAAATAAGATAATAGGATAGTCTTCCAGGCCAAGGATTACATATCCTCCCCCTCTAGTGGAGTCTTTTAAATCCACTCATCTCATCGAAACGCCGAAAACCCCACAAAGGCCACAATATTATACAGATGAAGATTTTGAAGAAGAGAAGAGAAAATTGTGGCCTTGACATGTAGAGCTAAATTTACAATATGAAGAGAATTTGAGAAAGTGCTCTCATGTATTTGGTTGATAAAATTGGATGGCCATTATATTATGATCAATTAGCAAAAGTAATAAACATATGGGATGAAATAAAGGAAAGTGAAGAGGTCTTGAAGCCTATTGTAAATAAGTGGGATAAGAGAAGAAAAGAAATCAAATTCTTGTGTTTTTCTATCATAGGGTCATCACATGACCATATTGAAAAAACTTATGATGTTGTTAATGATCTTCTAGAATTTGATGATAAGAGAGTTCAGATCCAAAGAAGAATAGTTGGCTACTTGGACAAGTACCAAAGCCAAAAAAATTATTTATTCCCATGTGCTTTGGATAGGAAGAATAAATTGAAAAATAAAGATGAATGGGCTAAAGAATTAGATGATTTATTCTTTTTGAGAATGAATAAAATAATCAATGAAATAGGAAATGTATGGTGGGGCACCACAACAGAAGAAATGGTGAAAGCCCAAATATTCTTTGATTCTTTGAAACAAGATTTTGTTAATATTGAGAAAGAGGGTGAATATGTTATCAAGAAGCAACATGATATTATGCATTTTAAGTGGCTAGATGATAGACTTTTTGATAAGTGGATGGCAGGTATTGCTTTTGATGCATAGTTGGAAGGAGCTGAAAGTGATGATGATGAGACACATGAAGATGAAGTATAGATCATCAACTCACTTCCACTAGTTCATGGGAAAGAAGAAGATAAAGAAGGGCAATCATCTCATGTGAAAGATATAGTGGGCTAGATGGATGATGTGGAAAAAATGAAACCAAATATAACTGTTATCTTGGCAGTATATGATGATACAAATGGAAATGCTAGAGTAGAGGTGAATATGCAATAATCAGACCCTGACACATCACTGGTGAACTTCATAGCTACATATGCTAAAGATTCAGAATAGAAGCCAATCAAAAAAATCTGTAGCATGTGAAGATGTGACAAAAATGGGATCTACCAGAAGAATAATTTGATGTATTACCTTTCTGTTACATAAAATTTTGTCTTTTTGTGATAGCTACATGTAAATATCTTTTTTCTAGTTGAGAGCTATCAGTTCTCTATGCCTGAAGCTTGTTGCATCTCACATTATATAACTAAGATTCTAGGGCTAGAGAAGGGTTTGATTTCTAATACAATTTCAGTTTACATTGACTATTGGTTAGTCAAGTTATGGTTGCAAACTTTATGATGTATTTTTTCTACAAATTCTCTAAGAATACATTGATGTTACATGATTCTTGTATATTTTTCTAGAGTCATTTTGAGTTATATTACAATTGTATATAATTTTCAAGGAAGATTAATACAAAATTGAACTATCCCCATATCTGTTTTTGCTAAATTTTGTCTCCATTGTTGTTACCTAGTTATTTTGATGTTGTGTGAGTAAAGCTTGTCCAATTGAGTGCAATTCATGTAGGTTATTTGTTGATTCATTATTGCTATTGATTTAATGAATTAAGTAAATGCTTTAGTGAATTTCATAGGGTTGATAAGGTAATAGTAAGGATATCTATAAGAATGAATTCTAGTAAGAATTACTGATAGTATTTGTTGTAATGAAATCAATTAGGTCCATAAATTGGAGTAAACTCTGAATCCCAATGGATGAGGCACTAATCTAGTTAATCTAGTCTACAGATAGAGAGATCATGAATGAGCACCAATTCTAAATTCAAAATCAACTTTATTTTACTGTTTGAAGAGTCTCAAAGAAGGTTAGTACTCATTTACATATGATATCTGAGTTTTAGATAGCTACTATTTCCAAAAATATTTGTAAATCTAAGGAGAATTGTGACCAAATCTGTTATAAGGGATGTATATCATCTGAAAATATCAATGAATGGATAAACTATGTATATGTCACAGGCATAAGATGAGAATCAGAATGAAACTAATAGATCCTCATGCAATATCATTCATTTGAATCATCCCCTACATATACCCACCTTGGTTTTGTAGAGCCTAAAGAGTAGAAAGCTAATCTTGGTTTTATTGAAGTTGGATCCAAATAATATGCATACATAATTGTTAATGGGAAGTAGGTAGGAATGACAAAAGTGGTCTTTATTTGAAGCCTTGAAAGTATTTTGTCTAATTTGCCATATTTGGCCTGGTTGAGGGCTAGTGTCCCTAAATCCTTAATTTGACCCAAGTTTTCTAAGAGCCCTAGAGAAAGGGTAAGACCTTAGAGAAGTGGAGTGCACTTGGAGAGACAAAGGCTAGCATTGGGTAAAGGCCAGTAACCTTGCTTGGCATCTTGTAGTGGGTTGGGTGCTACTAGACACTTAAGAAGATTTTGGTGGATTAAGGCTATAGACTTTGCATTAGTTGAGGCAAGATATGAGCTCATATTTTGGGCACCTTACAAGTTAGACTACCTCAACTTGGTGATGCAAGCAATTAGCATCCAAATAAAGTGGGTGAAAGAAAAAGTGTGCATTATTCAAGCACATCATTCTTTTCTTTGGAGTATTATGATTTTAGGATGTACAAATGATGAATTGATTAGGATTTAGACCCTTCCAAATAAAAGTGGCAAAAAAGATGACTTATTGGGATGATAAGATGAGAGGCAGATGGATTTGGGTTTTGTGATTCCTTGGTATGTTAGTTTGAGCTTCACTTGGTCTCAAGAATACTATAATATTCACTACTTAACAAGGCCAACCATGTGAAGGTGGAAGCTCATCTGGCCTCACCCCCTCCCCCTAACATCAATCTAAATTTCCAATTATCATCTAATTACATATACTTCATTCATTCATTCATCCATTTATGAACTATAACATTTAATCAATATAATCACATAACATTCATTAATATGATATTAAATTCATTAATACACAATACTAATTAAGACTTCATTAACACATAACAATATTCATTAACATAAAATAAAAATCATTATTAATATGTGTCATTCATAAATAATTACTTAAAACAAAGTTCTTTCATTATCCAACAAGGTTTATCAAAGATAATTTTTAAAACATCATTTCATCTTTTTCTTTTTCTTATCTCTCTATTGGTGAACAAATTTAATCTTTTTAATTTGAGTCAAAGTTTTGAACAATATCTGGTTACAATAGTTGAAAAGCCATCAGTACATGACTGATCTTTTCTCTAAATTAATAGGTACAACTCCCTATGACAGATCTTCAATGAATTATATTTATTCCTATCATCTATTTGGGGGTGTGTTCTTAACCTAAGAATAGTAGAGGTATAACCAAGCTAGACCTAGACAAGATCTAACTTAGGCGAATAGGAGTTTTTTAATAATCTATTTGGTTTTATGCATCCACATGCATCTTATGAATTCACAACACTTTCCCACAAGCTAAACTAGAAGAACTTAAATCTATACTTTAACTACTAAATTGATAACACTTAAAATTCCTCTCAAAATGAACAATACCAATACTTATCATGTTCATTCATTGTATTACAAATAGGGGAAGTAAAACTCTATTTCTTCCTCATTCTAATCCAAACCATAAGAGAAAGAGTCAAACTTAAACTAACACTAACTAGAATATAAAATAATCAATATAAAATAACCTCGATTGTCTCTACAACAAGAAGTATTTCACACCAAAATTTTTGCCGACCCCCTATTCCTCATTCAAATTTGTACATATAGGTTTTAAGAGATGATTGTTACAATAGAAACTTAATCAGTTCATCTTCTAAGAGGGACAAATGGCAAGATGCCAGTTTGTCACATTAAAAAATTTACAAAATTGATAGAATTTGTGAAAGAAAGTGAAAAGGAGGCATCATTTGAATCACTTGGAATTCTTCCCCTTTTTAGCGTTCACCCTATATGCCTTGGAAACAACTATAATTGGAACTAGTTCTTCATGGATAGGCATGTATACATTAGTGAATCTCAAGAGCCACTTCGAATGCTCTCGAGCCAGTTCCTTCATAGCATTTAACTGATTTGGTAATTCTTCCATAGCCGCATGTACACATCCACCAAGTGTTTGCAACTCTACCACTCTATTTTGACTACTTGAAGTCATTCTAGATAGATTACTCATGTATGTGGAGAATTTTTTCTTCATTAATTCTACTCCAATAAGAGCTTTCCCTTGCCCACTAGTTTTTGAAATAGTATGTAATCCTTGCATGAGTTTGAATGCTCTCTCTTGGCTCTTCTTCACTTTTCCCCCTATTTCTTTGAGTCCTTCTTTAGCTTCTTGAATCATCCCTAGCTTAAATTGCATACTTTGAAGCAATTCAAATAGAGGCTCAGTCCCTTTCTTCAAAATCTTTACTTGAACTACCTCTTTTGCCTTCATTTTGATGATCATTTTTAGGAGGGAAATGCATTCATCACATCTTACCTTCTCTGTGGCCAAAGTGTTGCAATTAGATATGATATTATCTTTCTCAGTTTCTAGTCGAAGGATAACATTTCTAATTTGATCAATCAGAGTAATTCCATCTAAATTGATTTTATTAATCCATTCCTTTCCAATCTGGCCAAAATACCTATCTTTCTGGAGTTGCAAGATAAAAACCTGTACTTCTATTGTGGTAGGATTTTGAGTAGTAGGTACACTAGTGATGGTTGCTAATGGAACAACCAGTTACCTAATAAATCTATTCAATTTTTCTATCTCATCCTTCATCTTAATTTTTGATAATTAGGCTTTCCAATTGTTCTTTTATCACCTCATTACTTGATCTCCACCAGCCCACTTTTGTATCATGTCTAGCTTCTCCAAAATCAATTGAGTGTAGAGTGAATTCATCATGTGACATATCTTTAATTCTTCCTGCTTTATTTGGCTTCACTATTTCTATGGTTAAGTGCCCTATTTCTACATCTTGTCCAAGTATTGACAGGGTCTTCTACTTCTTAGTTTTCACCATTGCAATCCTAGAGTGAACCGCTTGAGACACAATGTCCTTTGCAGGTAGACTCTCACCTTTTCTTTTCTTCTTCCTTTCTAAGGTGTCTTCTAACCAAGACTCTATACCAATCAGCTTAGAATCTATCCCAAGTGACTCTATGCTAAACATCTTCTTGTTTACTGGAGTCATTGCTACTATAGTTGCAAAGAAAGGATTCTTTGGATCTTGAAACAGAGGCCTAGATGAACTCAAGGCTTTCTCTTCCTCTTAAGTTTTCTTCATAGCTTCATCAGATTTAGTGGACTTGCTTCTACTACTCTTTTCATCCCCAATCTCTACTATCTGAATGGGGGAACTAGTTGACTTCAAAAGAGGAGCACTTGTAGACGGAACAGGGCTATGATGAGGAGATGGAGCTGGAGTAACATGAGTGGATGGAATTGGAGTAACATGAGGGGATGTAGTTGGAGTAACGTGAGGGGATGGAATTGGAGTAACATGAGGGGATGGAGTTGGAGCAGCAACATCATCCTTCAACCCTTTCATCTTCTTTCCTTTAATACTAGCTTGGGCTCCAATAACTAGTAGAGGACCACAACGCAAGTTGGAGCTATTGAAATATTCTTCTTTGAGGGTTGATCATCTCCTCCTATAGATTGAGCAGGTTCTTGAGAAACTGTGGTTGTAACACTGGGTGTAGCACTCTGAGAAGAAGTAGGAGTAGCAATGGCTGGAGAAGCTTGAGTAGTCTTACTCTTACTCTGACCCTTTTTTTTGTCCACTCAACCCATTTCCCAATCCTCTTGATGATCCGATCCAAGCCATCATAACATCAAAATCTTCCTCTATATCCATATAAGGTTCAGAATTAATAGGAGTATTTCTTAGTTTAGTCAAATATGTATTACTATACATATTTTTCTCATCATCTTCTAGCCCTTCCACATCCAAGTCAATGCCATATGTCTTTATGTGATCCACTATAAATTTGGCAAAAACCCAATCTCGGCTCTCGAACTCATCTTTACAATCTACCCAACAATCTTCCATAGTAGCATCATACTTGATTACACTTCCAATTTGAAGCACATCTCTGGCATACCCATTTGGGTAAAACATAAGCCTCACCACTTCAGACTCCTCTAACTTATCCATGTTCTTGAATGCCTTAAGCATATTTTTAGCATCTGATCAAGACTCACAATTGTAAGCTCCAACTTTCATGGGGAATTCATATCCCTTCTTCCTCAAATTGACACTTAGCATGTTCACCTAAATTCCTTGTCTCATGATCTCAATGAGCATGAACATGTCATTTAGGTATATGGGTAGCTTCAGGGGAAATCCATCTAAAGCTACAAGATGTAGATAAGAAAAGAATGGGAATTGAATGAAATGGCTATGAAACTAACTGATGGCCACCATCACTTCTAGGTTGAAACTTCTCTCCGAGCATCCTTGGAGCTCCCTACAAATCCTCATTGTAAATGAATCATTAACTATGATATATGCTGCATAACTATTCTATAACTACAAGCATGGAAAAAACTCATAACTCTTTACATCATCTAGGAAGTTCTTTATCCTAGGAAGGCCTGACCATAATTGTAGGGAAGCTAACATATATATTAAAAAAGAAGACATGTAAAATGAATTGTAGAACTTTACTGCACTAAGGGCTCTAGATAGATGCTTTCTTACCTCATACGCCTAGTCAATATATTGTGTATCTGAGAAAATTATTTGCACCAAAAAGAAATAATGTTCTATAAAATTAAGTGCTTCTACCTCACCTTTCAACTGATGAAAAAGGACCAAAATGTCCATGTTCTCAGCCTTGAGATCAATACTGGAAAGGGTTTTAGGAACCTTACTCTTAGCTCCCCTTGGTTTCTGAAACCAAGATTTCATAATCTCTTTCTGCCATACGATTTTCTTTAGAGAGAATTCTGAGATGGCTCCTCCTACTATCAATTCACAGAATTCTTCTTGCTCTAGAATTTAGAGACAATTGACTACTACCTTTCTATCAATTGAGATTAACATTGTTTGATCAGGCAGTAAGATTTGCTTAGTATCTAGGTTGTAGTGATTGATACATTCAATTATTAGCTCTGGGGCTTGTACTACTACTGGAAATCCTATTGCTTCTACCAGTCCACTTCTTTGGAGTCTTTCCATTATGGGATGGATTGGTTCTATCTACAACCTTCTTTTGAAATCTTGCATATCAAAGAAATGAAGTGAAGTATCTATGATATTCTACCATATAGACTTGATTCCACTCAGTCCATCAAAACCAGTAAATCTTGTTGTCATTTTGTCCGATATAGAAGTAAACTAAAATTCAACAATTGAAAATAGTGCAAGGAGTGAACCTTGTAACTTTGAAAGTTTATGAAAGCACTATTCAATACAATAGCATAACAACTCAGAAAAAGAAATCAGTAATTCAAAAATTTGTTATGTTCATCATTATATAAGAACCATTCAGCTATCCATTGATTTTCATGAGCTGCGCCACACAAGCGAATTCAAGGATAAATCTGTTGAATTAGTAAATGTGAGAGTTCTAAAAGATTTTTCCCTATCCTTTCACTATTTTCATTGGTCCAATGGTAACTTTCTTTAATTACAGACTTACTTTCCCATTTTTAACCAGTTTCGAAGGAATAGAAATAGAGTACTCCTTGGAAGAAAACCCACCTGACTAAATTCTATTTAAAATAATTTCACATATATAACAAATTTTCTTCCATTACTTTCCCAAAACACCTCATGATCAATTTTCCAAATAACCATTCTTGCAGGAGTGATTTTCCATTAGGGTAGAAACTTCAGAGAGAGGAAGGCAATCTCCACTTTTCTGCCTTTGTCTTTGTTTTGCCTCCTATGTCCAAATCACTTGACTTCAAGAATTCAAAAAAAATGAATGAGACTTTGAAAGTGAAAAATGGGACCCACTGACTTACTTTAACATTTTGCAAATGCTTTTCTGGAAAACTAACTTCTTGGTTCGAAGTCTATCGAGCAGAAGTTGTTTTAGATTTTTTCGTCAAAACTTATTCTGATCATCTTAGTGAAATTTGAATGATTCCCACAGTAAAAATATGGCAAAACTTGAATGATTGATCCATAATATAATCCTACTCTCCCTCTTCAAGCTCACAAATTGTCATCATAAATCTCTGTGAAGCTTCACCTTTAGGGTGCGAAAAGCTGCCAAGGAGAAGGCTAAACTAGATTTTTCACAAGTTTAATTTTCTTTATGCCTAGATCAAAATGAGCTGCAAGTAAGTTCATCTAGGATAACATAATCTAAGTATCTCCATTGAGCAAGGTTCTAAGCTATCCATAAGACTCATGATGATAAGGAAACCCACCCGGTTATGTAAGACAGGAGAAGGGAGGAGATGGAAACCCAATGGAGATACTTATCACTTAAGGAGGAAAGGACCAACTAACTCAACCAGACTAAACATGATACAAGTTAAATTTCCACTTTTGCAAAATAGGTATAGAATGAAAAGTGGAGCAACAATTGGCTCTAAGTCAGGACTTGGGTAGAGTATACCCGAGCAAGGAACTCAAAATATCTGGTTTTGCAAAAAGAAGATAAAAAGGGGCAACAAAAAAAAAAAAAACAAAACAAAACACAGAATCAAGAAAATAGAAAGGGAAGGGAAAACACTAACTAAGTAGTACACAAGGCACTAATCCCAACTATAATACAACACATGGGTTACCTATTTTCAAATAGCAATTTGATAGAGCTTGAGGTCTTGACCGTTATAAGTCAAGGGTAATACTTTGCCATCTTTATATGCCAACTTGAAAGAATTGTTTTTGAGTGCTTTATAAATCCTGAATGGGCCTTTCCATAAAGTATCAAACTTCTTATGCATTCCTTTCAGAGCCTTTCTTTTATCCCAAACCAACACCATGTCTCCTATCATAAACTTTCAAGGTCTTGTCTTTTTATCAAAAAGTTGTTTCACTTGCATCTAGTGCTGTGTAATATGGTCTACAATCTCTCCCCTTTCTTCTTCCAGTTTGCTTAGATATAGGATCTTCTTCTCCAAACCATCCTTATAAACTCATCCTCAATTACTATTCTAAGTTTCTTCATGGCTAACTCTAGAGGTAGAGGCAAATTGGCTTTAGTTCCATAAACCAGTTCAAGAGGGGATATACCAATTGCCCTCTTGGGCGTCACTCTATCTGGCTAGAGTGCCCCATGAATCTTTTTGTGCTAGGTCTTCTGATTATCTAAGACTAGATTTTTAACAATATTGGTTAAGTTCTTATTGCTAGACTCTGCCTGACCATTTCCTTGAGGGAAATAATTAGATGAATGACCAATGGTGATCCCATACTTAAAATAGAAATTAGTAATTTTGATTGAAGAAAAATAAGATGCATTATCCGTCACTATTTTAATGGGAACACCAAACCTCACCAAAATGTTCTCTTTTATGAATTCACATACCACCTCGGAAGTAGTCATCTTTTGTAGCTTTAGCTTCTACCCACTTAGTGAAATAGTTAGTTGTAGTTATTATATATTGATGACCAACACTAGATGTAGGACTAATAGGACCAATGAAGTCAAGACCCCATTGTTGAAAAGGCCCTTTGATGATAACAGGTCTTAATGGTAGAGTAGCTAGTTGAGGGCATCTAGAGAACATCTTGCACTTTTCACACTTTCCTACCCAAGCATATGCATCTTTAAACATCCTAGGCTAGTAATAACATTGCCTCAAAATTTTAAAGGCCGTGACTAAAGAAGAGAAATGTCCTCTACAAGCTTCATCATTAAATGTCCTCAGCACCTTTTCTTGTTGTTGTTTATCTACACACCTAAGGAAGGTACCATCAATAGCTCTTTTGAAAAGCTTACCATCCCAAATCATATAGTTAGCTACTTTTAGTTTAAGGTCTCTTCTTTGCTTCACATTTAGGCCTTTTGGACATTCACCATATGTTAAGTAAGTAAGAGATATTTTCAAACCATGAATCATAGAGTCCTACAGCTAGCAGTAACTGCTTCTCAGTCGATTCTTCTAATTCTAGAGGGATTCTATTTTCTGCAATTGCTCTAATAGAGCATTCCCTCTTATTAGCTTGGTAGGTTTAATCTTTATATCATATTCTTGTATTTTCGCCATCCATGGTACTCTAAAATTACAACCTATATCCTGCTATGTTAATACACTTTTAACTATTGTGTATGGGATGAGGATTACTAAATGTGGGTGCAGAATATAGAACCTAAAATTTTTAAGAGCCTTGACTACTGCAAAAACATGCTTTTCAATTTGTGAGTGTTTCAACTCATGGTTCTTTAAATGTATGATCATAAAAGCTATAAGAGATTGAATTCCTTTATCATTTTCTTGCATAAGGATAGATGACAATGTATCCTCAGAAGCATAACAATAAATAATAAAATCCCATTTATAATTTGGATGACACAATATTGGGGCATTAGCAATAGCAATTTTTATATCATGAAAAGCTCACTTTCCTGCTTCATTCCATTTGAAATTTGAATTTAAAATGTCCCTTTTCTGATTTTATATGATATTTCAAGCCTCTAATCAGATCTTTAAGATCAAATAACCAATCTTTCAAAGATCCACCAATTTCTCAATAAACCCCAAATCGGGTATGCCGGAAATAGTGCCAAAAACTTCATAGCTTCACATATTATTAGTAAATTTGAAAGTGGAAATTTTTACATAAATTTGAGCAGCATAACAGCCTATAGAATAAAATTTTTCAGATCTATATAACATGCACACAATAGCTCCCAAACAGAGGACAAAAACAATGCTCATCGGGCTCTCAAAAATAGCACAAAATAGCTCAGAATCACCACAAAAACTTAATAATAAATCATAGAAGTATAATCATATCCAAATAAATATATTAAGATCTATTTTAAAATTTAAAAGTCTGATATATAGTAGCAACCCAAACTGATATGAAATACTCAACCGGAAACACCAAACTCTTACAAAAAATACACCCGAAAATCCAGAAATCTGCACTGTTCAGCACAAAGGAAAACTCTGCATGAGAATGCACATAGAATTGCTTCAAAATCCCATCCTTAGCCTTCCTAGAAATCTGAAAACTCCCGTTCTTGGGTCTCCTTCTTCACAGGTTTGGCAGCCTCTGAAGAACAACAAAGCAATGCGCAAAAATCGAGTTCTGGAATCTACCCAAAATGCCTCCAAACTCCTTAAAAGAGGGCATAACCCTAACTCACATACAAGAAGGGTTAATAAAACATATTTTAATAATAATTTCCATTTATTAGTCCTTTAGCTTCCAAAGATTATCCCCTTTTTCCAAAAGTTCACCTTTTTGGGCCTACCTGCCTTAGAAAAGATTATTATTTTTAATTATTTGAAAAGGGGACATGAAAAAATTCCCTTTCATCATGTCCACTATATGTTTAGTAGTTTTTGAGAAATCAGGCACAAACCTTTTGAGGAAATTCACTCGCCCAAAGAAATATTTAACCCCTATTTTGTTTGAGGATAGGTTTAGTGTCTGAATAGCTTCTACTCTTTTAGGTTCGATTCTAATGCCTTCCTGGGACACTATATGACCAAGGATCTTTCCTTCTGTTACATAGAAAATTGACTTCTTTTGGTTTAAAGATATTCCATGCTCTTGGCACTTTTGTAACACTTTCCTCAAATCTTGTATATGATCTATTCTCCTCTTCAAAAATACTGTGAGATCATCTAAGAATATAACTATGATCCAATATTTTAAGTCAGCAAAGGTTTTTCTCATACATCTCTGAAATGTGGCGCTAGCATTAATCAATTTGAAGGGCATTCTGTGATATGCAAATGTACCCCAAGGAGTAGTAAACATCATTTTATGCTGATATTTTTCCTCCACCTCAACATGGTTATAACTTGAGAAACCATCAAGCATAGACATCATCTCAAATCCTGCAACTATTTTTAATAAATGATCCATGTTTAGAAGAGAAAAATTATTTTTAAGAGATTCCTAATTAAAATTGCATAAGTCAACACAAATTCTTATCTCCCCATTTTCTTCCTGACAGGTACTATGTTGGCTATCCAAGTGGAATGATGAATAGAATAGATGATCGTCACTTTCAACATTTTGTCAATTTCTCAAAAAATGGCATCTGCAACTTTAGGATTATAATTTCTTTCTTTTTTTTGAAATGGAATTGCATCTAGTTTGAGAGGAATTTGATGTTTCACTTCTCCTTCTCTATAGCTCTTCAGATCCTCATAACTCCATGCAAAAACATCACTATATTCCACAAATTATTTTTTTGTGGCTTCTCTTTCTTCAAGAGAACAACACTTTCCAATGTTAATCATTTTAGGATCATGAATATCTCTAATATTCACTCCTTCATATTCACCAGTGGTAGCCCTTTTCTGCCCTTTTCTATTTAATATAGGCATCATGCCTAATAAAAAACTTCTCTAAGGCTACAAAATAAGGAGGAAGAATATTACCTTTTAATTGACCTCCCACATTTTGGCTCTGTTCTAAATCTGCACTAGAGCTTTTATGATCATTACCAATGTACTCTTGTTCAAAACTAGACTTATCATTTTCAAGGAAAAGTTGTAAACTCTTATCACCATTGAAAACTTGCCAAGATTCCATGTTATCTAGAATAATAGACCGATATATAATTTTAATCTAATACTTCTTATCCTTAAAGTCTGGGTGAGGAAGTAATAGAGAGGCAAAAACTACAAGAGAGTTAGCCTTTGTATTCATCTCTCTTGGCACTACTATGATAGAGAAGGCATCTAAGTCCTCTATCTCATCCCAAACTCTATTCCTATAATTCTTCAACTTATGGTTCTTCACTAAACACTGGCCTTTGATTTTTCTTACAATTAATTCTGCATCACCCTAGGGTTTCAATATTTTTATTACTCTTTCTTTTGTTGTTACTATTCCCAATAATAAGGCCTCATATTCTACTATATTACTTGTATTTCCAAATTCTAATTTAAAAGTCAGGGATTCAGATTCTCTATCTGGGGATATCAATACCACGCCTACTCTTGATCCTACAGAAGCACAACTTCCATCAAAATCAAGTGTCTAGATAGGTCTGATACATCTTTATTTCCTTTAGACACTTTCTCACCCTGATTCTCATATTTTTTTTTTTCTTGATTCTTCTTTATTAAACAACATGTAGTAACCAAATTCCAACTCTTGGTATAGAATTTGAGCCTTGGGATCATCTTACTTTAAGACTGTGAATTTAGCTTTTTCCTCAGGTTCTAATTTAACTTTCTTATTTCCAATAGGTACCACTGCCTGAGACCAATCCAAATTTATTTCTCCTCCTAAGTCTTGACAAAAAATTCTTCTTAAAAGGAGTCCATAACTTGTTGGGATATCAGCTACTATAATAGTCAGTAAAAGCTTCTTTTCTGGATGGGAGGCTAGAGCCACTTGTGCATCTTTTATTTGTCCAAGCAAAGGGACTTGTTTGGAATCCATCGAGTAACATTTCCCATGCACTTTAGTAAGATTAAGACCTAAAGCTTTGGCCATGGAATAAGGCATGACATTATCTGATGCACCCGAATCTATGATGAGTTTACATCCATTAATATATAATGATATATAGAAGGGTTCAGGCTTTTTCCAAGGGGATGTTGCTAAGACTGTGGAATCCTTTTGGTTAAATATATCTGATGTTAAGGTTTCATTTTTTTCCTCAACCATTATGTTACAATTTGTATCTAATGTGTTTCCTTTACATCGATGTATTAATCTTTCTAGCTCAGAAGGATGTGATTTCAAATAATGAATAGTGGAAATTTGAAATTTTGATTCCTCACAAAATTGGATAAAATCAAAAGATGTCTTATCCTTCCCCACATGTGAAGTTGATGTCCCTTGATTAGCAAATACATTACTTGTCAGAAGATTGGAATCACTTCCTTGAGCATGACTAAAGGGTTGATTCTTCTATTTCTGTCTTCGAGTAAGTATTGTGTATGAAGTCCCATCAATGGTTGCATAACATTCTCCCTTGGATTTAGAATTTGACTCATATTCTAAGAATAAGTTTCTAGAGTCACCATTTTGATAGGAATCAAGCTTTGAAGTGGGAGTTGCAGTGTTCAATTCATTAGTAGATAATAATTGTATCATGCATGCTGTTTCTGGGTAGTTCTCACCATCGAGATATGTGGTTAGATAAAAGACACACATATTTCCTTTCTTCAGTGCTACCTTGATTTACAATCTAGGTGATGGCCCTATAAGCTATGGAAGTTTGCCTTCATTACTTCTTCCAGGAGAATTTTGGTAATTCCATTGGTAGGAATTATTAAATCCAAGTAACTACTTCTTTTGATCGCCACCAACTCATTTGATAATTTCTATATCATCTATTTAGATGACATAGTGCTACTAGAATTTCCCTTAATATGAAGGTCTTGTTTCCATTTTCATACAGAAATTAAGTCATCCTCACACTCAATTGCTTTCATTTGGGTGTCAGCCAAATCATTGGGATGTGCTCTTCTCAAATCATAATTAATATCTAGAGGCATCACACTTATGAAGAACGTCATTAAATTACCTGCAATTGGCCTAGTAGTAGTTGGAATCTAGTTGACGATCTTATTGAAACTAGTAGTGAAATCCCTCATGCTTAGAGTAGGTTGCTTCTTGATATAAGTAAGTTGTGTCAATAGGACATGTTCATCTTCTACAGTTTTATACCTTGCTTCAAAAGAAGTTCTTAATGTAACCCAATTAGTGATTGAACCATCATCTAAGTGATAAACACTAGTCTACTGCAATAGCAGTAAGGGTTTCCACAAATAATCTTATAGCTACATCCCCATGTCCAACACCTAGGATGTGAGTGGCTACAAAGAAAGCTTTAATATGCTCATCAGTAGTAACTTTCCCTTTGCCTAAAAAATTAGGGAAATTCATCCTAGATCTAGCTAGAAGTAGGTGATAAGTGTTCAAGGCTAAGGGTCCTATTTTTGCAGCCCATGGAGCAGCCATGATTACTCTAGAAATAAAAGGAGGAAAATTAACAACTAGTGGGGGTATTATCCTATGTAATGCTAACACCTGATAGGTAGAATGAGAAGTGCTAGTATCTTGATCTCCAATAGGTGAAGATGGCCTGCATTGATCTTTGTCTTCACTTTTCCACTTTGGAATGTCTAGGATAGGAAAACTAAGCTCTGTAAGCTTATCAAAGGTAGGGTCTTTCCCACCTTGTTCCTTGGTACTTCTGAGGAACCTAAAAATTTTCAGGATGCTGGTTTGAGTTTATCTCTGAGTTTCTTGCCCCAATTATCTTTCCACTCTTAAGATATTTCTCTTTTGGATAGGTCTCTCTAAAGCTTTAGCTATTCTTTCTTCTTCTTCTAGTACCTAATTTGCATTTCTACAACGTTCTGTGTTCCTTCTGTCTCCAAAAAAATGTGTTGAGGGAAGAAATTATATCTTCTTGATCATCTTGAAAACCAAGATTGGGTTGAATAACTAGAATAATATTTTCATGAGGTAGTACCATTCTTCCCCATGACATAGGCTTTTCGTCAAGTGACTATTCGTTTCCCCAGCAGAATCACCAAAAATTTGTTGGTAAATAGATTTTTTCTTTTTAATTTGACTCTTCAACACCCAAAGTTCTAAGCAATATTTGGTTACAACAGTTGAAAAGTCATCTGTAGATGAATGGGCTTTTCTTTGAATTAATAGGTAGCACATTCACCTGAATTTCTTGTCTGACAATCTCAATGAGCACAATCATGTCATTTGGGTATTTGGGCAGCTTCAGGGGAAATCCATCTAAAGCTACAAGGTGTAAATAAGAAAAGGATGAGAATTGAATGAAATAGCTACCAAACTAATTGATGGCCACCATTGCTTCTAGGCTGAATCTTCTCTCCAAGCATCCTTGGAGTTCTCTACAAATCCTCATTGTAAATGCATCAATAACTCTGATATACTTTGCATAACTATTTTGTAACTGCAAGCATGGATAAAACTCATAACTCTTTACATCATCTAGAAATTTCTCTATCCTAGGAAGGCTTGGCCATAATCGTAGGGAAGCTAACATATATATTAAGAAAGAAGACATGTAAAATGAATTGTAGAACTTTTCTGCACTAAGGGCTTTAGATAGATTCTCACTTACCTCATACACCCAGTCAATATATTGTGTATCTGAGAAAATTATTTGCACCAAAAAGAAATAATTTTCTATAAAAAAAAGTGCTTCTACCTCACCTTTCAACCGATACAAAATGACTAGAATCTCCACAATCCTGGGCTTGAGATTAGTACTAAAAAGGGTTTGAGGAACCTTACTCTTAGCTCCCCTTGGTTTCTGAAACCAAGAATTCATAATCTCTTTCCACCATACCATTTTCTTTAGAGAGAATTCTAACATAGCTCCTCCTACTATCAATTCAAATAATTCTTCTCACTTTGGAATTTAGAGACAATTGACTACTTCGTGTCTATCAATTTAGATTTACACTATTTGATCAAGCAGTAAGATTTTCTTAGTATTTAGGTTGTAGTGATTAATACATTGAATGATTAGCTCTGGGGCTTCTACTGCTACTATAAATCTGGCTACTTCTACCAGTCCACTTCCTTGGAGTTTTCTCATTATGGGATGGATTGGTTCCATCCTCAGTCTTTTTTGGAAATCTTGCATGTCAAAGAAACAAAGTGAAGTATCTGTGATATTCTACCATATAGACTTGATTCCACCCAGTCCATCAAAACCAGTGAATCTTGTTGTCATTTTGTCTGATATAAAAGTATACTAAAATTCAAAAATTCCAAATAGTGCAAGGAGAAAACCTTGTAACTTTGAAAGTTTTTGAAAGCACTATTCAATACAATAGCATAACAGTTCTAAAAAAGAAAGTAGTAATTTGAAAATCTATTATGTTCATCTTTATATAAGAACCCTTAATATGTTCATTGATTTTAATGATCTATGCCACATGAGCTAATTTAAGGATAAATCTATTGAATTAGTAAATGTGAGAGTTCTAACAGATTTTTTCGTGTCCTTTCACTATTTGCATTGGTCCAATGGTAACTTTCTTTAATTACAAACTTGCTTTCCTATTTTTACCCAGTTTTAGAGGAATAGAAATAGAGTACACCTTGGAAGAAAACTCGCCTGGCTGAATTCTGTTTAAAATATTTTTCACATATGTACCAAATTTGCTTCCATTACTTTCTTGAAACACCTCGTGATCAATTTTTCAAATAACCATTCTTGGAGAAGTGATTTTCCATTAGATGCAAAATATTGCTTCCGAGGGTATAAACTTCATAGAGGGGAAGGTAATCTCCACTTTTCTGCCTTTGTCTTTGTTTTGCCTCCTATGCCCAAATCACTTGACTTCAAGCATTCAAAAAATATGAATTAGTCTTCAAAAGTGAAAAATGGGACCCACTGACATACTTTACCTTTCTACAAATGCCTTTTTGAAAAACTAACTTCAAAGTTTTTTCAAAGTCCACCGAGGAGAAGTTGTTTCAAAGTTTTTTACTGAAATTTATTTTGATCATCTTAGTGAAATTTGAATGATTCCCATGATAAAAATATGGCAACACTTGAATGATCAATCCATAATATAATCCTACTCTCCTTCTTCAAGCTCATAGAATATACTCATAAATATCCATGGAGCTTCACCTTCAGGGTGTAAAAACCTGCCAAGGAGAAGGTGAAAGTAGATTTTTTGCAAGCTTAATTTTCTTTATGCCCAGATCAAAATGAGTTGCAAGTAAGTTCATCAGAGATAACATAATCCAAAAATCTCCATTTAGCAAGGTTCTAAGCTACCACAAGAATCACGATGATAATGAAACCCACCTAGTTATGTAATGCAGGAGAAGGGAGGAGATAGAAACTCGATGGAGATACTTATCACTTAAGGAGGAAAGGACCAACTAACTCAACCAAACTAAACATGATACAAGTTAAATTTCCACTTTTGTAAAATAGGTATAGGATGAAAAGTGGGGCAAATTTCTCTTAAGAAAAACACTCATAGGAGCATCCATATCTTCCTCATTGCCCTCCTCTTCTAGCATGTGTAATGTCAAATTACATTGGCTCCTTCTCTTTGGAGGTGCAGGAGGTTGCTACACTAAAGGGAGCTCTATTGCAAGAACAAGTAAATGAGATAAATTGGCATACTCTTTTTATTATTTATTAACTGTTACAAGTCTAAAATTAAGTACTAGTACAACATAACATGCATTTTTCTTACCTAACAATGCCACATCATGTACATTAACATTTTGATCCACTGCCATGTCAACATGTTGAACACTTGGAACATGCTTCATTCCTTGAACATGATGTTCAACATGCTCTTAAATATTCAAAAATAGGATACACATCAAATTGCAATTGAAGATGTTAAATTGTATTCATAATTGCATAATTAATTTCCAATAGGAAATTAATACCTCCACAACTATAATGCATATCATGGCCTTCATCATGACCAGGTTCTATGATAGAATATGAAGGCTACAGTAAAATGTTATGCACATTGTTATGTAGTCAATTTACATTCAAAACTAACACCAAAAAAGAATCTTCTCAACTATTGAATTTCATTTACTTTTCATCTAACCAATTTACCTATGAGATATCATTTGGTGCACTAGATTCTTGGACAAGGCTTTTAGATTCTTTGCATAGGCATGCAAGCATGACTTTATAGTCTTCCTTCAAGAAAATTTTTCTATCTTCATTTGTGAGCTCCACATTGAATTTTGTATCCTGTATTTTTTTCTTAATATCATTAGTTTTCCATGTATGGTTTCATTAAACAAAATTGTTTGCAACATTATATAAAAAAATTAAGATGAAATTTCATCGCTCCTACTTACAAGTTGAGATTAGAGATTCATATAGCCACCAAAGGCAATTTTGTGTTGGCCAACCTTTTGTAGCCACGGATGTGTCCTGCAATCTATAAACAATTTCAAACATCTTAGATTATATATTTACAAATATCACTAATTAGTGCATGATTACAATGTACTTAATACTATCATGACATACCTTTTTTTGCCCTGTCTCACTTCATTTACTCTATTTTCACATAGCCTTTTCTCCTTTGCATCTTCTATTATTTAATTCCACTCCATTAGTGGAATCATAGGATGATGGTTGTACTTTGGGTTCTCCTTAAGACCCCTTCTATATTGATCCCTCACAATATTTATATGCTTTGGTGCTCTTTTCAGAAGTAGGCCAATGTCAAATATGTTTTTTTTCCAAATTTCTCCTCAAAAGATGTAATTAGCTGATTTTTTAATTCCATAGCTTGTAAATTTCACCTTTAGAAAAAAGAAAAAAAAATTGTTAGATCAATAACTTTAATATAATACAATAAATGGAAGAAAAGAAAAATTATGTAGCAATGATATGAAACTATGTAACTTTTATGTATGGTGGGTCCAAATAGTCTCATTGTCATTTTAGAAAGATGATAAAAGAAAACATTATTTCCTAAAAACTCATTAAGGGATTATCAGTCCAAAACAAGTAATGTAAAAGTAAACTAAATTTACACTTTAAATAATAACAATTTTAAAGCACTAGAAAGCTTTTGTTCTTTTAACAAAAACATATTTTTCTTGTTCAAAAACAATCTCCCTACATAAGAACTAGTACTAATCACATGGACTACTCTAGGAAATGGATCACCTTCAGTAGTACTACTCTTTGTTTCTCTATCAACTGAAGGTCTATATATTAGTGCACAAAATAGGACTGCAGTAAGATCTATTTGGCATAACTTTTATCACTAGTTACATCCGGTGATGAATTAGGGAAAACATTAATAGACCACACTATTCTTTTACTACCATTCCTCATGATGAGTTTAAAGATTTAAAATATTTTACTTCATTGACATCCAATGACCCTTAAAGTGGAATTGAATGATATGGTTTTGTAGGTAATATATCTTATAAACAATTCACCCTAAGCTCTTATCTATAGTTATACATAGCGATATAGACATAAGGTTGAAAATGACAGTGATGAGGAATGCTTTGTTGGTGGTGGAACTAAAGTATTAATTACATAGACTGCTCCAAGAAATGGATCAATCACATGTACCAGAGTACTGATCACTAGATTTTGTACTCTGGGATGTGTGATAGGTACATGAGTACAAAATCCATCCAACAAAAAAATACATGATTAACACAATACAAAATATAACAAAACAAGGTTTTACCAGTTGTAGTGGGGATAGACGAGGATGTTTGCATGGACTTTGTTGCTAAAAATTGACAAGGCAATACTGGACCATGGACTGAAGGAGGCATTCACACTTCATCATGAGCTGAAGAATACAATATTGTTAGCAAAGAAATTTGCAATGGATAAAGATCAAATGGGATACTAGCTAGAAGCGTCCACAAAAAAGAAGAAGAAGGGTAAGTGTTATAATGTTGATGAAAGAAAACAAAGAAAGAGTTACTTACATGAAGGTTCTGCACTACAACCCTCACCATGTTCACCATGTGATTTCACAACTATCACATATTTCTATACAAGAACACATAAAATTAGAGATCATGATCCATAAGATACTATAAAATATTAACATCTATTGAACTTCTCTTATTGCTTTAGTTGAATTACTGCTTACCTTCAAAGATTGGACCCTACGGTCCAATTCTTTTCTCAATACCTCTTTCTCCTTGCTTGTGTCACCCTTGATGATAATGTTAACAATTTCATTAGTGTATCTTGTTTGAGTTGCTGGGCCATGAACATAGGGTCAGCACTAAGGGTGATGTCATGTAGAAATGACACCCATATTTTAGATTGTATTTGATCAACTGTCATTCTAGCCTTTTCCTATCATTTGTGACATCAAATATCATTAAAATTTCATCAAAACAACTCCAAAGACATAAAGAAAAGAACATAATAATATTTCATTTGTTTCTATATTAACATTAAAAATTACAATAATTAATGTGTATCTCTGCTAAATGTGTGTCAGATGGTGCATTCATGTCACTCTATGAAAAAGATTAGTAAGTCTTAGAGATCAGCACCAAAAGTAAAGTAATAGACTTACCAAAAAAAATTAATAATAAAGTATATTGTATATGTAAATCATTTTTCTTAAGTTAGCCAAAAAATTGGTGTAACCAATGTGTATATGTAAAAAAATATTTGACATGTTTTATTTAATGTTTATATCTGCACATATGGTTTGGAAAGAAAAATTTGGTCATACATGACCTCATCATAGTTGAAATTGATCCTACCTAGACATTTCATTGATCATCATGATCTTTGAATCCATGTCATCATCATCATCATCATCATCACCATCATTGTACTTGTCACTTTGATCATCTTTGTCACCACCACCATCTTCATCGCCATCATCATCATCTTCATCACCATCATCATCATGACCATTATTGCCATGATCATCACCATCTTCATCACCATGATCATGATCATCACTAGCGTCATCATCATCATTATCACCATTATCGTCAGCATGACCAAAATCATCGCCATCTTCTTCTTTTCATCACTAAGTAACTGTCATTCCTAATAATCATTTACTCCATTTTGTGCTTCTTCAATGTCTTCTTCTTCCATCACATTATAATTTATTGACCTTACTCTTGGGTCATTTCTAACAACAAATGACCAACTTAGTTTGTATGAAACACCAAATTAAAACACTTGCTTTCATTGGCTTCAAAGAACATAAGGCTCATCTCTTACTAGCTCAAATGACCTTGTATTAATCATAGTAAATCCACTATCATGTTCAATAAAAATCCTATCATGATCATTTAAATTTAGTCATAGCTTGTACCATTTGACAAAAAAATAGAACTATTTTGAATGAATTAAAGTCACACTCAAGTATATCATCCAAAATGCCATAGTATCAATTTTTAGATTGTTGAGGATGTATGTCATTTCTAGATGAAATATTCATGACTGTGAAGACAACACTTATTTCAAAATCACACATTTTCTTTGTTTCATTTTACTTTTTGGTGTAAAATTTATAGCCATGGTAGTACATAGCTTTGTAGTGTTTGACCTACAATTATTTGAACATGTCAAGATTATTTGCATCAATTTTAGAGTTGACATTAAACTTATGTCTCATGATTAGTAATCTTATGCGTACCTTTGTATCTCTTAAGCCGTATAATAGATCAAGTACCATTGACATAACCTTGGGATCTTCATTATGATGAGCTTCTTTAACCAACAATGCAACACCATCTCATGTTAATGAGTGACTATTTTTTTGAAACTGTTCAATCCATACTATCATGCAATCAAGATTGTTTGCAATATACAAATGTAGTGCATCCCACTCATGACCAACTATAAAGAAGACAATTAAACTAGTTAGAAATAACTTATATATATGGATGATGGATAAGAATTATAAAACTACAAAAAAAAAAATTATAATTACCTCTCACTCTCCTCAATCTACCTTTCCCAATTAGGTACTCCCCTTCAAATTTTTCATTAGAGTTGGAATCCCAAATATGATGTACATGGATATTTGCTCCAAAATTTGGAAGATATTCACTAATGTACACTATGGTCTAGTATACTATATATCCCTCTACCATAGAATCCTCAAGATATGCTCTTTGTCAAACCAAGCCCTTCATAAATTTCAAGTGCCTCTCAACCATCCACATTTACCTAGTTTGTATAGGTCTACTCAATTCAATATCCTCAACTTGACGTATGAGGTAGTGTTCTTGAGCATTGAAAAAGGTTAGAGGTAAACACTTTTGAATTTCACACCTAAGTTGTTGAATTTTTCTCTTCCAATTATTTATATCTATTTTATCAATTTCTTTAGATGATAACCACCTAAAAGAGATTCAACACGCAAAAAAACATAAATGAGATTTCAAATAAAATTATACAATAGATTTTAGATAAAAAGCTACAAATTTAAGAAAAACACTTCTAAATTCATGTATATTCCAAGATCATATATAACTTTTTTAATACTATTGTCAAACTGGTGTGGAAGGGATAGAGGTAGGACACACTAAAATCATTAAAAAATGATCATTTCAATATTATTAAATAATGCAATAGGTAGTACATTAAATTTTACAAATATACTATAAATAGAGAACATGACTTACCTTGACAAAGGTATGCCAATCATGTGTTTTCAACCCTACCCCAAAATCACCTTTCTTTGATAGAAGAGTGCTTATGTTTGAAGAAAATCCTATTAGAATTTTTTATTTTTTATCTTTTATGACTTCTTTTAATGCATCACTTTGTTTCTCTATTAATAACTAAGGAAGGGCACTTGTATTTATGCAGTCTCTATTGTTATTTGACTCAATGAAATCTTTTAGTGCATGATTGGATCCATGAATGTCAGTACAAATTTTGGCAATTTGTTCTCTATCATGCCTTCCATCCAACATTTTCCATAGTGTCTCTGTTACTTTCTTTCCAATATGCATAGCATCAAACAAATGCACGATTGAGAGATCCTTGTAGTATGGTAACCTACTAAATTAAGTAGGATAAATTTTCATTCCTCTAATAAGTTTCTTATTGATTCCTTGATGACCTTTATGAGCATCAATTACAACATTAGTAAATATAAGACAATATCAAAATACAAATTTTAAACTTCAGACGACGAATTGGATATTACGTCAATGATTTAGTTGATCATATTCCAACATCCATGGATGAGATGTCATTCTTCGTGGCCTTGATGATATCTCTTCTTTCCCATTGAAAAGATGTTTTTTGGAAATTTGATACCCATGAGTATTGTGGAGAAAGTACCTAAACTCATCGAACACCTACTTTCCTAAACTTTTTGAATGATGAGATTTCATTTTCAGACCACAAATTGGACAAGAAAATTTTTCCTTTATCTAAAGACCTAAAAGATCATGTATAATTGGATCATGTACAATTATCATGCATAACTTAAGTATAAAATAGTAATGTGTAAGCATTATAACAGACCAAAAATATGTGATCTCAACAATATAACATATCGCAAAAATGAGTTAGCCTGGGGGCATCATGTATTGTTCATATAAGCATTGCATGGAATTGAAATTGTCGATGTCCTATTATTCTAGAGATGTCATACATAGTGAACCCATTCCATAACTTCAACAACTCATCAATTAAGGGCTCAATATACACATTTATATATTTAACTTGATACTTACTGAGTAATTGAATGAACATAAACATTACATAATTATTATGGTCATTTTACAGAACTATTTATAAATTAATTTAGATAACTATAAAATAAAAAAATACCTAGCACAATCATTGACAACATTATTGCTCCCTCTTTATGGACATCCAAGGAAGAATGTTATTATTAATAACAAAAATAGACCACACTGAGTAAACAGATCTCATATCTCCATATGGATTGACACCGTCCACTACCAATGAAAGCTTCAAATTATGAGGTTCTTCTTTAAAGTGTGACCATGTTTCTTCTATCTCTTTAAATGCAAAATCATCAGTAGGCATTCACATAATATCATCTTGACTTCTATTACATGCATGGTAATCCATAAATTGTGCCAAGTTAGCACACTTGAATAATCGTTGAAGACGTGAAATAATGAGAATGTACCAAAGAACCTTGTGAGGCACCTTTTTTGTTATTTGATTTGACTGATATCTACTAATATGACAATCAAGGCATTCTATTGTAAATTCATGTTGTTTATGATATAGAATGTGATCATTGGGACATGCATGTATTGTCTGAGACTTCATTCTAATCTGATTCATAATGGTAGATACTTCTTGGTAGGAATAAAGCAAAATGTTTGGTGGTGGTAACAAAAGCTCACCTATCAACCTACAATAACAAATATGCATTATTAATATAATAAATAGTAATTGTATGCTAACATTGAATATGACAAAAATGGCATACCTTAGCATACGTGACATTGCTTCATTGGATAAACCATTCACAATGTTTAAGTTGACCAACAACACTATAGCCAAGAGTAGAGTTGTTCAAGAGCCTTCGTATAAGGATTCATGTGCCTTCTCAAGTAAAGGTATATCAAGACCATCTTCATCATTATTATCTGATACACTGGTACCATCAATGTGAGGCTCTTCATCACCTGCTCCAATACCATTTTCTCCAATTATGTCCTCTAGCACATTATCATCTTCTTCCATGGGAGTGTTATCCTTAGCTTAGATATTCACACCTCCATGTTCCTTCAATAGGAAATCCACATTCAACAATGGACAAAAATTGTGGCCCCCTTCAACCTGACCATGTTGCCTACAATGACTCTAGGCTATTGTGATTATAATTCTTCTATTCTTTAAGCCCTTACACTTTTTGCAAGGACAATAACATTTATTAGGTTTTCTTTAGAACTAAGACCACAATGTAGCCATCGTATCATTATTCTATTCTAGGTTCATATTGTTAGGCGTGATTTTTCTTAACACAGGAAAATATGTCTACAAATAAATTGGACATGTTGTAGTTAATTTTTATATCTGCACATATGAAAATTGTAGATTAATATTTTCAAATTTAACTAAAATGATCCTATAATTTTTAGAAGGCCTAGATGTTTGCAAAATGTGGAGTTATAGACAGAGTATCTTAATTATTTGCAAAATTCCTCAAAGAGATGTCACAAGGTGAAAGTTACTTAGGTGCTATTAGCAGCATGCCTTGACTAATCTTAATAGCAATGACTAATGTGATTGATGCATCAACTAATGAAGATGACTAAAAGATCAAAACATATTAATGCATAGAAATGTTCTTCTTTAGGAAATATATGTTCTTCAGTAAGATATAAAAGGAAATATGAATTAGGTGTGATCTATGTATGCTCTAGGTAGGTGGACATTACCTTTTGAAAATCGTTCAATAGGGGCATCATATTTTCATCAATTTATTAAGAGGTTTGTACAGTTTGAGACTAGAGTAAGAGATAATTATCATTATCCTAAGGGCTACAGACTAAGTGTAATTAGACATTTCATTGTCTATGGTTTTACCAATTTCTCATAAAAATAAACAGATTCTTGAAAGATGGGTTCTTGAAATAGGTTCCTATTTCAAGAACCCATCTCATTTCAAGAACACATCTCTTAAGAATCTATTCATTCTTTCCATTTAAAGAATCTCCTCATTCATTACATTTCAAGAATACATTCTTTTTTTTTCATTTCAAGAGCTCATCTCTCAAGAATCCATTTATTTTCATGACAAATAACTTTTTGAGACTACTGCTCATGAAACATGGGTTTTTGAATTTTCAAATTTTGATTTGAAGGAAAACATAGTTGAACCCTGAAAACAAAATCACAATAATGGAAGTTTTTAGTTACTTGAATGGAAGGTCTTAATTTCTTTATATAAGAAACTAATGGAGTGTTCCTTTTCACTTTGTGTATTTAAGAATCTAATTGGAGTGTTTCTTTTCACTTTGTAGCAATCAATATGTAGCACCTCAGAATTATTTATCCATCCTAGGAGGAGTGCAGGCATATGCTGACCTATCTAATCCATCACGAGTCTAGACATTGGATCAAGCTAGCAGATCATCTTCACTGTCAACTTATTCAAACCAAAATGTGGGTGGTGTTGGACCCACATTAGATTCAAACCAAAATAGAAATGGCTATGGTTCATCAAAAAACATTTACCATTGTATATTCTATAAGTGGTTTTAACATTTTAATTTCATTTATGTCAATGATAATTGATTGGCCAATTTTATTTTATTATAAGATAATTATTGCAATCCATAAACTTAAAATATTTGAGGTCACAATTAAACTATGTAATGGATGCTATGAATACAATTATGTGGAAAATAACAATGAACAATTTCACTTGCTATCTCTGATATATACAATTATATATATGCTAAAAATAATTGATACTTCTTGCACTTAGTGGAATGATCCTTGCTATGTCAATTATGTCAATATAAACTATATGTAATGGTATTGCTTCTACCAATGCAAATTGTTGTCACTAGTATGACTTTGATAACATGCAATATCTAATCCTTATTTATTGCTCATGGCGATACAATTGTATTAATGTTGATTCTAATATAATCCTTCAATGCTTGCTATCAAATCTAATTATTGCTTAAAGTGAGATTTGATGTTTCTAATTTGTTGATAGGCTTATGAAATTCGAGAAATACCACTATGTCTAATATGATCGAATAATTCTTGCAACAGGGGTGCTATGTCTGATCTTTCTTTACATGAAAGCAAGATAGATGAGATACCATAGGCTTAATGAATTTGAGTGACATAGAACTTACAAGAGAACTCAAATCATCTACACTGAGCTAATAAGAAGCCTAGATATTTGGGGGCAAAAAACAATATCATCCACAACATCAAAAAATGTGTCAAATTTTAGCTAGTTTGAAGCATGTAATTGATAAGGCTTATCTTAGAGGAATATCTAGTTGTTGTGCCTATGTAATAAGTGTCACTCTATGATGTGTGTATTTATGAAAGATATTAGTGATTAATCATGGATATGGGACTCTGATTTGGGGTCATTAAAACTTTTTTAGTAAATGATATTTCAAGATGGAGGAGATTAATCACAAATTCAGAGTAAAATGCATGGAGGTATGACTTGGGAAAATGTTTGGTGTCAATAATATTTTTAGATGTAAATTTTTTTTTGCTTGTTTCTCATACATGTGACCCAAACACAAGAATTGTGAGGGATAATAGTGTTGAGGAATTTTTGAGAATTGCTAGAGAAGACACTTAGGAATTTTTTGATACCAACAATCCAACAATCTTCATAGAAGAAAGTGAGCTTGAGGGTTTTGTAGCCAGATACAAAAAACTAGAGAAATGATTAGGGAAAGGCTATTGTTTGCACATTTGGCTAAGGTTGGATAGTCTACAAGGGTCCATAATTTTGATTGAGTATACTTATATGGTTATTTAGATCTAGCACACTCACTTCATTACAAACTATAAATTTTTCGCATTTATTGCAAGCCAATTTAATGAGGTTCTAGTGGATTTGGAAAAAGGAGAATGAAAAGATTTCTACTAGTATTCTTTTCTAATTCACATGTTTCTATTCAAGAATACATGTTAAGTCACTTACAAGTATTCTCTTCTATAAGTAAGTGCCAAGCCTTGCTAACACTTGGGATCTTTTGTGCCAAAAGAGGCCCTTTAGATGAAGCTTCCCAAATGACCCATCCAACTTTGCAAGCTCTACCACACCTAAAAAACTTATGAATGGTTAAAACAATTTTATGAATCCAAAACCCTCTACATAAATTAACCCTAAAATGGGGAAACAAAGAAAAAAGGAAAAAGAAATAACCTGTACTCTCTAATTTTGCCTCGGTGAGTACTTGATTAACATTCCCTTCTGTTAAATCCAGTGGTTGTAGCTACCCTACTCTAGCTAAAATTATATGTTGATGACCTCCAACTCTACAAAAACCATGTGAAAACATAGACAATCCGTGCACATAAAATACATAAAGTAAGAAATGTTTCTTTTTTTTAGATGTATAAGCCCCATGTGCCTTGTTCTTTAACAAAACTTGAATCAATTGAACATATGCAAAAGTGTAACCATTCAACTAAAAATAACCACGAATGATGTTCAACTTACAAATCTAATCACCAATGTGTATGATTTAAGATAACATGAAATAGAAAGTTCGTACAATTTTAGAAGCAAAGAGATCATCTCACATGCGTAGGTTGATAGACTTATCATAACATGAAACAACATCTGGTCCAATGGACATAGACAAAGGAAAATCTTGAAAACACAACAAAATTTGTATTTTTTTCCCAAATTTGATAAGTCTGGTATCACACTAATAGTATCCAATCACATTCTCTTCCATTAAATCCCATGGTTGTAGCTACCCTGCTATAGCTGAAATTATATGTTGACGACCTCCAACTTTGCAAAAACTATGTGAAAACACACAAAAATAGTGCATGCAAAAGATATAAAGTAAGAAATACTTCTTTTTTAAAAATGTATAAGCCCCATGTTGGCCAAAATTTTGACCAATAGGGGGCTTACATGTAAAAAAATAAAAATTTTGCCTTAACATTTGGACCAACCTAAACTTATTTAATTGATGGTCAAAAATTTTGGTAGAAAAATGAGGTTAAATGTATTAGTGAGAGGGTCATTGCTCTTTATGACCCCTTGTTTGAAACTCCCTCATTTTTGCACAACATTTTTCCTCTCTCGGGAACAAGGATGACATGCAATTTGGGTTACCATGAATTCTCTTTCATGGACAATGCAAGGGGCTGGCAGACCTCCCTAGCAAATATTCTATTCATGATACGAAGCATTGATTTGATCTTGATGTGCTTTGTCTCCAAGAAGTTAAAGTTTTTGGGTTTCTTCTTACCTTAGCTTGTTTGTCCATATAGTACCATTTTTACTTCTTAGCATGAAGCTGGTCGAGGTGGTGTTGTTACTCTTCTCTCCCCTTGTTTAATTTCCTTTGTTATTTGGCATGGTTCTGACCCTCTGCATAGGGTGGTTTAGATTTTGCTATCTTTTCAGAATCATTCTTTTTCTATTGTCAACATTTATGCTCCCAATGATGTTGTTGATCATTCACACCTATGGCATTGGTTGGTAGATTATTTTCCACCTATGACTTTTGTTTTTTGTGGTGATTTTAACATGGTTGAGTTGGCTTCTAACAAGGAGGGCCTTCTACCCTCTTGATGGGTAGCTGGTGAACAAGAGGCCTAGTTTTACATGTGGAACAAGTTAGGCCTTTTTGATCCCAATGCTAACCATGATGGCCCTGATGGGATTTGGCATACTTGGTCCAATTTTCTAGCTATGTTTGATAGAGTTTTCAAGACTTGACAGGCCTATGATTTCTGCACAGTCCATTTTTCCCTTTTCTCAAAAGCATGCCATACCTATCACTCCCCTACCTAATGTGACATTTTCAGATCACTCCCGTATTCTCTTTTCTATCATATAGCAAACAACTCAGCCTCGCCCAAGTAAAACCTAGTTTTACCTCAACACTTCCTTGCTGTTCCATCCAACAACTCTTGCACACATCCTGCGTGTCTAGAATCTTAAGCCTTAACCCCACACTCATTTTTGATAGATTCAATGGTGGAATGATGCTATCCTTCATACTATGAGATTTATTTGCATTTATAGATAGCTATGTACCATAGGAGATCTTATAAAGCCACAACTCATGATCTGTGTATGGCCTCAGAGGCTCTTGTCATGAATTTGTTTGATATGGATCTCTAGGTTGGGCTTGCCAACCTTCAGCACCAAAAATAGGTTGTAGATAGGTATGTTGCTCGGGAAGCTCAGATCAAGGCCCGTCTCCATTGGTTGGAGGTCAACGATCAAGCTTCCAAGGAAATTTTTAGTCCTCTAAGAGCTCATCACTTTGTGGTGGGTATTAAAAGAATCCGAGAAGATCAGTAGGTTTTAACTAGCCTATCAAACATTCTCCATATTTTTGTACATCATTATGAGTAGGTTTTTATGGCTCAAGGGCCCTCTATTGCATGTGATCAAGTGTTACGAACCTGCCTTGATGTTACTCCTAACAGGCTTGCTCCAAAAAAAATGCCTTTTGTGAGAAAAAGCTAATGCTTGTAGACCTAAAGGAAGCTATCATTTCCATGGCTGATGATAAAGCCTCTAATTGTGATGGCTTCCCTTGTGAATTTAACAAGGTGCTTTAGGATGATATTGGCCCTGATTTGCTTCATGTTTTTCATGATGCATACAACTCTAATTCATTGGGAAACATCATTAATAAAGAGAATATTAAATTCATACCTAAAGCTAGTGATCCTGAAGAAATTTGCAACTAGAGACCCATCACTTTGTTGAATGTCTCCTACAAGATCATTGGCAAAGCCCTCTCTATTAAAATTTAGAATTTTCTCCCTTAGATTGTTCGACCTAAACAATTTGCTTTTATCACGTCACACTATATCTTGGACAACATTATTACTATCTAGGAAGGTATGGAATGGGCCAAACAATCAAAATAGAAAACCTTATTCCTGAAGATTAATTTCACCAAAACATATGACCAAATTGAATGGTCTTTTATTTTAGCTATGCTTTAAGCTTTGGGTTTCAGCCTAGTCTTTTGATAGTCAATGTAAATGATTTTTGGGGATGCCTTTGCTTGCATTGAACCATAAATGGTCATCAATCTAAAGCTTTTGGGATTTTCAGGTCTATCCATCAAGGTTGTCCTATTGCACCTTCTCTCTATGTTTTGGCGGCCAAGGGCTTTGGCTATCTTCTTGCCAATTCCATTTCACAAGGTCCGGTGTGTGGCATTTCTCTTCCTAAGTCAACCAATAAACTAGTTAATGGTCATTTTGTAGATGATTGTTTCCTCAATTTGATTAAGGATGAGGAGAATATTGCCAATGCCTAGCAGTGTTTGGACACTTTTTGCCTTACTTCAAGGTCTACTATCCAATTGCACAAAACCCTTTGTTACTGACATTCCTTCTTGCTAGGCCCTCAATGGTTGTGGTAGTATGGGTGGAAATGGGTCCAACATGCTAAAAAAATTTAATTTTTGGGCACTCTCTTTGCTTTTCAAGCAACTCTTGTGGAATTATGGAATGTTGTGTTTGCTGAAATTGAGAAGCTAGAATATTTGATCACTAAGCTCCTTTCACTTGCAGGGAAGTTCCAAATATGCTCAAAAGTGCATTCTACTATGCATGTATACTATTCTTCATGTTGGGCTCCCTCCAAAGCCATCTACCTTAAGCTTTAATGTTTTCTTTGGGACTTTCTCAAGGCCTTTGATGTTGTGCATCATGGCTTTCACAAAGTTGCCTAGGACTTCTTCTTTTTTCTTAAAAATCCTAGCGGCCTTGGACTTCTTTCCACTCATAGGAAGGGGATAGCCCTTTGTGCCAAGTGGGTCATATAGGCTTTCAATGGAGATGAGGCCTAGAAAATTTTGTTATGACACAACATTTCTTCAACCTTTCCTATTAATTGACCAACCTGGAAGGGCATTGGCTTTCAAACCTTCTTCTGACTTCTAAACCTGTTTAGATTTGGGAAACTTTTTTTGCTAAGAGCATTTGGAAGTCTTGGGAAGCCATCAAGCCATGGCTTCGTTGGGCTAGTATTGGGCTAAGAGATGGACTCTCAATGAACCAACAAAACCTTTGGTGGTCACCCTTATTTGCTACTTAAGGTGTACCTTTAGCCAAGATTCAAGGAACCAATATTTTGCATTTATTTTGTAGGGGTATTAAAATGATCGAAGATTTAGTCTCCAAGGTTACTACGAGCCTTTGTTCATGGGAGGATCTACAAGTGTAGTATAAGCTTATCTATCCAAATTGACATACAATTAATCTTCTAGTTTCTAAAATCCCTCCCAATTTGTTACACGAGCTTAGAATTCACTCATCCCACCCTTGGTGGAAAGATTGGAAGTGGTATCCTACCACTCCAGTGACCAGTTACAAGCCCAAGCTAGGGTATCGATGGTTAGTTCCCCATCTTCTTATGGCTGAGACTCTCAACCAATGTTGGTATTTGCATTCTTCTCATAACATACCATCATAGAGCCAAAGATTGCTCACTTCATTTGGTGTCTCCTTTTCTAGGGCTTGTCTTTGGGTCCTTGGCTCTGACATCTAGAAGTTCTAGATCCTAGATGCCCTTTTTGTGGTCAAACTGAAAGCTTCCTACAAGCTCATAATTATTGTCTCTAGATTTATGATTTTTTTAGGCCTTTTCATCTAGAGGCTTTCACTTGGCATATGGTGGTTCTAGGTGATGCTCCCAGACTACCTTTTAGATATACCCAGATTTGGTATGCTTTTAGAATGGAGATATTGTTTACAATTTGGAAAGATTACAATTCTATTTTATTCTCTCATACCTTTCTTCATATTCATGTATCTATTTACTCTAAAAAACATATATGTAATAATGTCATGTTGTAGATACAAGTACAAACTGACAAAGTCACACTGGAAGTGGCTCACCTTTAGGAGCTACTTGATCACTAGGGAAATGCACCTTATATGATTTCTTGAGTGCCTCTGAATGTTTTATCTAGTGATCATACTCCTCCTCATGGTCACCAAAAAGGCCAAAGTAGTTTTTCTTATCGGTTGTCGACCCCCAGGTCATAGCCTCATTGCAACTCTCCCAGTGGTGGTTTTGTGGTTGTCATCTCTTAGCCTTACCTCCTCGGAGGCTGGGCTTGGATTGATCCCTAGTGGCTCCGCCTACTACCATTGATGTGGGTTGGCCATCTAGACATTGTGACCCCAAGTGGGCTTTTCCTTGGCTGGATTTAGCCATTTCTTCTCCCAAGACTAAGGAAGATAAAGATAAGGATGCTGATAAAGATGCTAACTACTATTGACAATTGGGCTTTCCTTGAGCCAACCAATAACCCCAAGGACTTTTGGTGTTCTAATGAAAAAGACCCTCCTTCGGTTGGCACTACTCTTACGGCCTAAAAGTTTTATGTTTTTTCTTTTATATGTTTTTTGATGAATACTTGATGATTAAGTATAAAGAATATAATAGTAATCTACTACATTTTATTTAACATTGTAAAGAAAATAATAAGAAGTAAGTAAAAGAGATAGTCTCCATCACTTAAAAAATATGTTATAGAATATAATAAAAATTGAAATAGCTATAAATCTAATTCAAAAGAATGCCAAAATTATGGTATAGAACCAAATCAAAATACATGTCGAATATTTTGACTAGTGAAAAAGAAGATATGGGGTAAGAAAGAAGAAAAGATTTTGTTGTACATTTACAACATAAATTACAATAAATAAATGGTATTTTATAGATTTATTAGTTTGTTAGAAAAATCTCATATGTATTTATCTTTGAAGTAATATAAAAAATAATGTTTTTGATTGAAAGATAAGTTGCATGGGTAATCCCTCCCCCTTCTGCATAAGGAAAAGTTTGAACTGGTTCATAGTTTTGGTCCGGTTGAGACTTGGTTTGACTAGGGTACTATTTTTTCCCTATAGGTTCGACCGAGTTTGAACTGCAGTCAAACTTGGGTGAAGCAACACCGAAAAGTTCAAACCTAGTTCGAACCCACAATGAACTAGGCCCTGCAGATTATTGGAAAGTGTTTTTGTAGGCAAAAGTTAAATTTTTTTGGCATCCACAACCCTAAAAGTTGATATGAATTTCTTTTGGTGGCCTCTCATTGTCATTTTATTACAAAGATTGAAGAACTTAGAATATTAATAGATTTCATTCAATCAATTAAACAATGGATGTGGAACAATGATACTTGAAGTTGATATTTTAAATGTTTTAAATCTTCCATGTTAACGTTGAGTGAACTATATTGTTGTGATGTGGAGCCTAATCAGACTTAGAGGTTTATACAATATAGTTTTCTCTTCATATTATTTCTATGGGGTCCTGAGGCACTGTGTGCTCCCTCTAGCAGTATAGGGTGGGGTTGGGGGGCAATGCACCCATGGGGATTTTTGAGGACAACACCCCCGAAGCCAAAAAAGCCCTTATATTGTAAAAGGCATTGGCCATTATTTTTCTCTATTCTAGCCCTAATTTTATAAGCGGCAAAAAGCTTGTATAAAAAGGCTTAGGGTTAGGGATTTCATAATGTGATGGTAATATTGTAGCTTCTTGTAGTGATATTGAGCTGTAAGGGATTACAGATTGTAATTAGGCTATAATCACAAGATAATAATAATATTGGACTTGCTATTGGTGGATGTAGCCTAGGGATTGGGTGAACCACATTAAGTCTTGGTGTCTTCTATTCTCTTTTATGCAATCTACTATTTTTTGGTATTGGCTATATTTGCATGTAACTATTATTTCTGTCTAAGGTTAATCCTAACAAGTGGTATCAGAGCCAAATGATCATTGTTTTTTTAGCCAAAATATCACCGTATTTTTATATTTTTTTTAGCAATCCTCTACAGAAAGGTCTCACAGTTAAGTGGGAGTGATGGGAGACGAGGGTAAGCTAAGGGTTGACAAATTTAATGTGTAGAAATTTTAGTTATGGAAGATGCAAATGGAGGACTATCTCTATTAGAAGGATTTATGGAAGCTGTCAAACGATGATTGGGATCTTTTAGAAAGAAAGACACATGGAAGCATTTAGTTATCCCTAGCACCATTAGTGGCATTTAATATTACAAAAGTGAAGACAACAGAGTTGATGGAAATCCTAAAGAAATTGTACAAAAAGCTCTTTGCTTGAAACAAGGTATTTCTCACTGAGCATTTATTTAATATGAAAATGACAGAAGGTGGATCTATTGTAGATCATTTAAACGAGTTTAATACTATTACTAGTCAGTTATCTTCTATGAGTATCAATTTTGATGAGGAAATTAGGGCTCTCCTGATTTTGTGTTCTTTACCTGAAAGCTGGAATAGCTTGGTAATGGTTGTGAGTAATTCTATTTCTAGATCTAGTACCCTAAAATATGATGATGTGATCAGTATTGTTTTGAGTGAGGAAACTCATAGGAAATTTTTAGGTGGATCGACATCAAGAATTTCTTTGAATGCACAAAGTAGAGGTAGAATGTCTGAAAGAGGAAATAATTCTAGAAATTGTGGAAAATCAAGAGGAAAGTCAAAGGGAAAGAGGTCTCAATCTAGAGGAATGAGAGATTCCTGGTACTGTGGGAAATCAGGGCATAAGAAGAAATATTGTTTAACTCAAAAGAATAGTGAAGGAGATAAGCTAGAAGGGAACAAGGAGGCAAATGTGGTAACTAAAAAATCTGAAGAGGATGCTTTGCTTCTATCTTTCGAAAGTGTTGATGATTCATAGGTTTTAGATTCTAGTGCTTCATTTCATGCTACACCTCATAGAGGTTATTTCATTGATTATGCCCAAGGGGATTTTGGGCTTGTTTATTTGGGGGATAATGAACCCTATCAAATTGTTGGAAAAGGAAAAGTTAAGATTAAGTTGCAGAATTGGAATCATTGGCTACTACAGGAGGTAAGACGTGTTCCAAGATTGAGTAGGAATTTAATTTCAGCAGGGAAAGTCAGCAATGAGGGTTGTGTAGTTACTTTTAATGATAAAAGTTGGAAGGTTTCAAAAGGTTCCCTTATAGTAGCAAAAGGTGTGAAATTAGGAACCTTATATCTTTGTACAAGTTATATATTTCCTTCTACTTTGATTGTTTCAGAGAAAAATGAATGTTCATTGAGTAGGGAGAACAAATAGATGTTGTAGATTATGATACAACACTATGGCACAATAGACTTGCACATGAGTGAGAAAGGTATGAAAGTACTTCATTCAAAACAAAATTTACCAGGTCTAAAATGTGTTAATATGGACTTTTGTGAAAGTTGTGTGTATAGAAAACAAAAGAGAGTGATTTTTGTGAAGACTAGGAAGGAAAATAAAAGTGAGAGATTAGAGCTTGTACATACAGATGTATGGGACCAGCTCAGATATCTTCCCTTCATGGCTCTCATTATTATGTTACATTTATTGATTCAATGCAACTAGAAAAGTATGTGTTTATTTTCGTAGACATAAATATGATATATTTCAAACTTTTAAGAAATAGAAATGCTTGGTTGAAAATGAGACTAGAAAGAAATTAAAATGTCTCAAATCTGATAATGGTGGTGAGTATTACAGTCATGAATTTGAAGATTATTGCTCTGCTAATGGAATTCATAGACAAAAAACTATTCCAAGAACTCCACAGGAAAATGGAGTGCCTGAATGCATGAACAAGACTATAATGGAGTGTGCACGAAGCATGAGGTTGCATGTTGGGTTGCACTTACATATGTGGGTAGAGGCTATCAATACTATTGTATATTTGATTAATAGAGGCCCCTCTACTCCTTTGGGTTGTGGTATTCTAGAGGAGGCATGAACTAGTAAGAACATGAGTTATTCTTTTCTCAAAACCTTCAGTTGTGAAGCATTTTCTCATATAGATTATGAAAATATAACCAAGCTAGAAGCTAAGTCAAAGAAATGTGTATTTGCTGGATATGGAATTAATGAATTTGGTTATAGACTTTGTGATTTAGAAAATCATAAAATTATAAGAAGCAAGAATGTCCTATTCAATGAGAAAGTGTTGTACAAAGACCTATTGCAGCAACATGAGAAGAAATAAAATGATTATGTAGTGTTGGATGATACTCTAGAAACTAATGTTCAAACAATTCCTCATGATGTGCAACAACCACAAAAACAAATACCACACAACCTTGTAAATGTTAGATAGTCAACAAGGATAAGTAGACTTCCAGAAAGATTTTATCATTCCTTGTATTCTATTTTATTTATTGATGTTGGTGAACCTGAATGTTATGATGAAGTTATGTAGGTGGATACAAAGATTCAGTGGGAGTCTGCAATGAAAGAAGAAATGGACTCTTTGTTGAAAAATAAGACATGGGATTTATGCAAGTTGCCTACTGGCAAAAAGGCTTTATAGAATAAGTGGGTTTATAAGTTGAAAGAAAAGGATGGATGTAAGAAAAATTTTAAAGCCAAGTTAGTGGTAAAAGGATTTGTACAGAAAAAAGGGCATTGATTTTGATGAGATTTTTTCTCTTGTTGTTAAAATGAATTCTATTCACACTATTTTAAGTATTGTGGCTACTAAAAATTTGCATTTGGAGTAGCTTGATATTAAAACAACCTTCCTTCATGGTGATTTGAATGAGGAGATATATACTACATAGCCACAAGGATTTGAGGTCAAAGGCAAGGAGAACTTAGTGTGCAGATTGAAGAAATGTTTCTATGGCTTGAAACAAGCACCTCGACAATGGTATCTGAAATTTGATAGGTTTATGCATGAGCATGGATATAGTAGGTGTCATTCAAATCATTGTATTTATTTTAAGAGGTTGGAGAATGATAGCTACCTTATTTTATGTTTATATGTTGGTGATATGCTTGTACCTGGGTCTAACATGGATCATATTAAGAGGCTCAAACACAATTTAGCACATGCATTTGCTATGAAGGATTTGGGGAAAGAAAAAAAATCCTTGGTATGAAGAATTGTAGAGATAGGAATAATAGGAAATTGACGCTATCTCAAGCTAATTATGTTGACAAGGTGTTGCAATGTTTCTCTATGGAGAATGCTAAAGCTATCAACACACCTTTACCTGGTCATTTGAAGTTGACTAAGGAGATGTGTCCCAAGACACAAAAAGAGGAGAAAAATATGTCTAAAGTACCTTATGCTTTAGCTATAGGAAGCTTGATGTATGCTATGGTATGTACTAGGCCAGATATTGCACATGTAGTGGGAGTTGTTAGTAGGTATATGAGTCACCTAGGAATTGAGCATTGGAATGCAGTCAAATGGATTCTCAGATATTTTAGAGGAAGACCAGTAAGTTTTTACACTTTGGGGCTCAACTACTGATTAATATGGCTATGTTGACTTAGATTTGGTAGTGGATATTGATACCAGGTGGAGTACTATAGGTTATTTATTTACTATTGGTGAGGCAGCCATGAGAAAAGTTTCTAGGTTATAGAAGGTTATGCTTTATCCACTATAGAGGTAGAGTGTATTGCTACTACAAAGGTAGCTAAGGAGATGATATAGCTTTAGTTCTTCTTGAAAGAATTGGGACACCCTCAGAAGGATAATTATTTTTTTATAGATAGTCAAAGTGCCATTCATCTTGCCAAGAATTCAACTCTACATTCAAAGACAAACCGCATACAGTTGTGGTACCATTTCATTCGGTGAGTTTTGGATGATGGATAGTTAAATTTGGAGAAGATATATACAAATGACAATCTAGTAGACATGTTTACAAAGGTAATGATAAGGGAGAAGCTAAATTCATCTTTAGCTTCAGTTGGTCTTCTCACTTGAATAGAATAAAAGAATAGCAATGTCTAGGGTGCTTTAATACTCTAGTGGGAGCTACAGATTTAGCAATGCTATGATCGATCTCCAAGTGGGAGGTTATTGTTGTGGAGTCTAATCAGTCTCCAAGTGGGAGATTGTTGTGATGTGGAGCCTAATTAGACTCAATTGTTTATACAATGTAGTTTTCTCCTCATATTATTTATATAGGGGTTTGGGGGTAGTGCACCAGCATGGTTCTAGGAAAATGCCCCAGGTGTGCTCCCTATCATGGTATAGGATAGGATTGCGGGGCAATGCCCTCATGGGGGTTTTCGACGGTAGCACCCCCAAAGCCAAAAATTTCCTTATATTATAAAAGGCATCAGCTATTATTTTTCTATTATTCTAGCCCTAAATTTGTAAGCAACAAAAAGCTTGTATAAAAAGGGTTAGGGTTAGAGATTTCATAATGTGATGGTGATATTGTAGCTTCTTGTGGTGGTATTGAGCTGTAAGGGATTACGAATTGTAATTAGGTTTTAATCACTAGATAATAATAATATTGGACTTGTTGTTGGTTGATGTAGCCCAAGGATTGGGTGAACCACATTAAATCTTGGTGTCTTGTGTTCTCTTTTATGCAATCTACTATTTTCTAGTATTGGTTATATTTGCAAGTAATTGTTATTTATGTCTAAGGTTAATCCTAACATATGTTACTATATGATGGTATGATCACTATGATTACAAGTATAACTATTTATGGTGTGTTAAATTTTTTTTTTTAAATGTGTTTATGCTACTATGCTACATTCTAATTTTAACTCATGCTTTACACACACACACACATGCACACACACACACACACACACACACACACACACACACACACACACACACACACACACACACACACATTTTTGTACTAATGAACACAAACCCCTTTCCAAAATTTTGATGAACTCATGAATCGATTCTCAAACTTTGAACTTGGAACTGTACTTGAACCAATAACTTAGATTAAAAGGTTAAAATAGGTTTTTACAGGATCCAAAATCTCAAATAATTCTTACAAAAGATATAATTATGAAGTCTAAAAAGAGACGACTTGCTGGTGAAGAATAAAAAGACCACAACCATAGCCCCAACAACCAAAAACCAATACCCACACTAACAAAATGACCTACAAGTGACATATATAGAAATACAACAAAAAAGGACAATAAACTAGTGCACCAAGAGTTAGGCAACCTCTATAGAAGACACTATAAGTTCCTCCATAAGCTATTACATTTTATGAGAAACCTTCTTTATCTCCACTAGGTCTAGTGAGGGATTGAAAGCTCGCTTCTTCTTCCCACTCGATCTTGTACGTTTCCATGGTCTATCATCTTACCCAAAGTGTCCATTGCATCCAGGTCCAAAACCAACATTGCCCCTACCTCTTGATCCACTTTTCCCATTATCCTTCTCAAGTAATTGACTAAAGCCTCCATGTTTTTCTAACAAGTATTAATGACACCTCTTGTTGAGTTCTCACATTTATCCATCCTTTTCTTTAGCTCATCAATCCTTCAAACAAGCACGTTCTTCTCCTCAATCCTTGAAACAAGCATGTCTAGTGAGAAATTGGAAGCTCACTATTCTTTATCTCCACTAGGTCTAGTGAGGGATTCTAAGCTCATTTATTCTTTTTATTGGATCTTGTACATGTTCATAGTCTATCATCTTACCCGTAGTGTCCATTGCATCTAGGTCCAAAACCAACATTGTCCCTACCTCTTGATCAACTTTTCCCATTATCCTACTCAAGTAATCGACCAAAGCCTCCATGTTTTTCTAATAGGTGTTAGTGACAACTCTGGCCGAGTTCTCAAATTTATCCATCCTATTCTTTAGCTCCTTAGTCCTTGAAACAAGCATGCTCTCCTCCTCAATCCTCTTATCTCCTCCTCCACAACCCCTTGACCCTCTTTCATCTTAGCATTTAAGTCTCTATACTTTAGGTTAAGCAACTTAAATTAATTGAACTCCCACTTCTCTAAGTAAAAGGAATACATAGAGATAGCTTTGGAAAACTAGGCTAAGGTAATCCTCTAGTAGCTTGACATGAACCTCACCTGGGTCAATAGTCTTAAGGAGGGGGATTAATCTTTCATTCACCTCTTTCTACTTCTCACGAGTAGCCTCACCCTCCGCATACCCATTGTTAATATTTTCAACCCTTTCAGTAGAAATCTAAAGGGAGATCTAGGTATCATGCTCCATAGTGTCATCATAGCCCACCAAAATAGTGGCCTATTTTTCCTCTTACACATTATTATCAACCTTTTTCATATCATTCTTGATCACGCCCTTCCTAGTCGGAAGGATCTATGCCTTATATAAAAATTAATATTAGTATTAATATAATCTAACATTGAAGTTTTGATGTTGTTCTTGAACTACTAGGTTCAAAATTTAATGGGTATGTTACTGAACTTTTTTATCAAATATTGGGTAAATGTACCAAGTTTCAGTGCCAAAAAGATTACACCCCTATTAGTTTTTCAAAATTTCCTATAGCATGCACATGCTATGGCCTTGGCTCTACAAGCCTTAGGAAATCTTATAAAAGGCCTCCAACCCATGACCCATATCATTTTCTCCCATTCCTTTTGATGGTTTCCTTCTCTACCCCCAACGATGTGCACTCATTTTATGGAAGGTGAAAGCTTTGCTCACTCTCCTCCTCAAAATGCCTCCTTGTCACTAAAGATCAAGATTGGGTTCATCGAGTATGTCTTCTCACCTTGTTTTTGCATTGTTTTGTATGTTTTATCATTGTTTTGAATTTTTTTTAGTTTTGCTTCAAGTTTGTTTAGTTTTTAAAAATGAAATTAGTTTCTTATTAGGAAATTTGAATAATAAACCACTAAATCCCTAACCTAATCAATAAAATACTCCACAAGATCAAAATGAAAACCCTTCACAAGATCAAAATAAAAACCCTCGTAAGGAAGAGAAAGAACCTTCGTAATCTCCACCCATTGAAAGACCTCCTCCTAGAACCCAAAAAATATAATGAATGAAATGGAAAGAGGGAAAAATAAATGAGAAGCAATCATTGGTAGGTTAAAATATTGTGGTACAACTAATCCTATGAGAGTAAAATTGGCATCCTCCCTTGAGTCCGTTGTGAGCTAGGTAGCTTCTATTAGTGATCAGTTGGATATTTGATATGTTAAGAGAGAACAAAAAAGATGATATTATGCAAAAAAAAAATCCTATGAAGATGTAAAAAGAAGGACATAACAAAAGATGACATATGTGCATTGTTTAAAAAGCCAGGAGAAGAAGAAACTATTTAAAAAGCTAGGAGAAGAAGAAACTATTAAAACTACAACTAAAAGGTTCCCCATCCACTAGTGCATCCATAATGATATTAGAAAAAAATTTTGGGATAGCCGTTGGATTTTCTTTGATGCCCTTCCCTGTAATAATTACAAGGTTCTAATATAATTCTTAAGAAAATTGTATTGTGACTTTGTCCTTAGGGAGGTCCCCAATTATTTTGACCTGTTAGAGTCTTAGGATAGAGGTGGGGGGTTGTCATTTGAGAGGCTTGGGGCACATCATGACCCTAATGTAGTTATGGCTCCTGTTGTCAAGCCATAGGGTGAGCATGTCATTTTTAATTCACTTGTGAAGGAACATATAGAGACTAGTACTCTAGGGACTATAAATAATTTGACATAGACCCTCATTCATTGCCCCTATTGAGGAGGATTTTTCTTTGCACCACAGTCACATGTGCACGTTATGTGGATCCTTATGCACATTTGGTAGTCACATTGGAGACACTATGGATAATGGGCTAGTCATTGATGACTTCCTAAGTGACATATTTGGCATTGACACATGTAAATTATAATTATAATAAACTAATTTGATTAGATTTTGTATGTACAATGAATGACTAATAAATTAACATGTCTTGATATTATTCAAAATTTAGGGTAAGAGTGTTGATGGCCCTAATATAGATTCCCCAACCTAATTTTACATCTCATTGATGAGTCAACATGTATGGATTGATTTAATCATTTCAATTTTAATACATATATTTATTAAGTAATCATATGAAGGATTGAATTTTTTTAATTATCCATGTGCATCAATTCTCTACTAGACCATCAACATTCACAAGGGACTCTAAGCCTAGGCATGATACGAGCTTCATAGAGGTACATTTGTTTCATGTTAATTTAATTCATTTGATTATATTATATTCTATAAAAATATTTGAATTATATTATATGATTTTTAGCTGTTGATGTCAGAGACTCCTCCTCATCTTTGCTAGTCCATCAATCATGGAGTTGCTACTGCGATGGCTAGTTTAGAGCCATTGATTGAGGTATAAAAGACTTTTCATAGTTTTAGTTGTTATAATAATAGTTAGTATTGAAATCTCAAATGGTATTTATAAGAATCATCGAGTGATTGTATTGATTGAATTTTTGTAGGGCCTTGTTACTCCTGATCGTCTGTGAGCCTTTGAGGTGATGTAAAGAGTGACTATTTGATGGTGGTAAGAAAATAATTAATTTTTTATGTACATATATTTGATTCAATTTATAATAATTATTGAATCATATATTCTTTATTTTTATCAGCTCCAGTTAGAGAGGAGGCTAAACAAGAGGATGAGCGAGCATATGAGGAAGACCCCATCATTTGATCATCTCCCTCCACGCAATGATCAAAGACCTCTAGGGATTTGTTTCCTTCTCCTTATGGGAAGGAGAAGATATAAGAATGGACACGTGTATAGGCATTAGTGGACATGTATTTGATGTATATATGACATTATATATTTGATGTATTACATATATTTGATGCATGACATTATTAGACTTACAACTTTGATGCATCAATTTGTTCATGTATGACATTATTGGTTATCATAATATATATCTTTTTTTTCTTGTTTATGTTTTAAGTATTTCATGTATTTCATTTTAATGTAATTTTCATCCAAAATAAGAGTAGGAATCAATATAATAAACTTTGATAGTATTTGTGACATGTCAATAAGGCTATGATATGAATTTGTTTTTAGATCATACAAGTTATGAGTACTTTTGATTATGAGTAACATATTTAGAGTTTTTGTTGGGATGAAAACAATGAAACTTGAATTCTTATTATTGTTATACAATTAACATTGAAATTTGAATCTTGAGTTGGTTGCATTATGTAAATGTTTAAGCTTGAATCTAAGTGTCATCATAAATATATCAAGAGTTTATATATGCTTTATCTTCACAACATAAGAAGACTTAAAATAAAGTTTTTAATTTATCATGGATATTCAATTCCATTTTGATAAAGCATATATAAATGGATGAATATGAATAAATACTATAAGTTTCAGCATCACTTGAGATGGGGCTGCAAAATCAAAATGGAATTAAATATCCAAAAAGAGAGAGAGGTTATTGTAGGTATCAAAAAAATGATCATGTAGAACTTTAAATTACATCCATACCTTGCATGAGATTTGAGATATGCTCCATCAAAGATCACTTTCCTAAGGCATCTAGTAACTCTTAGGGTCAATTCCATTCAGCACGCCCTAGAATGTTCGAGTGGTCAACAAGATGGAACGAGCTTGAGACCAGGGTTTACTCAGCCACTTAAAGCTAGTAGATCATACATTTTGATCCTATGATGAAGTGTTAGCAAGATTCACTAGTTCGTAACTTTGTACTGACCAACACTACAAGTCTCAACATCACTCGAGATGGGGCCACAAAATCAAAATGGAATCAAATCTCCAAAAATTGAGAGAGATTATTGTAGGTGTTTAAAACACAATCTTGTAGAACCTAACATTGCATCCATATCTCACACAAGCTCCATGATATGCCTCATCAAAGATCACTTCCCTATAGAATTTAGTGACTCTCAAGGTCAATTCCATTTGGCGTGCTCGAGAACACTCGAGCAATCAATGAGATAGAAAATTTTTGGGATGAGGGTTTAGTCAGTCACTCAAAGCTAATGGAGCAGATAGTTTGATCCCATGATGAAAGGTTAGTGAGATTCACCAGTTGGCGACTTTGTACTTACTAATACTACAAGTTTCAACATCACTTGAGATGGGGCCACAAAATCAAAATGGAATCAAATCGCCAAAAAGAGATAGAGTTTATTGTAGGTATCGACAACATGATCCTATAGAACCCAACATTGCATCCATACCTCACACAAGCTCTGAGATATGTCCCAGCAAAGATCACTTCCCTATGGAATTTAGTGACTCTTATGGTCAATTTTGTTTAGCGTGCCTGAGAATTTTTCAGAGATCAATGTGACACAATGAGCTTGGGACTATGGTTTACTTGGCCACTCAAAGCTAATGGAGTAGAAAGTTTGATCCCATGACGAACAGTTAAAGAGATTCACTAGTTAGTGATTTTGTACTAGGAAACACTACAAGTTTTAGCATCACCCAAGATGGGGCCACAACTAAACCAAATCTCCAAAAGAAGAGAGAGGTTATTGTAGGTGTCGATAACATGATCCTATAGAGTCCAACATTGCATCATACCTTGCATGAGCTCTAAGATATGACCCATCAAAGATCGATGTCCTATGACATTTAGTGACTCTCAAGGTCAATTCCATTTGGTGTACCCAAGAATGTTTGAGCAGTTAATGGAATAAAATGAGCTTGGGATTAGGGTTTACCTAGTCACTCAGAGCTAAGAGAGTATATAGTTTGATCTCATGAAAAATGATTAGAGAGATTCATTAGTTGTTGAATTTGTACTGACCAATACTACAAGTTTAAAAATCACCTAAGATGGGGCTACAAAATCAAAGAGGAATCAAATCTCCAAAAAGAGAGATTATTGTAGGTGTTGAAAACACAATCCTATAGTAGTTGACATTGTATTGATACCTTGCACAAGATCTCAGATATGCCCCATCAAAGATCACTTTCCTATGACATTTACTGACTCTCAAGGTAAATTTCATTCAACATTCCCAAAAATGTTTGACTAGTCAATGGGGAAGAATGATCTTGGGAATAGGGTTTACCCAACCACTTGGAGCTAATAGAGTAGACAGTTTGATCTCATAATGAAGGGTTAGTGATATTCACCAGTTGGTAACTTTTTACTGGTCAACACTACAAGTTTTAGTATTACCCGAGGTGGGGCCACAAAATCAAAATGGAATTGAATTTCCAAAAAGATAAAGAAAGTATTGTAGGTGTCGACAACATGATCAAGTAGAACCTAACATTCCATCCATATCTCACATGAGTTCTAAGATATGCCCCATCAAATATTGCTTCCCTATGGCATTTAGTGACTCTCAAGATCAATTACATTTGTTATGATCAAGAATCTTTGAGTGGTCAAAAGGACAAAATGGGCTTAGGACTAGGGTTTACCCGACCACTTGGAGCTAATAGAGAAGATAGTTTGATCCCACAATGAATAGTTAGAGAGATTCACTAGTTGGCGACTTTGTACTAGCCAATGTTACAAGTTTTAGAATCACTCAAGATCGGGCCGCAAAATCAAAATGAAATCAAATCTCCAAAAAGAGAGAGATTATTGTAAGTTTCAACAATAGGATCCTATAGCACCCAACATTGCATCCACACCTTGTATCATCTCTGAGATATGCCCTGTCAAAGATCATTTTCCTATGGCATTTAGTGACTCTCAGGGTCAATTCCACCCGATGTGCTTGAGAACATTCGAATGATCAGTGCGACGTGACGAGGAAGTAACATAGAAAAAATGTATAGTTAAAAATGAAATATAAATTGAAGACTAAATAATCTAAAATTTCCCAATTGCAAGATGTGATCTAATTTAAGAAAAGTAAACAAAATTTTGAACTAGACAATAATGGATCTAATTTAATATAAGTCAACAAGTATTTCTAGTAGACAATAATATTTGTATCTTTATCTTGATGATATTACTTTTTATGTATAACTTACCCTTGAAAAGCATTGGTAGGAAAGAGCTAAGAGAGAAAACCTCTGGTATTGCCCAAAAATAATATTAAATAGAAATGTTACATCAAATGTTTTTGTAATTATATTCAATCTAATGAACTAGCTAGATCTGCTCTACATTTTGATGTCTCAAGTATTGCCTCATGGTTTGACTTGTGAAACTTCCAAAGATTCTTATTATGTGGTTTTCCTCCATATTTGATCAAGTGGAAATTTGACGTGAAAACAAGGTTTTAATAATGAAGAATCTCCCTCTCTATTTGGTAATTCTTGAGGGTAAAAGTACAAAGCTATGTCACCTTTCAGGCTAACTTATCAGAAAAACTAAATTTGAGTATTTCTATCAAAAAATCAATTTTGCTCAAATATATGATCTAGATAAATTCATTGTAGCTAAGTTTTATATGGTATCACACTTTTCCAATTGGAAATGTCTATTAAATGCATGTTTTGTACTAGTTTTTATCCAATTACTAAAGAAATATAATTATTTCAGAAAACTGATGTTTTGATAACTCTTACTATTTGCTATGATATATTTTTAATAACTTATAAACACCATTTTATAGATGTCAAAATCAAGAATATTCTCATATAGAGTTTATAGTGTTTTAATTAGATATAGTATATTATAATTAAAAAATTCTACAAGCACATATTTTGACACTCAAAAAGATGTCAATTTTGAGAAAGAAAAAAATATTAAATCATATCAAAAAAATTTAAAACTTATATGATGTTCTAGAGGAGAGAGTCCTCTTCTAGAATGTAAAATTTTTATTCTAGTTAGAATATTTTTTTTTGAAAAATGTGGTGGGAGATAAAAACTATCAATTTTAGGTGAGTTGAACTTTGAATGATTATAAAAGTGAAAATACAAGTCTAAACCCAATTTTTATATTTGAATATTCTAGAGACATATGTTATCTATAACATAGTCTAAGATCAAAGGGAAATAAGTTTATTTCTATATAGTTTTGTGGTGGGAACTAGACCCCTAATTTTTAGCATTTTTCAGCAACTAAAAAATTATCTTAAAAAATTATGAAAATATATCAATTCCTATTCCAAATAATTGTTAAAAATTATAATCCAAAATTTTATCAATTTCTACACATTTCATTAGTTTACTTCATTTTCAGATTCTAATTAATAATATCAATTTTATATCATTGAAGTTGAAGAGTTATACTTTTGTTAGCCTTTTCCTTTACAAAAGGGTGACATAGGTTTGTTCTTTGACCCTTGAATAGCCACAAGTTAGGGTTCTTCATAGAATATTGTCTAACCCATGTACTAGTTACAACTGTCACACATATATGGTGCTCTAAACCTTTACCATTTGAAACTAAGTGATCCATTTTTTTTAGCTTGGACACAACAACACAAATAATAATTTGTCCCTTCTTCATTTTCTTTAGGTGCAATAACAAAAAAAACATGGCCTATAATGATAAATGTACATAATGTGCTTATTAATTTAGCAAATACTTAGGTAAAAGTTATAAAGCTACATATTGAATTTACATAGATATATATAATATGAGGTTGCACTAGATGAGACAAGTAGTCAAATTTAATGGATGAATCCATCTCTACCATTTGTAGTGCTTGTGGGGGATGATAGGTGTCAATTGGGTCTAAAACCTGTATATCTTAGTTTTCCACACATTTAGTTTATTCACACATATCCAAATTTTCCTTTGCACATGATGGACAAAAGCATGCCATTTTTGGTGTGTTAATACTCCATGAACCTACATCAGAGCTTCTAAAAGGGTGGAACTCACTTGGTTATGTCAATGTGCAACAATCCTCATATGGTGTAATGTTAGTATTATCTGTCAACCAAAAAAAATCTACGAACTATAGACTCACCTTCCATACTTGGACCCATTATAATGCTACACCACTAGATTATAGATTTTGCATCTATTAATGTTTCTCCATCTCTATATTTTAATTCTTCATGAGCAACGACCCTTTTGATGAATGTGCCTACACCATTGTTCTCTCCCTTTCCATGACCAACATCTGTGAAATTCCACATATATTGAATTCTAGATAACCTGTGTATCTTGCTCAACCAATAGAAAATCCATGTATTCTTGAATTGAGATGTAGAATTGTCTAACCAAATAATGTTCTAGCAATATGGTATGCCCCTATTGGCCAAATCATCATAGAATAGTTTAAAACAACCATGTACAAACTTCGTAGAATGTGATTGATCATCACTAATGTAAAAATAGTACTCCCTCAATATCTTCCTATCATCCTCTGTACTTGTAGGTGAATGCATGAATGTTATGTGAAAAAATATGAAAACCTTTTGAGAAGTATAATACTTCACTTGCACCTCATTTTTGGTTGTAGTTTGTATTTCTCTGTGAAGTTTGCAACCAAAATAACGCTATCCAATGGAAATGTATCCTTGCACAACTTGAATTGTAAATCCAGTTGTTGATCTCTATGTGTATGCCTTGCATATTCTTAAATAATCTTTTCAGGAAAAATCTTCATGAACTTATACACTAGAATCTTTTCAATGAGTAAATTACATATTTTACCTTATTCCCCATCTTTTAGAGCATATGTCACTATCTTATATTTTTCATAGTCTACTATTTTATTTCTAATTTCATTTGTACTATCCATTAGTTCACAAGTTGATAAAAGCTAAAAAGAACCACAAAATAAGCATGTACCATCCAGGCATGACAACTTGTAAAGTTATTGACTATCATTTCTTTTACATAAAATATTGGATATAAATTCACTTGAAGATCTAGGTGTCTTGTTTATGTCACAATTCTACAAAACAAATTTAGAATGCAAAAACACACATATAGGCCTTAACACATCAAAATGGTTGGAAAATTCAATATGCATCCTACAACAAAAATTTGTGCATGTGTGATTTATCTTCACATAAAAAGGTTTACCAATCTCAAAAAGTCTTTGACTTATTCAAATTTGAGGATACATACCAATAAAATTTGCAAAAAATTGTGTATGAGTTGAGTCCAAAAAATGTTTCGCATGTGGATTGTAATTTCGGCTACCAATCCTCTTTCTTATAGCATCTCTTTGATTAGGGGAAAAAAAACATGTATACTTGGCCACAAAGCTTTAATAAAAGATTTCAAAGGTTCACTAATTTCTTTATCCTTTCATGGTAGTCTATTGCTAAATATTTGTAACTCATTTTTTGTTGGATCTTCCACTCTCTCACACCTTACCATGGATCTCCTTAGAGTACCTCTACTAATTTTCAATTTTTTTCTTCTCTTTCTCTTGATTCAAGCTTTATTCATTTAGGTACTTGTTATTGCTAATGTAAGTACATGTCTTGCAATATTACTATCTGTGGTGTATGATTTAGAACCCACTTTGTCATATGCACTCATCAGATTCTTTACAATACATATTTCATTTGAATCATCCATCGTTCTTAGCCCAAGAATCTTCATGATGGGCCTAAATTTCAAATTCCTCATCATTTTAGAAAATAATAGGCATTGACTTGTCATGTTTAATTCTTAAAAGAATAATCTCCACATAGGATTAAGTTTTCTTTGACAAGTGCACTTGCTAATTTTGTTAGGAATTGATTTCAAAATGTTAGTATCAATATCAATAAAATATTTTTGTCTTCTAAAAAAAATTCTAGAAGGTGTTATAATCTCTTCCATTCCCTCATTATTTTGAACATCAACATAAGGTTGAGTGAATTGCATACCTTGAACCACAGATGATGTGCCTTGGCAATAAGATGCAAAAGATGGAATATCACCTACTTGATATGTTGATATTTTGCCTTCAACATGATATGATGGAGTGTGTAGATCATTAGATGTAGAAATTGGTGTCTCTTCAAAATGAGATAATGATATGACTTCAACATTAGAAGATGGTGTAGCTTCACATTTTGATTTTCTTCTTGACCATAAAAGTTTCATTTGTTCTCTTTTCCTTTCCAAGTCTTCTTCTTTGTTTCTTTGTATTGGTGGTTTGTGTTCCTCTTTGAAAGACAATTCTTCATTATGCATTACAATTTTCTTTGTTCACGTAGTAGTTTCATTTTATCTCCTTTAATTTCCAAACCTCTCTACCTCTCTTCTGTTGTTTGAGTTTTTGGTTTCTTCCTTTGCATGATGATGATTTCTATATGTCAAATTTTTCAAACATCCAAATTAGTTACAATTTGTAAATAAAAAATAATTCAAATAGATATAAAAATTACAATTATTTTAATGATTACACTATATATATTAAACAACTTGTAAGATTATAATGAATTATTCATATGCTAAAAGTCCTAACAATTTCCAAATAACAATTCATTCAAACATACAAATTTCAATGAATTCACTATATATTAAATGACTTGTCAAATTATTATGAAATTTGTCTCTATAGTAACAAAAAATATTTAAAAAGGGTTGTACTAAAATTTTCTATACAAAGAATTTTCAAAAACCCTTCAAATAGTGTATCTAGTGATTGAATTTGGTGTTTTCTAGCTTCCAATACCATGAAAATCATGTTTTCTGTCGAAACAATAGAAAAAAATAAAGAATATGGGTCACTAGGGACCAAAACTTTCCTTGTAACTATTTTTGGTATTTTCATGTAGTGCATACACAATATGTGAAATCTCTCTCTCTCTCTCTCTCTCTCTCTCTCTCTCTCTCTCTCTCTCTCTCTCTCTCTCTCTCTCTCTCCCCCCCCCCCCCCCCTCTCTACCTCCCTCCCTCCCATCCACTCCTCTCTCTCTCTCTATATATATATATCCCCCCTCTCCCTCCCTCCTCTCTCTCTCTCTCTCTCTCTCTCTCTCTCTCTCTCTCTCTCTCTCTCATCCCCTACTCTCTCTCCCACTCTCTCTCATCTCTCCCTCTCTCTCTCCTTGTCTCTATCCCTCTCTCTCACTCTCTCTATCCCACCCTCTCCCATCTATTACTCTCTCTGCTCCTCCCTACCCTCTCTCTCTCTCTCTCTCTCTCTCCATCCTCTTGTTTATACCATAGGCTATAATATTCAATTCCCTTGAGATATCTCAACATCCAATAGTTAGGGCAATATCTAGTCTACTATGTACAACATATTGTAGCTTCCCAAACATAGATCTATATAGTGTTTGATCAACTTCTCCAGTTGTGTCTTCCTTTTATAATTTCACTCTAATCACCATAAGTGTACTAATTGGTTTAGACTCATCAATCCCAAATGTTTTCAAGATTTCCTTCACATATAAGGATTGAGTGACATAAATACCTTTTAGTGTTTGACTGACTTGTAATCCAATGAATTCTTTTCTATCCCTCCAAAAATTGACATTTCAAATTTAGTACTCATTTGATCAACAAATGACTTACTTAACATATCATTACCTCCAAATATTATATCATCAACACACATTTCAAAAATCAATGCCATGTGTTGTATTTCATTCTTCAACTATAGATTATTGTTTTCACTTGTTCTAGAAAATACAATCTTAATAAATAAGTGTAACCTTTCATATCATGCTCTCAAGTCTTGTTTCAATCCATACAGTGCATTTTTTAATTTCAAACCATGTCCTTCTTTCTAGGTTTAATAAATCATTTAGGTTGTTCAATGTAGACTTCCTCATCAAGTATTCCATTTAGAAATGCAAATTTTACATCCATTTGATATACCTTAAATTTCTCGTATGTAGCATAAGCCAATAGAGTTCTTACACCATCCAATCTTGTAAAAGGTTCAAAAGTCTCACCATAGCCAATTCCTTTTTCTTGTGCATAATCTTTGTAAACTAATCTATCCTTTTTTTCTTATCACTTTTGCATTCTTAGTCAACTTGTTTATAAAAATATACTTTGTTCCAATTAAATTCTTGTTAGCAAGCCTTAGTACAAGTGTCCATATATTTTTCTTCTCAATTTGATCAATCTCCTTATTCATAGCATTAATCCAAAATTCATCATCCAATGTAACTTTAACTGATCTAGGCTCAAAATTAGCTATTAAACATGCACCTTCTCTTATTTTTCTTCTTGTTTGTACTCCAACACATCTATCTCCAATTATTTGTTCCAATGAATGGTTATTTCTCACATATTTGGCCTATACATATTTAGTTATGCAATTATCAACTTGTTGTTCACTCAGTAGGGGTTCATCTTCCTGCTCAAGTTATACTATATGGTCCTTGGGTATAACTACTTGAGATTTGGTAGCCATTTCCTAATGCTTGATAGTCTTATGATGTAACTTTGGTAGACCATCTATTTCCTCTTCATAGACATAAAAAAACTTGTTATAATCTTCAAATTCTTTCTTGATTTTTGGATCATTTTTCTTTGCAATCTCATCAAATCTTACATTTTCATTATCAATCATTTTTTTATTAGCCTTGTCCAAACATTTGCAAGCTTTTCTCTTAGATGAATATCATAGGAATTAACTTCATCACATTTAACATCAAGTTTACCATTTCAACATCTTTTTAAATATACCATCTACTTTCAAATATTTTGAAATAACTTACATTCTGTGTATAACCATATCACAACTCATAGGGTATCATGTTTGTTCCTTTCTTTAATTGAACTCACTTGAGTGTGTAAGCAATAGTACTGATTGCTTCTCTCTAGAATATCTGAGAGATCTCCTTTTCAATCATTATTTTCCTTGCACAACCCATGATATATCTATTTCTCCTTAGTAACACCATGTTGTTGTGGTGTCCTTGGTGCAGATAATAGTCTTTTGATACCATTCTTAGTAAAAAATTTTGTGAACTCAGTAGACATAAATTCACCTCCTCTATTAGATCTTAATCATATCAAAGGCTTACTAGTTTCCTTTTCAACTCTTTCTTTGTACCACTTAAACATATCAAAAGCATGGGATTTCACTTTCGTGAATATTACAATCATCATCCTTGAATAATCATCCATAAAAAAACATAAAGTATATATCACCATAGTAACTATCAACTCCAATTGGACCACATAAATTAGTATGCACTAGTTCCATAATATCATTTAAAGTGTTTGTCTTGCTAGAAAAAATAGACTTTGTACATAGCATTTTCAAGTTTTTGCAGATTTGGTAAGCCTCTTACTCTTTTCATTCTATTGATTTTCACCATATTTTTAAAGTTAACATGACACAACCTTTTATTCCATAACCACACATCCTCAACTATAGAAAATAAAAATGTCTCAATTGTAGTCCACCAAAGTAGAATAAGTTACCTTTAGTTTGCATTCCTGTTCCAATTAGATTACCTTCATCATCAAATATTGTAACCTTCCTTTTTTCAAATTCTAACTTGTGACTTGAGTTATTCAACTGAGAGACACTCAAAAGATTATATTTAAGTCCTTGAACCAAATAAGCATCATCACATCTGATCTTATCTTTCAACATTAGTGATCCTTCACCTTTCACCAAGTATGAAATATCACTACCAAACTTAACAATTTTAGCATCATCAATTTGTTCAAATTTAGCAAACTTACTTAGATCACTAGCAATATCATGTGAACAACTAGTATTAATAATTAATGAGTCATTCTTAGGAAGATGTGATATAAGGGTAGGTTCATTCTCATACCTTTCACCATTTGGCTCTTCCTTGATTGCAACATATACCATTTCAACTACTTCCTTATCATCATCATAACTTAACTCAGTATGCTCTTGTTTAGCAATGTAACATGACTCCTTTCTTTTGTCTTTGTAATCCATGTTCTTCTTGTACTTATAATTTTTCTTTTCATTTCTATCACACTTTCCTTTGTTAGGACACTTACTAGAAAAGTGACCAACCTCATTACATTTGAAATAGATCAAGGGTGATTTAACTTTTTATTTACCTTTAAGTCTTGATAAACTTCTTGGGAGAAATGCTTCAATCTCATCAAAATCATCTTTAGTTTCAAACTCATTTTCTTCTTTAGATTTATTCTCTTTCTTTTGATTATTGATGGTTAATCAAGACTTAAAAGAATTTCCAATTGTAATCATACTATTGTCATAATTTCTTAACTCAAACATAGTCAACTAACCAAGTAGACCATCAAGTGTCAGATCATTTCTAGACATATTTCTTACTTCTCAAATAGAAAAAACTTTGATAACATAAATAGGAAAAAGAGTTCTCAAGACTTTACTTACAATTTCATAATCCAATATGGCACCTCTAATAACTCTGATTGTACTCACAACATCTTTGATTTGGTTTACATTTTGTGTAATATTTTCACCTTCTTTCATTCTCATGTCATCATAATTACCTCTCAAGCTTTCAACATTGGCTCTCCTTACATTGTCATCTCCTCCATAAACAAGCTTAATTTTATCATACATTTTATTAGCATGGGCACCACTCTAGACCTCATCAAATTCAACATTATTGAGAGTAGATATAATATCAATCATGATATTGTTATGATTCCTCTTTTCATTCATTTTCTCTAAAGTTAGGGGACCAACAGGTGTGACATATTCATTCTCTAATCAATGTGTGACGTTATCTCCAATAACTAAAAAATATAGCTTCATTTAGTTGTGCAACGAGGAAAAGTTCTCCTTAGTTAGCTTTGGTGGCTCTCTCTTATACATTGTGATCTTTAGCTCAAGTTCCTTTAAAATTATTTCTTCAAGTACTCTACCCTAATAAGAAATTGTTAGTTTTAATCTTTGATTGGTTTTGACAAATCAGTGTCTATACACTTAAGTCATTCACTCAGTTCATGCCAAACAAGTAACATATGCCAAGCACAATGCATAAGTTAGAGAATGTCGAGTAAATAGTGAATGTTGAGTCACTCAAGTGTTGAGTATACATTATGTTCCAAGTGATTTAGGAGCCAAGTAGGTAGTGCATGTTGAGTCATTGAGATGCCAAGTGATAGTATTGAAGTCATAGTTGATGTCAAGCACCAAGGACTTCAGATGCCAAGTAACACAGTTTTTTCATAGTTGTTTGCATTGGCACAAACTAATATGTAAACCATTTTTGGGCCCACTTAAGGATTGAATTATGATATTTAGGTCATAAGGACAAATCTTAAGTGGGAATCCCTATGTGTTACATGAACCCAATTAGATAAAGGGAAGGTTTAAGCTGCAATATGGATGAATCACAGTCATTGATTCATAGCTAACCCTAAGTCACCTAGGTCTTCTTAAGGAGGACAAACCCTAAACTTCTTATAAGTGAAGAAGGAATGAATGAATGGTCAAGGAGAGTTTTGCATGTGCAAACTAAGACATTCATGGTGATCAAGATATTATGATCTAAATTGCATTACAAAATCAGTTAAATGAGAATAGAGGAAGGACATAGTGAACAATAGAGAGACATTTGATCAAGAAGGATCAAGTATAATTCAGTATAGAGGTGATATTTCATCAAGCAATAGAGTGCTAATCATAGGATCATTTTTGAGACATTCTAATAGGTGAATCACTTAAATCTCTTAATAGAGTAGTCCTAATAGACTATATCAAAATCCTCTAACAAGGTGCTTACTTAATTGTGAGTTAAGGTCCTTTAATCAGGCACACTTCTAATAAGGTGTTGAAATCCTCTAATAGGTGAAACCTAATAGTCTTTGTAAGCTTTTAACAGGGCATACCTTTCACAAGATAGATCATGTTTCATGATCAAACATTGTAACCTTTATTAGATACACTTTATTATTGTAGTAGTGAAGATTTGTGTGTGTCATCCCCACCCTAGTTTTACCTTCTCATTGGAGGGTTTCTATGTAATCATATCTTCTATCATATGTGTGTGAACGCTTACTTGTTTACATACTTTAGATGTATATGCTTTACATGGTATTTATGTTTACTTATTCAATGTTTGAGATGGATGTGTGGTGAATATTTTTATTGGTTAAAATTTAAAGCACTAATTCACCTCCCTCCCTCCCTCCCCCCACCCCTTCTTAGAGTTTACCTTTCCTATTTTAATTCCAAAAATTGGTATTAGATTTTGGAAATGGAAGTCTACAAGTTGGGAAAAGTTATTGAGAACCATGAGATTGAAATACAACTCATTCTACATTAGTTTAATGAAGCAAGAGAACTTATAAAGAAATCATTAAGAAGAAGGAAGGAAATTTCTATTGAGGAGAATGACACATAATACCACGAGATTGACACTACTAAGCTATTTGCAAATGGAAACCCGAATGAAATTGATGCAATAGTTGCAAATCTAATGGAAAAGAATAGAACCCTAGTTGAAGAGATTAAAAATCTTAAGATAGAACAAGAATCAAAATCCATATTACTATGTGAGGTGATCGAATAGAAAAATAAAGCTATAGAAGACAAAGTCATGATTGAAGATGATGAAAGAGTTTTGACCAGAAGACTTTGAACAATTGATGAGATCCCCTAGATCTAACAATGACACATCTAGACTACGATACACAAGTACTAAAGAAAGAAGTAACAAAGGTAAGAACTCAAAACCTACTTGTCATAATTGTGTTAAGAAAGGACAGATTGCTAATGTGTGCAGGAACAAGACTATAAATTAGAATATTAAGTAGAAGAGCATGGGTTACTGTCGTAAGTGCAACAAACAAGGTCATCAAGAATATGAATGTAGGACCAAGACCATGCACACTCAAAGATTTGAATGATATTGTTATAACTATTAGAAGCATGGACATAAAGCTTTTGAGTGTAGATCCAAACCCAAGTGGTCATCAAACAAGAAAACAAAGGCAAAGAACAATGGCAACTCTTATAGTTGGGATTATAATACAAGGTATAGTTGTCACTAATGACATTACAATCATGGCTTTTTATTAGTGACACACACTTATCCAGACAGATAGTATCTACCAAGCTTATTAACAATGTTAACCAAGCATTTCAAGCTTTACCAAGTTGTATAGTTGTTACTGAGTTCAAGGAATAGTATTCGGTTTGCACCAAGTAGTTTCTACCATGATGGTGATTACCAGTGTAAACTAAGCTTCATAAGGTTTACTAAGTTTCTTAGTACAAAAAAAGCTATGTAGTGGTTACCAAGTTCACACTTACAGTGATGTGAATCCAATGTTGACTGAGCTAGTCTATTTTAACCAAGTCATTTAGTCTATACTAAGCTTGCAATGAATATAGTGTTGATCGAGCTATGCAGTGTCAACCAAGTGATTGAATTTATATGCCAAATTTTGTAGTGTTCACTGAGTCACCAGTGCAAACTAAGTTTTAGACTATTTAGAAGTGATTAGTACGGACCTAGCTTCTATGTCTACCAAGTGCATGACAATGTCGAGCATTTACAATGGACACCAAGTATCAAAACCTCACCAAGGTAGTCTTCAGAACCCAAGTTCCTACAGTTGGGTTGACTTTGTGTATTTTTTTGTAAACTTTTATTGTAGCCAACTTTGTTGATTTGTAATTTGGATTGATATATAAGTAATGTATTGTATCACATCTAGTATGAATGTAAGATGTAATGTAACAAGAAGAGAAGAGAAAAAGTGTGAAATACATAGGCTACAACAGTATAAGAAGTAGTAAAGATTTATTTTTCACAAGAAGGTGATCATTACACTTAAAGGAATCTCACTCAAAAAACCAAGTTGCAGATCAAAGATTGACCACTATTTCATCCTAGTAGGTGGATCAGTTAAATCCTTTCACAAGGTAACTTAACATTCTTTTGTAAATATCTTTACCAAGCACATACTTCATTGTATGTTTGTAAAAACTTTTGCAAGGTGGACCTAGTAGTCCTTATTCCTCCTAACATGGCAGATCATTAGAAGTGATCATTGTAAGCCTTAACAGGCCAACTTTATGCTATAGTACTAAAGCTTGTGGGTATCATCCCCACCCCAGTTTTACTTTCTATTTGGAAGGTTTCTAGGTAACCATATCATGTGTCAAAGTGTTATGAATGTTTTAATGCTTTGAATTTTTCATGCATTCAATTACTTCAAAATACACATAAAGGATTAATTGATGATACATGATTAAGTTTTATTGGTTACTGATTCACCCCTCCTCTCTCAATAACTTAGCATGTCATATATATTTCCAACAATTAGTATTAGAGCTTTGTGGTTCTTAGAGAAAATTTTAACAACTTGAGCAAAGATCAAAAGGCTATGGAGGTATTCAAACCTGACAAGGCTATGGACAATGAAAAGTTGCATTTGGAATTGGCTATTGGGAAACTCAAGAAAGCAAATAAGCAACTCTCTCAATCCTTGAAAAGAAGAAAAGATCTTACAATTCAGATGAATGACCAAATCTACATTGAAGAAAGAATTGAAGACATCCATTCAGAAAGAAATTCAGATGAAGCTAATGAAGCAATCAAAGAATTATTAGAAAGGAATGGCACACTCCAAGAAGAGGTAAGAAAGTTGAGAAGAGAGCAAGAAATTGAGTCAGTAAGATTACGTGAAGTCATGGAAGAGAAAAATAAGATAAAAGAAGAGATTGAGGAAAAGAAAAATGAAATTCAACACCTATGCCTTCAATAGGTAGACTTCATCGATCAGCTCACCTATGTGCAAATGAAGAAATCATAAATCTAAGATCATAAAATGAAAGATTGTAGAATGATCTAAACACTGAAAGGAAAACAAATGAGAGGATGATGAAATCTCAAGCAGACATGGATCAACTAAATGAGAAAATCCAATACAAACAAAAGTGAAAAAAAGGAATTAGATATAAAGAAGAAGGTGAATCATCCAAGCAAGGAGCTCAAAAGAATCAAAGACCTACTTGTAATCACTATGGCAAACTAGGTCATACATCTAACAAATGTTGGAGCAGTAGGAAAGCTAAATTCAATGGAAAATGCTACAATTGTAATCAGCATGGTCATAGAGCTAATGAATGCAAAGAGAAACCTAAGTTTGAAGGGAAATGTCACAAATCCTCAGAATGCAAAACTAAGATACTAAACCCAACAGAACAAATTGTAAAATCTATATTTTGTTGGGACTATAAAACTTGATGTAGATGTCATTACTATGGATAATTTGGACACATTGGAATGAATTTTTTAAAACATCACATGAAGACAAGAGACACTACGAGATGATGTATTATTTGTATAGAACTTGGTCATCTTGCCAAGAACTATATGAATATTGGAAGAATTGAAGGTGAAAAGAAAGCCAAGGCTAATAACATAAAAAAGAAGATGAGAAAACAATGGATTCAAAAATCTTTTGAGAATGTAAGTCCTAGTAATGAAGATCATGTCACTCAAGAATTGGGTGACTCAAGTATTTCCACTTGATCTCTCACAAGGAGAAATTGGAACTAGAATTCTGAGGAAGGCATCTCAGATAAGTTCCAATCAGTAGAATGAAAGATCCATATCAGCATTTAAGATGTAAAGGGATCACTAAGCAATCAAGAAGATGCCAGTCATTACCTAGCAAGGTCAGGTTGCAGACCCTATCGAGCAAGGTAGGGAGTAACTTGTTACTGTGTGCACACTAAGTCATGGATGACTCCACCAAGTACTTAATGCAAGCCAAGTGGAAGACAATGTATCATTTGAACAAATAATTGTACCCAACATTTATGGTAATTGAAAGGAAAAATTCGATAAAAAGAAAAAAATCAAATTCATTTTTCAACGTGAATCTTTCATAGCTATTTGTGCAAAGCCATTTCTGTGCATCCAAGTGATCTGTGTAAATTACTATTGAATATTTTTGTGTTCTCTCAAACCCTAATGAGAAAAATGACATCCACTAGTAGCAAATCAAAGAAAAGATCTAATATGTTGGTTTGAGGCATGGAATGGGAGGCACCAAACTTCAAGCTAAGTTCAGCTATCGTGGAAACCCTAGATCCCATAGGAGCACAATCTCATATTCCATTGAAGCTACTATCAATCAATGATATTCATACACATTTTCATTTTGTTATTCAATATGTTGAAATACTAGAAATGGATGAATCATTGAGAGAATTGTGTATGAATGGTGTGTTAAAACTAGAGATTCAACACCTAGAAGCAAAAGGTTTAACTCATATTCCTCACATGCCATGAGACTTTTAAATTAAATGGATGGGATTTCTCCTCAGATATGTGCATAATGGCTAGTTGTGGTTGTATAAACCTAATATGATAACAAAGAATATGATTTATAGGATCACTAGTCTTCCAATGATTTATATGATCACTAGTCTTCTAATGCTAGCAAAAGCTAAAACAACTAAAACCCTAAGTTAGGTCAAACTAGAAAAGAAAACCCTCACTGAGTGGGATGGAAGGGGAATGAAGATTAGTTGCATGACAAATATGGAACTGAAGTTTGAGATACATTTCATTGCACACAAAATATACAGCTCAAGCAGACTCAACAATGTATCATGTGAAGTAGTGGATCTCACATACAAAGTGGTCAAAAACAACATATCACTTGACCTTGCTGAGTTGATGCTAAATCAATTCAACAAGAATATGGAGAGTATAAGAAGTTCAAAGAACAATCCTCATAAGTTTAGTTCAGTATTAACTTGTCTATTATTTTATGTGCAAAATTTTTTCCCATCTAAAGGTACAGTCATATGGAGGAAGGATGTACCTATTCTTTATCAAATTAATGAATATATATTAGAAATGGGAGGAAACTATGTTAGTATTATGGATAACTACTTCGATGCATTCAAGGAAAAGATGAATAATAGATTCAATATCCCCAAGAAACTTGTTGATGATTACACAGATGATATTTGTTTCATAGTTGATAGTGATAAAGTATATATTCAAGTAGTAAGACCAAGAATTATATGGATCAAGCCTCTAGGTTATGAGGTAAAAATAGATGAAACCAAGGATATTATTGAAGCACTAATTAATGAGCCATTGGCAAAAAAGCTACATACTTTGGTAATTATGATGAAGAAAAGACAAGAATAGAACATGAAATAAAACTCCCTTGAGAAGTCAACAAAGGGAAGGAGAGGATTACAAAATTGAAATCTAGCTCCACTCTTCTGTTGACTGAAGGAAAAGGTGATGATATTGAGGAAGATGAAGAGGAGTCAGAGGAAGAAGAGCCAATCAAGATGAAAGGTAAGATTATTATAACCAAACCTACAAAAACATCTACTATTGTATTCATAAGGACGACATCTACGAAGAAACAAGGTGGAGATGTAATCTTCAAAAAGCCACCACCCACCTTTCAGGAAAGGTTGAAAGAAATAGATTCAGGAGTAGGCATAACAAACTTCAAATCACTAAAGTATGAAATAAGAACTATAGAGGAGTAGAAGAAAATTGAGGACATGATAATGTATAAGATGGGTAAATGGAAATTCTCTAGACCTGCTTTCTCAATGGATTCTGAATGATTTGATGGAGAAAATCAAGCCAAGATGGGGGAATTCTATGAAAATTTGTAAAGAAATATACGAGTAGACCCTATGGCAACTTATGCTAAGCTTAAGTGATAAGGAAGTAAGAGAATCCTTAAAGAAGAATGAAGAAAAAACTTACCTTGAGATTCAACACTTGTCTTATATTAATGAATGACATTGAACATGTAGTAAGGAATGCCACCAAGACATGGAAGAACATTTATGTTCTTCACAAGCAGAGTAATTTTGTTGTCAAGGTTAGTGATACACTAACAAGGATGAAGATGATGATGATAATGAAAAAGATGAGGAAAGTAATGATGAAGAGGTAACACATTATGACAATGTAGATAATGAGGAATAGGAACAAGAATATGAAGCTACCAAGGAAGATTTACCTAAAGTTCAAAACATTGAGGAGACCAACCAAGAAAAGATTGCAACTATGGTCATAGCCTCACTTCCTCATTCTCCAAGCGAAGAATTGAAAACATCAAGCCCAGAGAAAGCTACTACAAAATTGATTGTGTCAAAAATTGTATGAACAAGCACTCAATCAATTTTTGCACTTGTTCAGCTCAATACTTAATTGACAAAAGTGACAAGCACTTCATCTATTGAGTAGACAACACTTCCTCCTCCATTAAATTTGGTTACACAAGGTATTTCTTCAATAAGTTATGTATCTACTTTTTCTACCACTTCTACTATTTCTACCATTGTTTCCATTCCAAGCATGCAATTAATAAGTGCAAGGATAATTGAGACCAAGCCTCAACTAAGTACAAAATTTATGAGTAAAGGCAAAGAGAAGGAAGAAGAAATTGATCTTGATGAGGATATTGTTATTCCAAAATGGGATATCTCCAATCTTAATCCTGATTAAATGAATATATTTGGAGAGCCACATCAGAAGAAAGCTAAGCACCAGAGGCTTGGAGATGAAAGAAATAAGAAATTTCAAGTGCTTGAAGATGCAAAGAATGTTCTAGCATAAGAACTTAGCACATAGGTTGACACTTTTCAATCAACTTTGGCTCAATTAGTAGAGGTAGTCTAGAGATTCAATGAAGATTTGAATGGATGGGCGAAATTTTTGTAGAGAACTAAGAAGAAATTTGAGAATAAGGTTTTGGAGCTTATTGCATAGAAGATTGCAATCCATCAAGTAGACTTGTCTACTAATCTAAACTTATTGGAAACCTCTTGCAACAATGTGACTTCATTATTTGGTAAAATTTGTGATACTTTAAATTTCACCAAGGAAATTAAAGATAAAATCTCTAAGATTGATGAAGATCTAAAGGCAAGTACACATCAGTTGCAACTTGACCCAAGTTATAGCTCTACCCATTATATAAAAATTAGATTCTTAACTAATATGTAGGAAAAATTGCTAAGAGAAGAAGCTAGAATAAGAGTTATGTTGGAAAACATTCACGGCATGATTCTCCCAAACATGGATGCATTGTAGAAACATATTGCACATGATAAAACCCTCATCCATGATAACAATTTCTCAATTGTAGATCACATGATAGAACTTTCAGCAGAAGTTCAAGTTGCATTGCACACATGCAAGGTGTTGGAAGAAAATTTGGACAAGACAATGGCATTGATTCTAAAGGTACATTCATATTTCTTGTCATATTTTGGTATTACTATATAGTACATAGCATACATCTTCGACATTAATGTCAAAAAGGGGGAGAAGATGTATATTTTAAAGGGGAGAAGACATAATATAAGAGATGTAGTATACATAAAGGGGGAGAAAATGTATATATCATATGTGAAGATGAGAAGATGTGAAAAGATATAAAGTATATTATATATATATATATATATATGTATGGGGGAGAATTATCATATTATACATATGCACAGATGCTTAGAGAAACATCTCCTACAAAAGTAATTTTGAAAAATCTCAAAAATAGAGTATCTACCGAGTTGAAGACATAAGATGGAAAATAAAAGGTATTCTTGAACATTTCAAAAATCAGTTTTGACTAATAAGTGTTGTGTTTTTTTCACTAATGCCAAAGGGGAAAATTGTTGACATTGTAGTCATGTTTTTTATTAGTGACACACACTTATCCAAATAGATAGTAACTATCGAGCATATTAATAGTGTTAACCAAGAATTTTAGGCTTTATTGAGTTCTATAGTTGCTATCGAGTTCAAGGAACAATATTTAGTTTGTGTCAAGCAATTTATACATGATGGTGACTAGTAGTATAAATTGAGCTTCATAAGGTTTACCTAGTTTCTTAGTGCAAACTGAGCTTCATAAGGTTTACCGAGTTTCTTAGTGCAAACCAAGCTATGTAGTGGTTATCAAGTTTGTAGTTACAGTGATGTGAATCCAGTGTTATTGAGCCAATCTATGTCAACCAAGTGATTCAGTCTCTACCGAGCTCATAGTGAATATAGCATTTACTAAGCTATGCGGTGTCAACCATGTGATTTAGTTTATATGCCAAGTTTCATAGTGTTCATCGAGTCACCAATGTAGACCAAGTTTTAGAATACTTAGAAGTGATTAGTATGGATCAAGCTTCTACATCTACCGAGTGCATGACAATGAAAAGCGTTGACAATGGATGTCTGGTATTAGAACCTCATCGAGCTTCACTTCAGAACTCAAGTTCCTATAGTTGGGCCAACTTTGTGTATTTTTGTGTAAACTTGTATTGTAGCCGACTTTGTTGATTTGTAAATTGGATTGATATTTAAGTGATGTATTGTATCACATCTAGTATGAATGTAAGATGTAATGTAACAAGAAGAAAAGAGAAGAAGTGTGAAATAAAAAGGGTACAATAGTATAAGGAGCAACAAAGATTTATCTACCATAGGAAGGTGATCATTACACTCAAAGGAATCTCACTCAAAAAACCAAGTTGCAGATAAGAGATCAGCCACTATTTCATCCTAATAGGTGGATCAGTTAAATCCTTTCATAAGGTGGACTTAATAGTCTTTTGTAAATCTCTTTACTAAATGCATACTTCATTGTATGTTTGTAAATCCTTTTGTAAGGTGGACCTAGTAGTCCTTATTGCTCCTAATAGGGCAGAGCATTAGAAGTGATCATTGTAAGCCTTAATAGGCCAACTTTATACTGTGCTACTAGAACATGTGGATGTATCACCTAATCTAGTAATGCCAAATGAATACTAATCTAATAATAAGAGAATTAACAATACTAAATAGTTAACACTTAAGATAGGATCAAGGTTATCACCACAAAAGGAAGCAAACCAAGAATGGTAGGCTCCTTATGGTATAACCCACGATGAAATGGGTGTGTCCCTAATGGGAGGGGATGTGTGCTCAAGCTTTAAGAAAATGGGTGATAATCAAGTACAGGTGTGGATGAGGGCTTCAATAATGGAGGTATGGAGGGATTTCAACATTATGATAGTATTTCGCTAGTTTTGAGGCTCTCAAAATAGCATGATAACTTTGCATGGAAGGTGGATGATAAATGTGAAGGGAGAGGGTTTCATTTATAGGACAAGGGGTAGAGAGATGGATGATCAGGATGCAAGGATTGCAAAATGGTAAGGGAGGGTCAAGATGCATTCAAAAGGGAGCACATGGATTGTGCTTTTTTGGAGCTAATTAGGAGGTGACACATGTCATAGGGTCATTGGATGAAGGGAAGGGAAAGGTGGATGGTCAACAAAGGAGGCTCAAGAGATAAGGGCTCCATAAATGCTCATAAATGCTTTGTAAGAGCCATAAATACTTGTGTAAGAGCCATAAATGCTTGAGGGTGAGGGTGAGGATGAGGCTTTTAAATTTTTCTTGGGTTAGCAATTTTTAACCCTTGCTTAAGTTGTGCACATGTTTAGGAGGAGGATCAGCATAGTTTAGAAAGGGGGTTAGGGGGAAAGTGGCTTAGCTTTAATGGGATAGGTTAGTTAGGAGGTTAAGTGAGGTTAGCATGGGTGAATTGATTTGATTGGGGGTAAAGGTTTGGTTTGGGATAATTTATTAAATGATTAATAAATAGGAGATATGAAATTAAATTAAATAGATTTGAGGATTTATCTAATTTAATAGAGGAATAGGGATTCAATTGATAAATTGATTGTAGGTTATCATTTGATTTTACCAATTGGACTATAGTTAATTAAATTAATTAATTAACTAGCGGATGATGATTAATTAATTAAATAATAAATATTTAATTAGTCATGTCCTAGGATATGACTAAATACGATTACATAATGATGTAATCAGATTTAGGTGTCTACATTTTGCCTCTCTTTGACATAGTGTTGGAACAACACTATTTCAAAGAAGTTTGAATACAAATGATGTGAAGAAGACTCTTTAACACAACATGTTTGCCCCAGTCTTTCTTAGAAGAGGAGAGAATGGACTACAGGATGCCCCCTCAAGAAGGTGCAAAGGAAAGAAAATGAGGCACGATGACTTGTTGAAAAGTTGTAGTAAGCCAAGGGTTGCAAGAAGATAGGGAAGGGCAAAAAGAGGGTAAAAAGGATAGTAAAGGGAAACAAGAAATAGGGTGGTGGGTCAAAAGGAAGTTGTTAGAGGAGTCGTAAAGGAAGACAGGGAATCTTGGGGGGCCTATAAGGGGCTAGAAGGGGGTTAGAAAGGTTTATTTGCTTTTAGATGGATGAAGAGATAAATTTGTTAGGAGCTTTGATTTGGACAAGGAGATGGCAGTGATTAGATGATCTAAGCATCAATCAGATGTGGTGAGACGAGAACGGGTGTAGCGAATGCTAGATCATTTAGTAGGGTCGAGAAATTTTCTTGCATTTTTTATTTTGATTTGTTTAGTGTCTTCCTACAAAGCATAAAACATGATCCCATGAACACAATTTTGCTGGAATTATTTGCGGGATCGATAAGATCATCATCTTACAAAAATGGCTAGGAAAAGAGTAAAAAATAGGAGTCGGGAACATATTTCATGGGATGGTGAATTCGGGGACAATTGTTTCACAGAAATGAGAATAGGGTAGTGAGATCACACCCCCACTAGAAAAAATGTGAAAAAGAAGGTAGGAACACATTCTCGTCACAGGGAAAAGGTCAATGCAAAAAAGAGAAAGGGGTTGGCCAGGATGGGTAGTAGTCAAACATGATCCAACAAGAATATTGGTCTATGGGATTGCCAGGTTTAGCCTACATGGAACACAAGTTGAACCTATCGAGTATTCAAAAAAGTCAAAGAGTGATCCCACTAGGAAACTAGTCTACAAGATCATGAGCTTGGGAGCATTCACAGGAACACGGTCATGGGAATGCGAGAAAAAGGGAAAGTGCATAGTTTAAAATAGGGGTTTAACTAGGGAGCGAGTGTAAAGCTTAGGTTATGGAATGTATGTAAGTGGATACTGATGTGTGTGTAGCCTTTCGACATGTAGTGGTCTATGGATGCTTTGGTGTTGTTTGAGTGATGAGTAGCCATACTATGTGCTTGGGAGTAGTTGATGCCAGCAGATTGGGCAAGCATTGATGGCATTAGGCTAGGATACTTGGTGAGGCTCTCCCACATAGGTACCTATAAGGCCATGGTGATAACATTATGTGAGTAGTGGCATAGTGAGATAGGCACTTTTCACCTTCCTACAAGGGAGATGACCATGACTCTTGAGGATGTGTATAGGATCTTTAAACTACCACTATGGGGAATGCTAGTGATGGCGATGGGAGAGATGTCGATAGAGGTAGTAGTACAAGGGCTGTGGGGTTGGGTGTGGCATTTCAGATTTGGAGATGGCAATTTACATTAGATGAGCACTTGGACCATGTAGATGTAGAGAGGAAAATTTATTTCTATGTGTGTTAGTTAGTATCAGGGTACATTGCAGAGTAGTACTAGTTGAATAAGGCCTTGCGACAGTTTGGATGGGTCTAGGTGGCTCTAGGTGAGCCAAACTGGTACCAACGAGTGACTCAAGAGCTAGTGAGTATGTATGAGACAACACTATAGCCAGAGGTGTTAATTTAGGCCTAGCAAGATTTAGAGCCATAGTAGTGGGATTGGCATCACGGGGCAGTAGATGCGAGCTCCACATAGGATTATTGAGACTAGTTTTAATGGTTAAGGCCAATAGGCCAAGCATAGGTGATCAAAGTGATTGTAGTGGCAGGGGAGATAGCTCAAGTAGTATGAAAGAGAAGATATATAGTGAGAGGGATATGATAGTGGGAAGAGGTAGTAGTAGAGGAGGAGGAGCTTGCATGGCAGAAGTGAAGGGAAGAGATCTAGGAGGGGAGAGGATAGGAGAGGCTATCAGTGTAGAGGAGACCATAGGAGGAGGAGTAGAGGCCACAAAGGCTAGTGGGTGGGGGAGATAGAGGTGGCTCATCCTCAGGGAAAGGGGATGATGGATGGGTTGCCCAATATGAGCCAGTACATAAGACACATGATGCGATAAGTTAGGTGCTATGAGACACCTAGTAGGAGAGAGATTAGCTCCAGATAGAATGGGATCAACTATTGTAGGAGTACGATGTGGCATAGGGTCAAGTAGATAGGGCCAAGATAGAGGTGGGTACACTGTGGGTGGAGAGTGGATAGCTAGAGGGGAGATTAGAGTTGGTTAGCCTGGAGAGGCAGGCAGCATAGGCGAGGGTGGATGCCCTCCAATAAGAGTGAGATAGGAAAGTGGTGGAGGTGGAAACCCTAAGAGTGTAGGTGGGGGTGGGTGGAGGGATGGAGGAGTTGAGGAGATTACGAGGAGAGGTGGAGGAGCTAAGAGAGGGAAAGATTTTACTAGGGGAGGTACCATGCAGCTATCCCAGTAGATCAAATAGAGCACTAGAGATGGCCAATATGGCTAGGGATAGTTAGGACTCACACAATCATGTAGGGATGGGGGGAAGAGTGGATGGAGCACTGGGGGCTTGTAGGGGATAGGTGAATCTTAGTGCATAGGGCATAGCCGCAAGACAGAGCAGAGCCAAAGGCAAGATAGGGGCTTGGGTGGAGGAGGGATGATGCAGATAGCTCTGGGACAAGAAGAGGATAGATGGGACCTCCATTGCCACCGCCAGTAGGGCCAAAGGCAGAGAGGGATATGTATGAGTCTCATTATGAGGAGGAGATATATGAGGGGGGTCAGTGATATGCTAGTTTTGATATATGATTTTGGATCTATGATTGGCTAGATTTTTGTGGGTACAGACCTAATGTGTTGATATGATTATTTGTATGATATGGACATTTAGATATTTGGACTATGATGGACATTTGGGCTCTTTTGTAGGGATGGGTGATTCATTATTTTTTTATTCTTTGTGATGAGATATATATAGAGCGGATCATTCTTTGGGGTGGGATAGGAGTGTACATTCTTATGATGTTATGCTGATGTTGTTTATGATGTGGATATGTTGAGATGTAGTACTAGAGACTAATGTGTTTTGATGCAGGATGTGATGTGCATGATGTAACTTTGTATGATGTAGGATATGTCTTTATGATGTGATTTGTGATAGAGACTACTGATGTTGTTTGTGATACAAGAGATGATGTTTTGATGATATGATTTGATCATACAAATAGTTTATGATGCAGAATGTCATGGGCATTATGATGTGTTTTTTATGGATAGTGTTGATATGTTTTGATGCAAGATATGATGCTTCGATGATGTTGTGTAATGTTACTAATGATTTATGATGTAAGATATGTATTTTATGATGTGTTGGGTGATGGATACTATTGATGTTGTTTGTGATGCAGGATATGATGTTTTCATGATATTATTTGATTATACTGATAGTTTATGATGCAGAATGTGATGGGCTTGATGATGGTTTTTTTTGTATGATAATGTTTTAAAAAGTAATTAAAAAAAGATCAAAGTTAAGAAATGAACATAAAATGATGCTAACTATGGAGAAGATAAATGAATTTTTGTAAAAAAGAATAATGATGATTAAAAATCATGACCTAAAAAGATGAACTATGAAAGTAGAAATAAAGAAAATAAAAGTGCATAAAAATTTATGGTGATGATATAAGTGGTAAATAAGAGACATGAAACTATGACAAAAAATGATAAAAGGAACATAAGCTATGATTATGACTTAGAATAACAATGAATGCAAACTATGATAATTTGAATATGAGATTTATGATAATGAAACATAATCAAAAAAATGAACACCAATTAGATGATAAAAATCTTGTAAAATGAATTTTAAAAGCTATGATAAGAAAATAGGATTAATGAATTTTTTTTTTTATAATGATCAACAAATGAGAAATATACCAAACATGTAATAAATGAGTTAAACCTATGATGGTCAAATATGAAAAGATAAATCCTAACTATGATAAGCAGCATGATAAATGAACACCAACTAGGAGGATTCGACATGGTAAATACTTATGATAGTGGATAGGACAAATAAATATAAGCCATGAACCTAAAGAATGATAAAGGAATTAAAAATTATGATTTGGTGAATATGATAAACAACTTAATCCATGATGATGAACAATGATAAAGAATGAATCTTAACACATATGATAAATGTGATCACTAAGAATATGATAATGGGAAATGAATCTAAAAGAAAAAGAACTCTTGCCATGATGAGATAAAATAGGGGAAAGATGCCTAGGTTTAGGATAGTGATTTGTGATAAAGAATGCCATTAGATGATGGTGAAATCTTAGCTAAGGGATGAGGGTAGGGCAATAGTATGATAATGAAGATGGAAAAAAACATTTTTGAGGATAAGGAATTTGAATCAATGAGAAATGTGATCACTAAGACTATGATACTGGGAAATGAATCTAAAAGAAAAAGAACTCTAGCCATGATGAGATAAAATAGGGGAAAGGAACCTAGGTTTAGGATAGTGATCTGTAATAAAGAATGCCATTAGATGATGGTGAAACCTTAGCTAAGGGATGAGGGTAGGGAAATAGTATGATAATAAAGATAGACACAGCATTTTTGAGGATAAAGAACTTGAATCAATAGATTTCGATGAGTGGCACCATTGCTAGGGATGGGGCAACATATCATTGATAGGTTATGACCTTTTGTTGAGGGGGGAAAAGGGTATGCACAACTTTAAAAAAACAATGAGTGTAGGATACTTGTAGGGAGGGGATTGGGTAGGATTTTTTTGGAAAGATAGGAAAAGGGGATAGGAGAAGAGAGTTTCCTTTTGAAGGAGTGAGGAGAGAGAGAGGGAGGTATGTTTGTAGGATGAGATTGGTGTGATCAGTGGGAGGATGATAGGAACAAGACATTTGTTTGTATGGGGAGAATGGGTGAGAGTGATAGGATATATTGAAAGCTTGGGGGTGGGGTAATTCATAAAGAAGTAATACCATGTAGTATGAGCACTTTATTTGATATAGGAATATTGGGTACATGCCAAGGTTACCAAGAACATCAAGGCATCAAGGCCTTTGTACCAATATTATATAGGACTAACTTGAAACAAACATGCACGGATTTCCCCAGCATCACACATGAATTCTATAGAAATCAACATGGAAATGATGCTGGGTGATCCACAAGAAAATGATATTCCCCAACTACATCATGTAAATGAAAACATGTTTGGGTATGCAAGGGTGAAATTTGACTGACTGAATAGCAGAAAAAGACCTTGGTCAGAACCATCCTCTTGAGTTGTCCCATTTGCAGAACACCATGATATAGTAGATCATGGAGACCATGAGGAAGGAACAACTAAATCAGTTGGGACGTACTCTTTTGAAAGATAAAAATACAAACAAAATCCAAATGTTTTTAGAAGAAATCCATGATAAAGTAACATTTAGCCAAAGAGATTGGAATCATTGGATACTGATAGGCTAACAGGAGAAAGGATACCTCCTAAGGAAACATAGAGACAATATTGTTAGGATAATGATAAAGTTGGCAACCATAACCTTTTATGGACAATTGGATATTGACATGGGTTTTACTAAAGGACTTTGAAAATGTACAAGCATGACTATACAATAGACAGATGGGAATGGGATTTATGACAAAATAAAGTAGTGGGTGTGCCTACAATAGGGAAAATCTTAGTATGAGGAGATAGGATTGATATAATATAGTTAATGTTACATTGAGAGGATAATACCACTAGTGTTATAGGGATATGATACATATGATACCACTATTGTTAGAAGGATAAGACAGCTATGTCTGAATATCCTAGAGTACATGATCGAGGTGGGGTGTTGGAAAATGCGGCATGGAGGCATGGTGTGTGAGGGTGAAACTTCTTGGAACACCTTGAAGAATGGGAAGATAGGTGATGAGGTGTGAAGGGGTGATGGGGGAGATGTAATTCGTTGATAGATAATAGAAAGGCTAAGTACACCCGGTGCTTAATTGTTAGGTTTTCACTAGGGTACCTATCCAAGGCACTTGAATTATCAAGTTTTCACCATTGGACATTTGTTTCTCTTTACTATTTTTTTCTTTTTTCTATTTTCTCTTCTCTTTCACTTTCTACTCCTTTGATGGGGCAAGATACACTAAGGATTTTTAGGCATAGAATTTCTTTAGGTGAATGATGTTGGTAGGATCATTCAAGACTTCACCTTAAAGTGTGGATAGCTGATAGGCCCTAAACCAAAGGAGGTTGTGACCACATAAGGACCAAGTCATGTGGGCTCAAACTTGCCTTTCTTTTCTGGGTCAACCTAGACCTTCATGTTTTCTTTGAGGACCATGTCTCCTTAAAATTGGCACAGATGGACCTTCTTGTTGAAGTTGTGCATGAGGTGATTCTAATAGACCATGAGGTGGTCATAGGCCTGTTGCCTTTTTTCATCAAGTAAATCTTGCTAGGTAAGTCTAGCCACTCTATAATCTTCATATAATATCTGGCCCTATAAAGAAATGCATAGTGATGGGAGTTCAAACTTAATAGGTAATATTGCTTCAGCACCATAAACCAATGAGTATGGGGTTGTGCCTATAGATGCATGAAATGATGTGTGGTAGGCTCATATGGCGAGGTTCATTTACAAATGCCAATCATGGCCGAAATCATTGACAACCTTCATTAGGATTTTGAGTAGGGTTTTATTTGTTGCCTCCACTTAACCATTACCTTGTGGGAAGTATGGGCTACAAAAATGGTGATGGATATGAAGGAAACTGCACAATTCCTCCATATGGAGATTTTCAAAATTACCTCCATGGCTAGTAAAAATGGTAGCTTAGATACCAAAGTGACAAATGATATGATAAAGAATAAACTTGGAGACTTGAACTCTTGTGGTAGTGATAATGGGAACTGCTTCTACCCATTTAGTGAAATAATCAGTGGCAGTGATTATCCACTTGTGTCCTTTTGAAGAGAGAGGTGCAATAACACCAACAAGGTCAAACCCCCAACATGTAAATGGCCATGGGGGTGTAATAGGTTTTTGATCTTGAGCTAGGGCTTAGATTAGATTAGCATGTTGTTGACAGGGTAGACACCTTTTTACAAAGTCGCATGCATCATGCTCTAAAGTGGGCCAATAATATCCTGCTTGTAGGATTTTCTTAGCTAGTACTATTCCTAGGAAAGATCTCGTGTGAGCACTACAAAGTCTAACATGTACCTCTTTGAGAGCCATTGTAGCCTCATTTTGGTCTAAACATTGAGAGAGAGTATCATGATAGCCACGACAATATAGGGTTTGAGCTATGATAGTATAATGGGATGCTCTACAAATAAGGTTTTGGCATTGGGTCCGTGTGAGATGTGGTGATATGATTCCATTTTAGAGGTAAGTGTGAATTTTGTGGTACCATGAGGATTGGGGACCAACCAAGACACATACCCATGTTGATTCATCATTCTCATATGCATGCTCATGTAGTTGCTCAACTAAGAATTCATATTGTGTAGCCTCTCGCAGAATCTCTAAAATTGAGCCAATAGTGGCCATGGCATCTGCAACTTTGTTCTACAACCTGGGTATCTATGTGAACTATATTTGAGTAAAATGTTCTCTTAACTAATCGACCAACTCCTTGTAAGGTTGCAGCTTGTAATATTTGGTCTAATTTTCATCCAAAACCTATTTGATAATGAGTTGTGAATCTTTGAAGACCTGTATCTCTATGATGCTCCATTCAATTGCTATTTTGAGTCCTACAATAAGGGCCTCATACTCTAAGATGTTGTTGGTACACTAGAACTATAGTTTAAAAGATTTAGGAATGTAGTCTCCCTGAGATGTGACCAATACTATGTTGGCTTTGGATCCATGTGATGTGTAAGATTCATCAAAGTATAACTTCCATGATGGTTGTTCTTCTATTAAATAGAGGTGTTCATCTAAGAATTCCATAATGAGAGGGTTATCCATAACGAAAGGTGCATCTGCCAAGTGATCTACAATGGCTTGGCCTTTGATAGCCTTTCTATCAACATATTGGATGTTGAATTCACTGAGAAGCATGACCCATTTAGCTAGGCACCCTATGAGTACTATGCATGACAACATATACTCTAACGGATCAATTTTGGATATTAGTTGCATAGTATGGCTCAACATATAGTGACACAACTTCTGAGTGGCAAATACTCTGGCTAAGAAAGCCTTTTCCATTGGTGTGTAATTGAGATCATATCCAACTAGAGTATGACTGATGTGGTAAATAGCTCTTTCCTTTCCTGTATCATCAAATTGTACTAGAAGAGCACCCAGTTTTGTGGGGGTAGCCATGATGTATAATATGAGTAGTTAGCTTGTAATTGAAGAAACCAATATATGTGGATTAGCCAAGTATTTTTTGATTGATTCAAAGTTTCATTGACAAATGAGGTTCCACCTAAAATTTTGATCCATTTTGAGTAAATGTGTGAATGGTTGGCACTTATCAGTGAGCTAAGAGATGAATCTCCTGATAGATTGTAGTTTCCCTTGAAGAGAGAAAAGTTGTTTGAGTGTCTTAGGAGAAGCCATATCCATGATGACTTTGACCTTTTTAAGATCAATCTCAAAGCCACACCATGATACAATGAATCCTAGAAGCTTTCCTGAGGTGACACCAAAGAAACATTTTTTTGGGTTGACCATGAGATGATAGTTAGCCAATCGATCAAACACTTCCTCAAGATGAAATAAATAATCTAGGGCATTAAGAGATTTTACAAGAATATCATCTACATAATCCTCTAGAGTTTTATGGATTAGGTCATGGAAGATGACTATCATAGCATGCTAATAAGTTTCCCTGACATTCTTTAATCTGAATGGCATCATGTTATAATAGAATGTCCCCCAAGGAGTGGTAAATGTTGTCTTGTGTTGATCTACTTCTGATTGTATCCAAAGAAACCATCCATGAGTGATAAGAGTTCATGGCTTGCAGTAAGATCAATAATCATATCTATGTTTGGTAACAGGAAATCATCCTTCAAGCAAGCCATGTTGAGATCTCTGAAGTTGGTGAAAATCCTAATGTCACTAGAAGGCTTCATGAAAATTACCATGTTGGATATCCATTCAAAATAGTCGATCAAGTGAATGATCTTTGCCTCTTGCAATTTTTCTAGCTCTACTTTAACAATTAAAGCAACTTTGGGATGTATTTTTTGGAGCTTTTGTTTGATAGGCTTAGATTTTGAGTCGACAACCAAATGGTGTACTACTAGCTCAGGTTCCAACCTTGACATGTCTTGATAGGACCATGCAAAGTGACCAACATTCTTACAGAGGACTTCAATGAGAATTTATGCCTACTGATGATATGGTGGGCCTATGATCCTATGGGGCAAGGATGAAATTTCAATCTTCGGGTGCCTCTAAGAAATTTTCACCATCAGATGCATCCTTTATTTTCTTTTCATTCTTTGAGTTATCTAATGGTGCTCCAAAGGAATTTTCACTAGAGGATGGTTTTGCTTTCCTTTTTTGCTCTTTTGTTTTAGTTTGTAGTTCAATTTTGTGACTGGAGATTTCCTCTTCCCAAAGTAACCTACTGGATCTAGTTTGTAGACATATGTTGATGATGGTGGTGGCCTCTTATGTGGTGTTTTAGCCCCCATAAATCAAAGGAGTGCATGCTCTATAGAGAATTTGTCAACATGGACAACACTTGGTTGGTCCCAATCAATGAGTTCGGGGTGAGTGAGTGCTAAGTCTATGAGATTTATGGATAACTGGTAGAGCACATAAGCTCTAAGGATAATTTCATGAAGGAATATATCATTGTGGGATTTCGCTTCTACGTCCTTAGGGATATCATCAACCTTGATGAGACTATTTTAGATGTTTGTGAAGGAATGGCCTTCTATGGTGGTGCCCCCAGTTACAGGGAGTCCATAGCCTAAGCCCTTCTTTTTCTTTTCTTTGTATGCTTCTATAGGCTATCTAATGCCAAACTCTAGATGGCCTAGCCCACCTCCTTGATAATCCCATTACTCAGTAGCAAGGTGATGTGACCCTGGGTACTTTTGTTTGAAGTGATCAAGAAGTTCCTTACCTTTTGGAGGTGGCTTTTTGTATAGCTCGGTGCTAATGTCTAGAATAGTTTCTTCTCCATCAAGGATACCTTTGGCAACAAATGTTGTAGGTCCTAGTTGTTTGATCTAAGGGGTTGTATTTGATCTTGGTACTTGATATGTTGGGCATCCCTGAGTATGTGTATCAAGTGGTAAAGCACTAATAGAAAAAGCATCTATGAGACTGTCCTCTTCGCAACCTTGGTGGTTGATCTTAACCATGGAAAGGGTGGAAGCTAAGATGGTATCAGGATTGTGGTAGGTGTTAGAGGAACTAGCCATGGTGTGACTAATTTTGATTCTAGGACAATGATGGGTGTATGAAGCTTTGATGACATTGCAGTAAGAAAAGGGTTCAGGATTGGCATGGATGGTTACCTCAGTGCCATTATGTGGAAACTTGATGCACTAATAATATGTGGATAGAAGAGCTTTCATGGCATGAACCCATGGTTAGCCAAGGAGGATGTTGTAAGGAAGTATAAGATCATCTACATGAAAAACTATTTCTTAAGTGGCTGGGTTGACTCTGATAGGTAGCAAGATTGTTCCTTCAGTGGTGCACTCCAAGTTGTCATATGCTTTGATGGTAGTGACCTCATTAATGATATATGACTCAATGTATCCTTCTTGTTTGATGAATTTTAAAGTACATATATTTAAAGTCGATCCATTATCTATCATGACCCATTTGACTGTGAAGTCAGAAACCATTATAGCATTGTGAAGCAGAAGGATATGATCAAGTTCAACTACTAGGATGTCAGTGGTTTTTAAGGATGGAGCACATGATGTAGAAAGGTGGCTAACCAAGTTGGAGAATTCAGTGGAATTTATATCAGTAGGGACACATGACTCATGGAGAGTATTTTCAAGGATCTCTTGATAAAGTGGGCTTTTTCACAAGAGATCTAGAATGGAGATTTGAGCTAGCCTATTTCCAAGGTGTTCCAAGATATTATATCGTCACCCTAATTGAGGTGGTCTTGATGAAGATGGCCTTGATGTAGGTGGTCTTGATGGTGTAGATACAGATGGACTAGATATATTGAGTCAAGCTCATTAGGTAGTAACCACACATTGGGCATCTAGGCCTTTGATTTTTATAACATTGATAGAAGAATCAACTTGTGATATGCACCAAATAAGGCTTCCATAGTCCAAGTATGCTGAAGTATAGTTTTGAGAATTGTCTTGATTATCTTCTTGTTTGCCTTGAGAATTATTGATTTTTTTGATAGGAGCATTTGTAGGTCCTTTGCTTGTGTTTGTGTTATGGGGAGGAAAAGCATTTTGGTATATCAATAATCCAACATTTGGTGAGGCCTGTGCTCCCACTATGATCTCTTTCTGATCGATAAGGCCTTGGACATAATCTTTGAGTTATATGCATTTGAGGGTGGTATGTCCTTTGATACGATGGAATTTTCAAAACTCGTTATCCTTATACTAGGATGCCCTAGACTGATTTGGTTCCAAAGGTTGTGTTTGTAGATGTCAAATAAGATTATCCTTGGGTAATTTTTCAAAGATTGCATCAAGGAGTTCCCTCAATAGGGTGTACACATGAGGTTGTCTCCAACTATGTTGGGTATTAGTGATTCCATCAGTAACTATGTTCTTATTTTTATTCCAATAGCATGGTTTGTCATTCCTTGGACCTTGGTCTTGGGTGTTTGTTTTGTAAATTTTGATAACACCATCTTTGATGAGTCCTTGCTTGAGTCCCAACACCTTTTCCTTGATGTCTTTACATATTTGTAAATAGTTCATAACCATGTGATGGGCAAGACTAGGATGTGTGTTGGTAATGAACATTTTGACAAGGTGACATTTGGGGATAGTGCATGAGATCCTAGTTGTGAGAGTTTGCTAGCATTGTAAGTATTCAACAAGGCTTTTTCCTCCCTTTTGTTTAGTATGAACTAGGTCTACTATAGATAGCTCAGTCTCAACTAGATGAGCATATTGAGTGACAAAGGCTTCAAAAAGATTAGAAAAATTTTTAATAGTGCCTTGGGGTATCTGACAAAACCATTCAAGGGCAGGACCCCCTAAGCTCTTTGGAAAAAGGTGCATGAGGAACACATCATTATAAGCCACTTCTTGGTAGTGCATGTCTAATTCTTTGACATGTGTAACTGGGTCACTTTTCCCTCTAAATTTATCAAACTTGGGTATCCCAAAATGTTTAGGAAAAGTTGTCATCATGATGGTTTTATCAAACAGATATGGGCAATCATTTTTGAATTTGAAATTGTTTGAGACTGTCTCATCTTTGAGGGCTTTGAGAGCACTTTTCATCTCTTCCCATTTGGAGTTTACAGGAAAGGTAATGATTGTCCCAAGTCTAGGTGCCCCCAGTGTAGGATGCATAGCTAATGCTAAAGACTGATATGGGAAACCCTAAATGCCATAGTGTGGTGTTTGGAATATGGGTTGTGCTACTGGTAGGATAGATGGCATGGGTTTTTGGAATGTGTTTAGGGCATACTGTTGCATCTACTGGATAGATTTTTGATGGGGGATTTGTGGTGGTGGGACATATGTGTAAGGTTGTTGTTCTGCTAGATAATTTTGTAGGGCTACTTGGGCATACTGCTAGTGTGATGACTATGATTGAAAAGGTGTTAGTGTAGATAAGACATGGGCCATCCTCTAAGATTGCACACCTTGTCCAATATACGTGGGTTGTTCTCCTACTTGGGAAGACAACTAAGTGCTAATGGGTGCTAGATAATTGATGTGTTGAAGGGTGTTTACAACCAAGTTTTTTGACTAAGGGAGGTTTTGGCGATTGCCTAAGGTTGGCATAGAAAAGTGGTTGGTAATGGGTAGTAATGAATAGACTTAATGTGGAAGGGATAAATGCAACTGAGGTGTAGACATGGGTGCAGTGCTAAAGGGGATGCTAGTAGTAGGGCCTTGTGTTCTACTGAAACTCTGAGGTCCTAAAGGAAATGAAGCCGAAGTACTTTGGCTAGTGACAAATGGATTGATAGTGATGTTGGGTGGGATGGAAGATGAAGTATTTGACCCTAATGGAGGCATTCCCATAGTGTACTGGGATGTGGGTTGGGTGCTCAGGGTACTAGTGAATGGATTGGATGTATTTTGAGATGGAAGGGAAAATGTTGTGCTACTAAGTGGAAAATGAGTATATTATGAAGCAGGGATATGGGTGGTGGAAGTAGATGTAAATGTTATACTTGTGGTTGATTGAGAGGTGGTATGAGCTAAGGATTGAGTGAGGATGGGTTGAATGTTTTACAGAATGGGAGTAGTGACCTGTGTTGAAAGGATATTTGGGTCTACTTGTTTAGTTTGTGTTGGTTGATACCCACTATTTGGTGAAAAAGGATCATTAGGGGAAAATGACCCTATAGATGGTGGTTGCCATCCAAATAGAGGGTGTGTAGGATCTATAATGTTGGTAAGCAGTGGTCACCCAAAATCGAAGGGCCCAACATTGTCACATAAGAAGTTTGCCATGATGGTTTCTCTATTTCGATTCATGATGGAATTAATGATGGTTGCATGTCCAGGTTGGTTCATGAAAGCATCAATATCTATTAAGGAACATATTTCATTAGGAGTCTGGGGTGGTGGGTTTAGTGGTGCCACTGAAATTGTGGGGTATGGCTAAGTTCGAGCTATGCTACTACTAAGACTAGGGTCGATGTCTTTATTTGTCCATTTGTTTGTACCAAAATTTGTGGTTAGTGGCATGAGACACTAACTTTTCTAAGGATGGAATGCAAAAGAGATGGTGATGGGTGTGTGTGACAAGATGATTTACCTAGGTATAGAAGGATTTCCTAAGATGCAAAGGAGGATGTGTGAAAATGTTTCTAATGATATCTTGGAAGACTAAATGATACGATACTAGGAACCATTAAGTGTGAACTTGTGAGTGTGGTGCTGATATCAGTCCTTGAGGTAGCCTTGTGACCTTTTGGAAGACAAATGGGTTCAAATGTGTAACCCAACCTTTTGCTTAAGGTGATTTGAGACACAAGTGATAGTTTATCCGAAAAAATGCTTAGTTTGAGGACAACTATGATAGTGAGATGGATGGCGATTTCTTTAGGGAAACAAAAGCTTAAAGGTGGTGATGCTAAATGCTTCTAAGTGTGGAGCAACTAATGGAGGATACTAGGGTTCAATAATGTGTGATTTGGAGGATTTATAAAAACCTAAAGTTGATGACAAAAAGTGGAGGACATGATTCTACCAAATGAGTAGGGGGGATGAAGAGCTAATTGAGAGACTAATCCTACAAAGAGATAAGTGCATAAGTGTGTGTGAAAGAAAAGAGACCTAATCAGAGTAAGTAACACTAGAGTTATTGATAAAGCTATGGTTGGCAACTCAACAGAGAGTTCGGTTCTAAATTTTGTAGTCCCACTCAGTTTGTAGTGCAACATCTACACCATCTTTCTCAATTTGGTCTAGTTTGGCAATTCTGGGGTTGGGGAAATACTTCTTTTGTTTTGTTTCTATTTCCTTGTAAACTAGTATTTGTGGAAGTTTAGCTTTCTTGAACTTTGTCTTGGTTTGGCCTGACATGAGATAACTTTATGAGATTTCATCACATCTACTAGTTTTTTAGTGGTAGTGACTATGCTAAGTATACCTTTTAACCTTGAGTTGAAAACATAAATTAGTTTGAGAAATAGCCAAGTTTTTGAGAATGGTAAAGTGGTGAAGAGGGGCAAACTAGACTTTAGGATTTGTTGCGGATGAACTTGGTAACAATATTTTGGTCAAGAGTAAGGAGCACCTGTTTTGAAGACAAATGTGTTGTTTTTGGTCAAGTTGGATAAGTAACAAGGATATTTTGAAAATGAAAAATTTTGGACTAAGGAAAAAAGGGTTTGTTTGCAACTGGATTTTGCGTAGTAGTGTGTTTTTGAGATAACAAGTATAGTTTTGGAAAAGGTAAATCAAGGAGATGATTTAAGTTGTTATGAATAGACTTGCTAACAACTCTCTTTCTTTAGACTATCAAAGATGGGGTTTTTAAAAGAAAAAATGTGTTATTTTCGGTCAAGTAGGATAGGTAACAAGGATATTTTGGAAAGGACAAATTTTTGGACTAAGGAAGAAGATGATTTGTAACTGAGACTTGATTAGTGTTTGTTGTTTGAGGGAAGAAGTATAATTTTGGACAAGGGAAAGTTGAACCAGCAAGACAAAAGTTGTTGCAAATGGACTTGCTAACAACTACCTTTTGAAATAACAAAGATAAGATTTTTCTAACGTGAGGGATTTATGAGCAAAAAGTTTCTCAAAGGACAAAGCAACTTTGAGAAAGACAAATAGATGATCTCTTTAGCAAAAGGATTTGATAACAACCATAGAATTGTGTATGTTTTAAAAAAAAAAATTTATAGGTCTTTGAGCACAAGACAATTCAAACACACACTTTATCCCTAAGGTCAATTTTTTTGTTTGCAGTATGCTATTCAATGACCCACAACTTGGTGTCTCCTAATTCTAGTGCAATATGTCCATCTAATCAAAGAGGTGAGTCGATACAAGAGTCGATCAACAAATGATACACATCAAATAATCTTCAAGGCATGGCAAATAGAAGTTCACCTTCTGCAGGAACAACCCTTAGAGATGAAACCCAAGTGGCCTTATGCCTCTAAAAGAGGAGCATAATGGTGAGTAATCTTGAGGGATTTTGTTTCCCTTACACTATGAATGAACATAAAATAGAAAACAAAATCAAGAATTTTGATTAAAGGATTGTAAATGGGTCTGTGGCATCTCACCAAATGGTTGTTACATATGTGATCCACTTAAGAATCTATTTCAGACATGCTGAAATCATGGGAAAGTATTCCCACCTCAGGCTACCCTAAAAAACACACTACTTAAACTTGGGTGATAGAGTGAGAAAGTTTACCTTTCCCCTCATTTATATACTAGCCAAACTTTTTATCGATTTAAGCTTCTCACCAAGGGGAAACACTTCCTAGAGGTGGATGAACTCGCTACAAGCACTCCTAGGTTGTTGTCGATGATCTTGCTAAAAACTTTTGGTACATGCATCACATATTTTAATGTCTTAAGATGCAAGAAATAGAGAAGACAAAGATGTGCTAGAGGGTACAATCTCAGAACATGCAAGCCATTTGGTTCATTTCTATTTGGATGCTTTTAGATGCACTATTTTATCACTTCAAGACACATGTGATTAGCATTCAAAGGTTCCTTCCAACTTGACAATGTTGCCAACAAAATAAATCGAGTCAACAAAAGGGAAATTGAGCGTAAAAGCTTTAATGAGGAGGGAATAAGAATATTTTCACTTTAGACATTCAAGATTTGATAGATTTATTTTAAGCCCCAAAATGGAAGTGTTTACACATAATGTTTGTTTGCACCTTAAAATGAACTGTTTATCGCATTGGTTGGGTTCTAATACTTGGCATGCAAGAGTGGATTTTTTAAATTAGAGTTATCCAAGCATTCCAATGAAAAATGTTCTAAGATTTAAACATTCATTCAATGAAAAAGTGAAAGTTTGTTCATTTTGAGAAATTAAAACATGGTTATAATGACCAAAACCTACAAAAGAGAAATGTCAAAATTTGCAGTTGGCTAGTCAAGCCTGAAAACCCATGGGTTTAGGTTGTGATCCCGCGGTTGCAGGAATGTAGTTAAAAGACACGGGATTGAGGTACATGGACTGGTGAAAAAAGAAAAAAAATAGGTCACAGGCTAAAAAGTTGTTGAGCAATTCCGTGAAATAGTAATCCCGTAGGCTCTTGGGGGAGCCTTGGTACAGACACATCGGTCAGTGGGTTCACTTGAGGAAGGAGAAATTAGGGTTTAGGGGTTGACCAATTAGATAACAACATTCTCGTAGTTTTTCTTTTTAGTGATCCCACAAGTAGAATTTGGTGTTCTCATAGGAATAGGTTTGGCGGGAGTGCAGGGGATGTGCTTATGACATGTGGTGCTTGTTGATGGTGATTAAAAATGATCCCACCTTCACAGATTCACATCTGCACTAGTCTATGCCTAGAATCCTATGTTCATGGGTTCTCATTCTTGAGGTGGCGAGATCACAAACAATGCACGCATGAATGTGTTTTAAATTAAAAATTGATTATACAACTGGGAGCACGATTTCCAATGAAGGACCTATGTACCTATAAAAATATTAGCAAACCATCTATGCATACTCAAAAGCACAAAATGTCAGTTTTTGTTAGTCTAACATATTAGCAAATAAAAACATGATTATAGTGACCTGAATGCGGGGTCCCATCAAGTGTGCCAAAATGTATCACCTAATCTAGTAATACCAAATGAATATGAATCTAATAATAGGAGTATTAATAGTACTAAATAGTTAACACTTAAGATAAGACCAAGGTTATCACCACAAGAGGAAGCAAACCAAGAATGGTAGGCTCCTTATGGTATAACCTGTGATGAAATGGGTGTGTCCCTGATGGGAGGGGATGTATGCTCACATTGTGCTCAAGCTTCAAGCGGATGGGTGATAATCAAGTATGAGTGTGGATGAGGGTTTCAACAATGGACGTATGGAGGGATTTCAATATTATGATGGTATTTTGGTAGTTTTTAGGCTCTCAAAATAGCATGACAACTTTGCATGGAAGGTGGATGATAAATGTGAAGGCAGAGGGTTTCAATTATAGGCCAAGGGGTAGAGAGATGGATTCGAGAGGCAAGGATGGAAAAATGCTGAGGGATGGTCAAGATGGATTCAAAAGGGAGCACATTGATTGTGCTTGTTTATAGCCACTTATGAGGTGACATGTGTCATAGGGTGATTGGATGAAGGGAAGGGTAAGGTGGATGGTCAATAAAGGAGGTTCAAGAAATAAGGGCTCCATAAATGCTCATAAATGCTTGTGTAAGAGCCATAAATGCTTGAGGGTGAAGGTGACAATGAGGTTGTCGAATTTTGGCTTGGGTTAGCAAGTCTTAACCCTTGCTTAATTTTAGAAAGGGGGATTAGGGGGCAAGTGGCTTAGCTTTAATGGGATAGGTTAGTTACGAGGCTAAGTGATGTTAGCATGGGTGAATGGGTTGGATTAGGGGTAAAGGTTGGGTTTAGGGATATTTTAAGGGTTTGAGATAATTTATTAAATGATTATTAAATAGGGGATATGAAATTAAATTAAATAGATTTGAGGATTTATTTAATTTAATAGAGGAATAGGAATTCAATTGATAAATTTATTGTGGGTTATCATTTGATTTTACCAATTGGACTATAGTTAATTAAATAAATTAACTAACTAGGGGATGATGATTAATTAATTAAATAATAAATATTTAATCAGTAATATCCTAGGAGATGACTAAATATGATTACTTAATGATGTAATCAAATTTAGGTGAATACAATGGGTATCATCCCCACCCCAATTTTACTTTCTATTTGGAAGGTTTTTGGGTCACCATATTGTGTGTCAAAGTGTTATGAATGTTTTAATGCTTTTAGTTTTTGATGCATGCAATTAGTTCAAAATAAACATAAAGGATGAATTAATGAGATAAAGGATTAAGTTTTATTGGTTACTGATTCACCCTTCCCCTCTCAATAACTTAGCCTATAATATATATTTCCAATAGTCCCTATTATCAAGATTATGGACATATTGTTGAGAACTATATTAGAACACACTTTAGAGGTGACACAAAAGGTGGTTGAGTCAAACCACATGTTTTAGCTATTTGAAGATTGGTCACATCAATCGATGTTGTCCAACAAGGTCAAAGGCACCAAGTTGTGAGTTCAATAAAGGCAAAGGCAAGGCAAATATTGAAAATGTTAGAAATGAGATGAACAAGACATGGTAGAGAAAGGAGAACTGTAGCACATGAAGTGGAGATGGGATCACTTCAACCAATAGGTTAGGTGATCACACCTCATCAAAATAAGCAATCAAGAGGTATGTGGGACTGATATTTAAAAGATATACCATACATTAGTTCCAAGGATTTAGTTGTAAAAAGATTACATATGCATGAATGAAGATGCAAAGTGTTATTAGAAATCAAGGAAAAATATTTAAGTTTTGTTAGTTTTTCATGTTACTGCTAAAAATGAAAAGGTTTCTTATGGTTGCTGAGCAAAATGTTAGTGGATGCCAAGCTAATGAAATTGGTCAGCTAAGGCCGAGCTCATAATGGCTGCCAAGTGAATGGGAAGACATGTGGATGCTGAGTGAGTCAACAATAAATTGATGTCGAGCTTACAATTGTGTAAGCACTTAGCATTAATTATAGTGTTTTAAGGGCTATTTTATTGATTTCTGCTCATTTAACATTATTTACATTCAAGAAAGAACATGAACAACTAAAGGCAATCTAGAAAATTTCATCTAAAGTGTTTGTAGGAGATTTAAATGGTTGTTCGACACCATTTGATCAAGATTTATAAGGTATTTACCATGTACCAAGCTACACAATTTCAAATTTTGGAAACCTTAGATATACGTAATGGCATCCAATTCTTCTAAATTGAAAGGAGTGGAGGAAAAAGAGGTTTTAAATTTTTAGTTAATTAGCAACGAGATCAAACAACATATTTTCAAGGTTATTCTAGATATAGCATACAAACAAGATCCCTCTGGTGCATTATCTATGATACCATCATGACTGTTAATGAGTCAAGATGTCAGGAATTATCATAGTTGCAAGATTGGAAGCATAGGAGACATGGAAATTAGAGAAGAATATGGATGACTATGTGAAAAAGAAGCATTGAAGGAAGAATATAAGTTTGTAGAGAAGAAAGGGTTAACTTGTGCAAATGGAAAGACATGTGGATGCCAAGTGAGCCAAAAATCAATTGATGTCAAGCTTACAGTTGTGTAAGAACTTAGAATTAATTATAGTGTTTTAAGGGCTATTTGATTGATTTCTTCACATTTAACACCATTTGAATTTGAGAAAGAACACAAAGAGCTAAAGGGGATCTGAAGAATTTCCTCTAATGCATTTGCAAGAAATTTGAATGGTTGTTTGACACCATTTCATCAGGATTTATAAGGTATTTACTGTGTGCTGAGCTACATAGTTTCAAATTTTGCAAACCCTAGATATATGTAATGGCATCCAGTTCTTCTAAATCAAAAGGAATAGAGGGAAAAGATATTTTAAATGTTCAGTTAATTAGCAATGAGATCAAATAACTTATTTTCATGGCCATTCCAAATATAGCATACAAACAAGATCCCTTTGGTGAATTATCTATGATACCACCATGAGTGTTAATGATTCAAGATGTTAGGAATTGTCACAATTGCAAGATTGGAAGCATAAGAGACATGAAAATCAAAGAAGAATATGGAGGACTATGAAAATGAAGTGTTGAAGGAAGAATACAAGATTGTAGAGAAGAAAGGGTTAACTCGTGTCCTAGATTTCCCCAATGTTTTCAAAACTGAGTGGATTAAGATTGTCTTAAGAAAAATTCATGATAGTTGAGTATGGTTAGAGAATGGGCCAATTAAAATCACAAAAAAAATTGTTCATAGGGAAATAGGGTATCTAGTTCTAGATTGGCCAAAGACTATGAGAAGTGAATCAAAGGAAGTCATTGAAAAGGACACAAGGGCTATATGGAACAAAAGGGGAATGACCATTGACACTATTATAGATCCACTGATAGCTTTTGTAGTGAGGGTAAAATCAAACAAGTTTCATTAATCAAGTAGATTAAACAATGTACCTTGCATTGTAGTGGATATAGGTTACAAAATTTTGAAGAAAGATCATACATATGATCTTGCCAAGCTACAGGTACAATAATTGATTGAAAATTTGGGAGCTATAAGGAAAACCACGAGTGTTTAGTGTAAATTTAGATCTATTCTCGTAGGTATTTTCTTCTATGTGCATAATACATTTCCTACATTTGGTAATGTTGCATGGAAGACAAATAGATCAATTGCAGTCCAAATAGGAGAGTTCATTGAACAATTAGGTAGTAACTTTGAGTCAGTGATGACTAGTTATTTCAAAGATTTTAAACAATCTATGATGAAAAGATTAAGGATACCAATCTCAATAGTGGAGAAACATTATGATGATGTTTCCTTCCTAGTTCATACTAATCACACATTTGTACAAGAACAAATTCCTAGGGTGAGATGGCCAAGGCCATTAGCTTACAAGATCAAAGTTGATGAGGCCTCTGCAACAATCACAACATTACTTATAGAATCAGTGGACAAAGAAGCCCAAGATTTTGACAACTATGAATTGGCCAAATCAAAGATCACTATGGAGTTGAAGACTACAAGACTGCCTCTGTAATCAGGAAGAGGAAAAAACTGGTGAAGAAACTGAAAGAAAATTTTGGTGGAGCCAATGAAGAAGAAGAAGAAGAGGAAGATGACAAAGAAGAGAATACATAGGTTCAAGCACCATTGGCACTAACACAAGGTTAGGGAGAGGATAAAAAAGAGGAAATAGAAATTGTAGAAGGTTCCAAGGAAGAAGAAGCTAAGGAAGCACCTACTCCTAGTGACAAGAAGAAAAGAAAAGCCAATACATAAGCAATGAAAAGACCAAGGAAGGTTGCAAAACCAAGCCAGCCTAAAATAATAGCACCTAACACAAGGGCTAGTATAAGAGTAACTACACAAAAGGCTTAAGAGGTAGCCAAGCCTAAAGAGCAAGAAGGTGGGGCACAAAAAAGACCAAGAAGAGAGTATGTTGCTTAGGCTAAATTTGATGACAACAACCAATTCCAAGTGGTGAGTCACAATCCATCCTCAGACCTAAATAACTTATGTGAGAATGTTAAGAAATAATGTTGATTTATTAGGTTTCTCTCACATTGAATTTGATAATCTTGGAAAAATTGAGAAAAATCAAGTAGAGGAGGCAATATATGCCATGATGGCTACATTTAAGAAGGCTCCTCTAGAAATTGCCAACTTCATACCTAAGAGCTTATATGAAAGAGTTGAGAAAAAATGACACTATTGTTTAGACATAGAAAAAATTTAAGGAGATATCCCTTGCTCAAGTTATGCTAGAACTCATTAAGGCTAAAATGTCAAAAGCTATTAAGAAATATGCTATCAGATTTGTGCCAAAGTATAGGGCATTTAACATATTACACAACAACATAGAGGATGTTGTCCAAAAGTCCAAACAAATGTGGAAGATTACATATGGACTAGCCATAGCCAAAGATGCTGACCAAGAACCTATTGAGGTAGAAGATATGAAGAATATGATAAAGATCAAGGCATAACTGAGGGAGGCACTGATATGAATGTTGATAATTAGGCAACAACTGAGGAAGAAAAAAAACAAGAACAAAGTGTACAAGATACCCTAATATCGAGTGCCAACCCTGCACATGCGACAAGTATAATCATTGAAAGTGTCAAAGTAAAGGATGTCTTTGATCCTACTAATTAGAACATCAATCTCCTAACAGAGGAAGATTTGAAAAGGATACTTGTGCAATCTACTTTTCAAGAAAAATTATTTGACAATCCTGTACTAGTAAGTGTGGATGAAATTCAAAAGCTAGATTGTATGACTATAGGGGAGGAAGTGAAAAGACAAGAGCTACCTAAAATAACTCCTCAAGTCACAAGTGTACAAGCTTAATAACCCTTAGTCATATATCAAAGGAAGGAGACATTAGGATGCACTATCAGTACATTCATAGAAGGCATTCCAATCTCAAAAAATGTACAAGAACCTAAAAAAGACAACGTTAAGATAGTTGGAGGAGACAAGGTGGAAACACCAGTAAATAATGGGAAACAAAACCAAACAGGTTAGGTAGATATACATGCACCTCCAGAACAATATCAAGGTACAACTAAAATCAAAGAGGTAGAAAAGGAAAAGCCTGAAGAGACAAGTTTGAAACCCAAGCTGAAGGAGCTAGTAGCAATCGAAGCACTGGTGACATTACCAGAATCTAGAACTCCTCCCTGTCAAACTCTTCAGAGGTCAAGAATAGATGCAACACTATTGCAATTCTCAGTGCCAAGTCCTAGTTCATTTAAAGAAAAAGAGGTAATAACTTATAGAGATTTTAACATAGATGAAGAAATAATATTGCCTAAGTTTGATTATGCAACAATAACAATTGAGAAAATGGGTATACTTCAAGAGGCCCTAGTAAGGAAGAAACATCAAGAACTGCTGAGAGGGGAGCATAGGCAAAAGTAAGATTTGATTTAGATCAAAGAAATTTTCTTAGATGCATTTAGTCTGCCTACTCTAGATGAATCAAAGCCAATCATTGAACAATTATCCGATCTAGTAGAAAGAGTAAGTGACACAAACCTAGGTACTAATGTCAAACTATTAGAATGGTCTAAGAAGAAGTTTCAAAACAAAGTGAATGAGAAGATATCTAGTGATATTGTATACAGGTTGCATTGGCAACTAAGATAAATAGTGTGAAGAAGGTAGTTGAGAACATTTTCTCTTTGTACACTAAATTGAGTAACCCCAGACTCTTCACACAAGAGATAAGGAATCACATCCTAAGTTTGGAGAGCCAAATGTAGTCACCCAATACAAAATTGCCCATGTCTCTAGCTCAAAGTGATGAACACTTTAGGACCCTTTTGCAATCCCAAAGTTAGTTAGCAACATTACAAGTAGATGAAGCCAACATCAAGGCTAAATTGATCAACATCCAATCTACACTGACTCCTCACATGGAGATTTTAGAAACGGAGCTAAACTATGTAGAAACACTTCTGAAGAAAGACCCCAATCTCTCTACATTAGATGGCTTAGTACACCTTGCTGCCAAGCTAGCCATCCAAATAAAGTCTTTGGAGGTAGCTTGTGATAATTAGGATGCTACTCTTAAAATAATAGTTGAGGTCCATAAATCGTATGACCCATTGACATCAATGTCAAAAAGGGGGAGTAAAGAGCAGAGCAAGAATGGGGGAGTAAGAGCAAGTGAGAGAGCAAGCAAGTAGAGAAAGAGTATCACTTGATGCAAATCTAATCAGCAAGAAAAAGATTTTGATATAGTGTATTGAACATAGTAGATCAAACAACTCAGGGGGAGTTATCAGATTTTGAGATATAAGTCATGTTTCAAAATCATGATATTTTTTGAAATTTTGTATAGAAGCCAAATAGTCATTTATGTTATGCTCATAAGAATAATAGTATTAATGTATGACCAAGTATTGTTGACACTCATGTCAAAGGGGGAGATTGTTAATCTCATATTGGTTTTGACAAGTGAGCTTTTGTACACTTAATTCATTTACTTAGTTCATGTCAAACAAGTAATGTATGTCGAGCACAAAAAATAAGTTAGCTCATGCCAAGTAAACAGTGAGTGTTGAGTCACTTATATGCTGAGTCACTCAAGTGTCAAGTAGACAATATGTGTCGAGTGATTCAAGAGTTGAGAAGGCAATGCATGTCGAGTCATTCAGATGTTGAGTGATAGTATTGAGTATTGAAGTCACAGTTGATGTTGAACATCAATGACTTTAGATGCCGAGTAACACAGTTTTGTCATAGTTATTTATATTAGCACAAACTACTATGTAAACTATTTTTAGGCCAATTTAAGGATTGGATTATGATATTTTGTTCATAAGGATGAATCTTAAGTGGGAATCCCTATGTATTACATGCATCCAGGGTGAATGCACAAAGTTGGGTCGCAATTTTGTGGAAGTCAAATCCGTGGAATGGGACCTCTTAGAAATGGATATCTAATTTTAAAAAATAGGCACCCATTTTTGGCTCAGGTACCCAACCCTAAATTTAAAAAATGGGCACCCACTTTTAAAAAATTGAGTACCAATTTATTATTTTAAAAAAATGGGAAACCATTTTTGAAAAAATGAAAATTTTGAATTTTTTAGAAATAGGTACCCATTTCTAAAAAAATTCAATTTTTTTATTTTCATGTTCTTCATTCTCATGTCATCATAATTTCACTTTTTTCCCAAAAGTGAAATTTTGATCAAATTATGGTGTCTGTACACAAGAGGTTTTAAAATTTACCTTTATAGCCGTTTAAAAATTAATTTAAAAAATTATTCAATAAAAAATTAAGGAAAAATATTATCATCAATCTTTGGTGTGTTAGTAACTTTGTTTAAAAGGATTTACAAAAATTTATGTATGTGTCAAATTATAGTGTTTGTACACGAGTGTGGTATGGTCCTGAAACATGTATTTTGCAAAAGTGGTATTTAAAGATCCATACCAAAAAAAAAAATCTCTCATATGAGTACACAAATAAATTAAATATTCAAAAAGTAGATTTCAAACACTACAATTTTTATTTTTGAAGTTTTTTTATATTCAATCCATAAATGCGTCAAATTTTGACATCAATTGACAAGAAATTTCAAAAATAGGAAAAACGCTTCCACTTTTTACCCAAAAGTGAGACCCAGCTTCTTGATGAGTCCAAGACTAGGTTGTCAGGTATTGTGGATTTGGGGACTAAGGTTGTTTGAGACGTATGGATTTTGGGGCTATGGTTGAGCAACCTATATTCTCTCTCTTCTCGATGGTTCCTTTCCATTAGCTAGAGAATATTCTTGGATGACTTTAGAGCTTCCCTTGGGAAACTGAGGATTTTTTTTGAAGTCTTCCACTCTAATGTTTGGGGTTGCTAGTTTGGGATGCATCCCAATCTGCATTGCTTGCGTAATTTTTTGTGCACGAGCCTTCTATTGTAGGGATCCATATAGATCTATTTTGGTTGGCCTTTCTAGGCTCACCCCTACCTTGGCCCTCTCATGTTGTCGGATTGGAGGGCTTTGTTATGAGTCTTCTCCTTTTGATTTTCCTTGTGAAGTCATGTGTTTGGGTCCTCTAGGGTTGAAGCACAATCTGTGAGCTTGGTGGGCATTTGGAGTTAGGGCCAACATGTATTAAATTATCTATGATTCTCATCTAGAGGGCAGTTATATTTTTTCCCTTTCGTCTTTCCCTTTTAGCTATGGGGCTCTTTTGGATTTTTTGAATATTTGGAATATGTGGGTGTCATTTTCCTAGATTCATAAATTGGTTCTTCTAGGTTGCTACTAGGAGGATGTTGAAAAGTTTCTAGGGGCCTTTGTGACCCAATATTGTTTATACTTAAGTGGAGGAGTTTCTTCCCCTAGTAGGGGCTGGTGCCTAAGTTCTCAAGGGCCCTCTCTAGCTCCTTACATTTGGTTAAGTGCAAATCTCTTTATGGGGGTGCTTCCCTTCAGTGAAATCTAGTGGTCTTTGTTCTTTCTCTTGCATTCCCCCCTAGAGATTTTTGTAGAGATGAAGTCTCACCTTTGGTTTCAAAGGTACCTTTGGCCTTCCTAATTTGAGGATTACTTCTTGTTGCTATCTTTTAAGCTCACAAGTCTTATTGAGGTGGAGATATCATCTATTGAGATGGTGATATGCTCTATGGGTATTGTTAATACTAGGCTAAACATTCCTTCTTAGAAGTTTGATGCTTGGAAGGTAGGATGGATTCAACAAAAGTCTTTTTTGTGGATTCTCTTCCTCCTCATTGTCCCTATTGAGGTGAGACTCCTTTTTATTATGGAAGAAGGAAGCTATGTGGGGAGGACAATTTTTGTTATTCTCCTTTTATGGATATGGGATGTTCCTTCTATGTGGGGAAATTAGAGTTTTATAGTTTCTCCCTCTAGGTTTTTGACAGTGAGATTGCCTACTATAGAGGTGGATTTCCTTGTGATTTTGGGTGTGAAGGTAGTCTTTATTGGAGGGGAAGGAAGCTGGGCTATCATTAGTGATAGCACTTATGTTTGAGGATTTCTCTCCCCTAGTATTGGATTGGTGATCTTTCCACCTCCCGCTTCTATGAAGGTGGATCCCTTAGAAATGATGGTGGGAAGGGAGTGTGTGAAGGGGCCCAATTTTTTTGGGAATGTTGACCTTAATAGACAATTCTATTGGACGTGGACCTATGGATATGGGGGTAAAAGAGAAATAGGCTACTCATTTCTTGATGTTGGTTTCTAGGCCTTTTGAGGATGATTTTTTCTCCCCATCTTTGTTTATTTCTTCTCATGACTAAGTGGTTGTTGATAGTTTTAAAGGGATCACTTGGGTCCTTTGTTTTTTTTTTTTTTGGTTTAAGAATGTAGCTAGTAAGAGGACTTGTCCCATTCTAATTTTAAGCAATGTAGAAAATGGGTGGTGGGTTTTTCACATTCAAACCCTTTTTTTATGGAGGTAGACTTCACTTGATGTGCTTACTAGATGTTTGGCACTAGGTGATGTTAATATGTTGTATAATAGTGTCTAGCATCTACAATTTGTACCATGAGTCATCACCCTCTTGCTACTTTCTATAATAAAAAAACTTGTAACACAAATAACATTCAAATAATTTGACACCAATATTTTAACATGGAAACTATGTTAAGGAAAAAACTACCTGGGATTGACAACCCAAAAATTTAACTCTTCTGAAATGATCTATGTTAGGAGACCACCTTGTTAAAGGTTACATACACTTTGTTAAAGTGACATTGTTAGAGGATTTCACCAAAAGATCATCTAGACATTATCACTCCTTGTCCTTGACTAAAAAGAGTAGTACAATTTAAAGGAATTACAAATAGCACTAATAGATGTTACCATATAGGATTTCACAAACTTGTTAGGTCCACTCAGTACTTCTAAGATTTTTTTCTGCAATGGTTAAACAACAATAGTAGAAAGTGATTTGTTTAGAATAGTAACTACCTTTCCTTGTTCAAATCTCTATTCTTGCTCTTTCTAAGGCTTCTACTCACTCAATTGATTCTATCTTCTACAAACTCTTCTTCTTATCTTCTCTCTGCTCTACTCGATTCACTTGGCTCAACACTTTCCTCCTTCCTTCATCAACTTTAATAGTTCACACTCACTATAAATTTAACACTTCAGCATAATAACCTTCTATCCAGCAACATAAGATCAATAGTATAATGAAATCAATAGCCTAAATTGTCTTATTCTCCTCCTTAAATAGATTCCTTAATGCTTCCAGAGCCTTATATTTTTTTTTTGCATAACTAGAATCACTGATCTTAGGTTTAGAACTGAATGCCTTCATACAATGAATTTAGACACATAGAAAACATAACCTTACATAGAACTTTGTGTCCATCCTTATCCTTCTCCAATTTCTTTCATTGGATCCTTCTTGAATTTTCTCCAATATGGATCTTGCAACAAACTTTGACTCTCGCATTATACTTTCTCAATCTTTCCAAATTTCCATTGAAAGCTGGCCTTAGATTCCAAATTTCCAAACTTGTTCATCTAGTTGTCAATCTATAAATATTACATTTATTTGGGCAACATATAACTCGATTAATACCGACTCACTCAGACAACACTTGTTCATCTTTCTTCTTTGCAATCGCTTGACCAATATCATAGTCACTTGGTGAATATAACTTCCCTTCATTAACCTTGTTACTTGGTTAAGCTTGTGATCTCTAATACTTGTCAATAATACATGACTGCAAAATAATGAAACCAATATTACACAATCATTTTCTAGCTCATTCAAGTACCCATTGAATATCTTATACATCACCTCTATCTTCATCATACTTTCTTCAAATCCTCTTCATCATTCTAATGATATGGTACTTTCCTCAATTAGCACAATGTCTAGCCAACTAATACTTTTACATCAATGACAATATAACAAGTGATATGAATCTTTTAGACTTTTACATACATTCATAGCATCATCACCTAACAATCACCAACTATCAATTACAACATAAGTTGGGGCTAACAAGATGGTGATTCATAGAGGATGTTCATAATTGGATTGAAGATCTTAGGTACCTAGTGGAGGACTGGGAGAATATAAAGCAGGCCTATCTTTCTCGGCCTTGCATTTCCTATGCTCTATGTTTTTATATTTTGAATATTGTTTTTACCTACAATAATGAGAATATTGCATATATTGTGCTAATCTATCAATAATGAGAACATTTCATATATTGAGCTAATCTGTTTGAACTTTTAAGACCTACAACATAATTTCTTTTTCTTTTTCTACTAAAATATTCAAGCACTTTATTTCATTATTTTTTCTTATATATTCAAGAGAAAAACCCTCCCCTCACAACCTTAAAATACTTTTTATTTATAAATTAAATTTTATACATGATATTGGATTACAATGAAATGCTATAGAATTTTGTGTGTTTTACATAAATAACTATCTATTTAATATAATAGTATATTTTATCTATTTGGTTTTTAAAATGAATAAATTTAAACCACTAAGTATGAAAATCTAATAATTTAATATGATTTTTTTTGGAAAAACATTATATTTATATTCATAATAACTTGTTCAAAATAGCTCCTAGAGAAAAGAACTAGAAAAGAAAAACTCTGGTCATTGAGATTAGGTAATGAATCTTGTCTTTGAGATTCCCAAATCAAGAATATTGTGATTAGAAAGAGCCTGAAACTCATATGAATACAATTCATTGTTTGCTGTCAGAGACAAAACCAAGAGCCAAGCCAAAAACTATCACAAAAGTTTCCATCAGTGATCTTCATCCAAAACTCCAATTGAGACAGTGATATTAGAAAGCCACTAATGTATTCTATATTTACTTTTATGTGCACTTAAATTTTAGATACTACATATTGTGAGTTCTTTTCTAATAGAATAGTGAATAATTGTACACAATTTTTTTGCATATTAATGATAATATTAGATTAAATAATAATTAAAAATAATTTATTGTTTTTATATTTAAACAATATGAGAGCACATTACGGGATGGTGAATAATTGTACTCAATGATTAACATGTTAATGATAATATTAGATTAAATAATAAACAATAATTTATTAATTTTTCTATATTTAAAAGAGAGTACATTATTTCAAGGACCTTGAAAATTCTCGAATTCCTGAATCGTGCCAGTTGTGCCAATGAAACCTGAATAAGATATAATCCCTATCAAATTCATTATGAAAGAACTTAATATTTACAACTTCTCATGAGGGTGTCGATTCCATTTAAGATGGCAGTCACAATCAATGATCAAGACAGTCAATTTTGATGCAGGGGATTAATTAAAGGCACCAACTATGGTGCAACTTATTTGCACCATCTTAAATAATGTTAATTCTTGCCTGTCCTGCCCAACAATGGTTATGCAACCAATTAGTTAGATAACTTACCAAGGGGGAATTGTTATACTTAGTTTTTTTTTTTAATTCTCCCCTTGGTTAGTTATCTAAATAACAATCTACATAGCCATTTTCGTCCTACTCTTTTGGATGTCATGACTTGCTATATATATGATACCTGACTGTTTGCTATTATTTTTAGACAACCAGTATAATAAGTTTTTTTTTTGTACTTACTTTTCTTTTTAAATATATCTTATATAAAATAATTCACAAAAATAATTTGATTAAAAAATGTTACTTACTAAATTAAAGATATTTATTTAATATTTAAATTAGCTTTTTTTTTTTCTATTAGATATAAGAGCTTTAGAAAATACAAAGCAACCAAAGAACCACCATGAAAATCAACAAGGAGGCTAAGCCTCACAATGGAAGAACATTATTAGCTGTACAACATAACAAAAAGAGGAGAAGAAGGACTATCTAACTAAGAACATGTTTCTTATTTTAAATTAAAATTTTCATAAATTATTAAAAAAAATCACAATTCTTTTTTAGAAAATTACAGTTTTGTAATACATTTTTCAATTTACATATTGAGGGGATAAATTTTTGACATAATTTTGAAATGTTAATTTTATTTTTCTAATAATTGTTTTTACTATGCTATAATATAAATATTTACAAAATCTTTTTATGATGATAAATAAAAACTTCTTATTAAATAAATTATTTAAGTTAAATAAATTTTCAAGAGTGCATTTATTCATTTTTCTTCTTATCCTTCTTCTTTCCTTTTGAATCTAAAAATGCATGACAACATATTAACTTATTATTAACTATATATAACAATAATAAAAAAAAAATTATAGTTGAAAATTTGAAAAGTAGCATTTTTTTTGTTTAAATAAATTTTTACTTTTTAAAATTTAAATGGTACCTCAAATATTTTTATTTTTAAATTGAATTAGATTTATAAATGTAGTTATTTGTAACATTTTTTATATATTTTTATCTATATATCTTTTACTATTCAATGAAAATAAAAACAATATTTATTTTTATAATAATATTTTATATCATATAATAAAAATATCACATTTAAAGGCAAGAGCTATTAGAGAACGGTACATTGTGAGCCTCTTATCAAACAGGTTTTGTGTTTGAATCTAAGTGCACTTGATAAATAATAATAATCAACCATAACACATAATTAATCTTGGGTTCGGCCTCTTATCGATCTAAAATATATTTATATATTTTATTTTTTTAATACGAAATTATTATTAATACTTTATTATAATTATATTATTAGTCAAATTCTATTTAATAAAGATTAAAAGTTTATATATAAAAATAAATATAAAATTTTACCTATTGAATACACAAGTCCAAGTATTAATTTATTTAAATAATATAATATTAACAATGTCACTTTTTTTCAAAAGCGTATTATAATTTTTTAATACTTATTAACAAAATATTTTTATTTTTTCAATACATCTTAACAAAATATATTTTTATTTTAAATATTAAAATAAAAAATTTATTAGCCTTAAATCATTTAATAGAGGATGTATTAGAACTTACTTAAATTTATTATTATATAATATTTGAAAATTTAAGATATTTATTTAAAAATTTAAGCTTAGAATTTTCAATATTATTATGCATATCATATTACTTTTTTATTTTGGTGAAAAATATTGAAAAAAAAATTATGATTATTTTAAATCAATTTAACATGTTAGATACTATGTCTTGAGGAGGAGAATAATCAATATACTTTTTCATACTAGTGAAATTTAGTTCTAAGGAGTCTTTATTGTAATTTTTAGCTCATACTTGTAATCTTGTATTTTATTGGTGTGATCCTCTTTAGATACTTTTGCTCAATAGTCATTTGGTTATCTTTTGATCAACCTATTTTCTTTATGCTTCAATGATAATCAATAGAATAAGAAGAAGAAAAAATTCACTAAACAAAAATGTAATATCAATAATGTAATTGTTTCAATATATAAAAACATGAATAAAATTTAAATCATTAAATATAAATAATAGTATAATTTTTATTAGTTAAATTATAATTAAAATATTGGTAATATAATCTTAAAACTAAATTAATTTTTCAATATTTTTTATTTACTTTATTTTATTTCTATTGAAGACTGATTTAATAAATTGTATCATTTAAATACAAATAATACATTACTTATTTCAATTAACTAAACATTTATGAAGTGATAATTATTTAGTTATTAATAAAATTCTAATAAATAATTAATTTTTTAAAAAAAAATTTAATATATTAAATAAATATAATTATTTGTATTTAATATTTTTATTTTAAAATTATCTAAAATTAAACAAAATGTTTTTTTAACATGGCATTCTAAATACACAAATAGAAAAATATCATCTATAATTTAACACATTAAACTTAATCTAAAATATATGAAAAGGTTTGGTTAAAAAAATTGAAATAATGTAGAGCTATGAGTTTTAATTTTTTACTATAATTCAAAGAAAGGAAAATTATTTACGGCAAGAATTATTTCATTGACAACATTATTTTGCAAGACTAAAGTTATTTTCATTCACTTTTTAAAAAAGGACATCACGATGAGGGCAACCCAAGACATGTAGATGGGTTAGCTCAGTGTAAATATGTTGCACCATAGCTAGTGCCTTAATTAAACATAGGGAAATGAGCTTAAGTTGTAAGGGGAAGAGAATTACTATCCATAACTCCTCGTAATGGAGATAAGGCTCTAATAAGATTTTATTTTGTAAATGTGTGAAAATAAATTAGGTTAGACACACTTCGTTGTGGAGTGGGAAATTCTAGTTAGTTTAAGAGATGGAAACCTTGTTAGTTCACCAAAGATAATGGTATGTTCATAGTTGAAATAATTTGTTGGAAACATAGTAGCTAGTTGTTGCTTATGTATGCAATGCCATCACATTGACCATTATCTTCCCTTCTCCCTCCAATTACCATCCAAAAAAAATCTCGGTACCTCTATATGAACATGCCAAAACAAACCACCATGAATACTAATGTTTATTTTCTTTTGTTCATTTTTAAACTTTTCTTAGTTGTTGATTGGTCCATTTGTGTAAAAAGTAATATTTTGGGGTGACTGACTATTGGGGGGTCTTAGTGGTAGTTTTTGGGTGAATATTTTAAAATAACACTTTTAGGCCACCTTGCACTCTACGAGTTCTAAAGAGAGCTCAGCAAATGTGGGAAAGCCAAAAGGTTATCTTTAAGCTTGTCACTCACCTACAGAGGATCACCAAAAAAATAGGCAAAATTTGACATACAGATTAGGAACTTGAGGTGCATAAAGTTAGCCTAGGCTATTATGGGTCCCCTAGAATGCAAATTATTTACTACTTAGAAAACATTATTAATGACCAAGGTGCCAAATAAGTTTGACTATTATAGCATGTAGGTATTATAGTTGTATCAAATTGGGAAGGTCATTTAGTATGATTATGCCATAAATTTAAAGGATATGCAAAGCTATTTCTACTGTTCTATGACTTTAATTTGATATTTTGAATAGTAATTGCATCTTTGAGAATAATTTACAACTTCTATATGCTTAAACTGCTCTGTGGACTAGATAAATTATTAGAATGTGTTTTGTAAGTATATTAAAGATGGAAGATAAACTTTTCTTGGTTCTTAGGTATCTTTCTTCTTGTTTTGATATTTTTTACAATTTCAATTGGCTTTTGTGTTTTCCACCTCTTCTTCTCCAAGATTTAGTTTTCTACCTCCTACCCCTATTTACGTTCTTGAGTCTTCAATTATTCTATCTTTTGTGATCTCTAGCTATTGCTTCATCCTGATGATGGATCATCTAGTATGAAGTGAAATATTGATGATGAAAAATTGTACACAATTTAAACTATAAATACAAAAATCTATCATATGATGGACTATGAAAATTATATGACCTTACAATATGCGATTTTTTATTGTTAAGGAAATTATGTTAGACCCAATAGACAACATCACAAAAATATCTAAGGCTACTAATTTTAAGCTAAAGCTTAAGGGATTTTGTTGGAAGCAAAAACTAGTATAATATAAGTATACACATGATTCATATTCTTGCTCATAATAGTTTGGGCATTCACCACACAAAATGAAATGATTAAAAAAATGAAAATATAAATAACTCAATGTGTTCCCCATTTCTTTGATAGATTATAAGGTTCAATTGAATGAAAATCACACAAAAATTTTGTGTATGCAAATTAAAATTTTATATGAACCTATATGGTATTGCTATTTTGTGTAGAGAATAAGTGTCCTAGTCATATTTCTCATTCCAAGGTTCAAAGGCATATTCTTCCACCTAATGACCCTTTTATTGTTGTTCTTAACCTTATAGTAGACCTGATATTTTTGAGTTGTGAATGTTCTCCTACTAGTTTAGTTTCTATGCAATTTCCTAATACTACAACTAGGATTAGTGTGGATTCCTCCATGTCATGTGAGACTACAACTAGATGAGGTGGATTTTTTGGTGTGCTTGTGTTTTCTCCTATGTACTTGAGAAGTGGATTTTGTCTATATATTGATTAAAAAGACTACCCATGTTCTTTCTTTTCTAATAGCTAGTGGGGGATCTTCTATTAATTGTATGAGCCATGGTTTTGGGGTTGGAGGCAAGTAATCATTAAAATAATCCTTTAGAGATCTCTTGTGCATGTCCTTTACATAAGACACATAAAGGAAATATAGGGTACACAATTATGTATCTGCTAGAGTGAAAGTGCATCTAGGATATCGAGTAACTACAATGAGTATTTGTTTTCAAGTAAGGGTTTGATATGCAAATGTAGTTATCTATGGTCATCACTTAGCGACCTACACTAGTGAATGTCAAATAACTAGATGCCTCTAGTAGAGAGTAAGTTGGAAATGTACCCTAGTGCTAGAGGATTCCTTATTATTGGTTTTCATTCTTATAATGGTAAAAACTAATTATACCTAATAGGCACTGAGAATAGATTTTGAATCTAATTATTGACCTCCTCTTTCAACACTCTAAAAGAGTCTACTAATGTTTCTCCTATTTAGATAAAATTCTATGATCTCCCCTTTTATTATCTCTACAAATATACTTGTATGAGGATAGGTGATGCTATAGGCCTTTTAATAAAAGTAGATTTGATAGCTACAAAATATTCTCATAGTCCGTATGATATAGCATATTGATGTCTCAAAATTTTTTGATAGATATTCCAAAGCTAAATAAAATTCTTTGGAGAAAATCATTTGATTATGAGTGCTATACATTTTTTTGTAGAAGTATTTTGGTACTGGACACTTGGCCTCAAACTAACCTCATGACTCTTCCATGTAAACCTATTGAACTTGGTGGGTGAATGCTCTTTTTTATTGTATCACTAATTGCTTTACTAATTAGGATGATGATTCTACTACTTTAGAGACTTCTGTATATCTTCTTTCTCTTGTAGCTCAAACTTTGTTTCCTATTTTATTATAATATGACTAGAAGTTGATTTTAATGCTATTAATTATCCTCAATTTAAAATAGTCATTCTTAATACTCATCTACTAACTTATTAGAGTGTTCCTCTAACCATGAATTTGGTTAACACAACCTCTCCTACCCATTTACTTATAGTTATTATTGTCATTCTATATTTTCTTCTTCCTCCCATGTTAAATGATTTTATTCTTTGATTATGGATCTACTTGGACATATGCCAACTTAGGAAAAGTAGTCTTAGAAATAAAGTATCTTCTCCTCCAATCATGTTGTTAGATAAACAACTCAAAGGTCATGTTGTAGCTTATATGTATCCTAATGTGTTCCATATCTATTGTATTTTGACTAATTTCCTTGTTCTGTTATTTTAGATTTAAAAAGAAAAAAAATTAAAATGATTTGTAAAGGTTTCAGATCATTTCAGAACCCTTCTTACATAATCAATAGTGTACATAAACATAAAAAGCATTGAGTTAGCATAGAATAAGACAATTATTAAAAAACCAAGCCAATCCTCCAAGAATTAACATTTATGAGACTTCTAGCAAGATAGACTTTCTATTTTTAGGAAATATATTTGATTACCTATATTAATGTTTGAATTTTATCATTTACGGTGTTGGATTCTTTGTAAGAATACATCACTTCATAACTATTGAATTTAGTGATTAGTTAGTACATTTGAATAAATATTTCTAATTCCTAATTTTAGAAACTTTTATTTCCTAAAGTTTTGATGATTAACATAGAATGTTTTCAATCCTAAGGTCATTATATTCTTATTAAAAGTTAATTCAAGGCCCATCAATAACCATATTATTTATATTACCTAGTAATATTTTAATGGTAGCCACTAAGATTCTACTAAAAAATTTATTAGTGTTAAGGTTATAGCTTGATTAGGGTTGTGTTCAAAAGCACCATCAAAGTTTAATGTATACTAATAACTAGGTCACACGAAGGTTCCCACATAGGTGGAGAAGAAGTGAAGCATCAACAAGAAAGATAAAATCAATTCCATTATCAATATTATCATCTTATAATTAAGTAGAAGCATAAGAGTGAGTATCATATGTACCTTGTGCAAAAAGTCTTCATTCACACTACCACCTATTAGGAGGGAATTGGAGGAAATCTTGCTATTGCATAAGGGAACTTGCTATAGTGCTTGAAGACTATTTATAAGTTGAAAACCTGCATTATAACTTTTTATCTTCCACGTAGATCTATAATAAGATATTAAATAAGTGATTGCTTCCGAAAAAGTAAAATATATCGATCAATAAAGGGGTTGCCAAATAGTGCTAATTTTTTAAAGCTTTCCATATGTTGGAGAGTATCTCCAATTTGAAAGTGTAATAGGTATAGTTTAACTTATGATGGATATAATGCATTTATCATAAAAGGAATATGTGCCAAGAAAAGAACTCTAAGTGAGAAGTCTTGAAAAAAGCGTGGATCAATTTCAAAAGGATAGACTACTTATGTAAAGACAAATGAGTGTTTTTATGTCTAAATTAGATAACCTAGACCCCACAAGTACACCTTTGAAAAGAGTACACAAAAGCAAATGAGCTGATTATTAGTAAAAATAATCAACCAAATGCTATGAAATCTACATAGTCACAAATAGTTTAGTTATCGCATATGTCATTAGTAGCTTAACATAAAAACCATGACAAAATAAGGATAAAACAACAATCTTTATGAAAGTCTTTTTTATTGTAAAAGATGGTATTTGGACCCAATTTTCCATATACCCACAATGATTGAAAAATATTGATATTAATTTTAAGAACCATATCAATTAGAATCATCTTCACAATTATAAAAAAAAGTATCATGATACATAGTGGAGGGGTAAACTTGTCTTTAATTTAATTGCATAAATTAGAGTCATGAAAGATCTAGAGAACACATTCTATAAGTTTTTAATTTTAACTTCTTATGAAATCTAAAGCACCTACAGAATGAAACCTTCCAAACAAGCAATCTTTATCTTACAAAATAAAGTGCCAAATGATATTATGTTGGTTGATGGAAAGATTGTCATTGAACATTAAACCATTCTAGAAACCTAGGGCTTTGAAGCCTTACAAGATCTCCATATGTTTTTCATAAGAAAAGGGTTCCTTTAATATGAAATGTAATCGTCATACAGAGAATGATGGTTGAAACATGATTCCTCTTATATGTGAATTAGAGATAACATACAATTTCAAATCAAAATAAGTAATGCTTCATTTGCACATGTGAAAAATATGAATAATCTAAATGACATTAAGTGTGAAACACTATATAAAACCGACTGGTCTCTAGCCCTACGTACCACAGGGTCAGTTCCCCTTTTTGGATGCTATCTAAATACATTAAAAAAAATTCTATATAAAAGAAACAAACATTTACCATCCCATAGGAGGCAACAAAACTCCTAAGAAATGTAATGAAAAACCTTGTAACTTTTTATTGAAGCCTAAATAAAATTACAATGATTATTTTATTTTTACTAAATTAATATAAAGAATCTTAGATGAAGATTAAAAGAAAGAATACAATTAAAATTTTCTTGCGAATGATAGAGCTTCCACCAAAAAAGTTGGCAATAGCAACTTGCCAATGGAAAACCTAAGTATAGAAATAAAATATGATGTCCAAGCAAGAACAACTTGCCAATAAGAATCCTACAAGTCTGGAAAGAAAATAAGATGGCTAAGAATATGAAACATCTCTTTTTGAGCAATCCATTTATCAACAAAGGAATTGATTTTGGAATTCATGGAAATAAAAGTCTTCACATGGTATTGAAACTATTCCATTGAATGATAGAATCAAAGAGCTTTTCAACAAATATTTGAACATTTGAAAATTGATTTTCATGTTTTAGCCCTTCTTAAATGAAAATGAAAAAAAAGATGAAGTAACAATTTGTAAATTCAATTGAGAAGTTAGGTATGACAATAACCCTTTAAACAAAGAGTGAAGCCGTGAAATGATAAAAAATCTTCAACCACGAATTGAAACAAATCATTACACCAAAGGCATTCCCTATATGAAACGAGAGACCTGATTTATACAATCCATAGTCGAAAGTCACTAAGAGGGTTGAACGACCATCAAATCAATCTCAGCCATTAAACATGTCCAAACTAGTGTTGTTATCAGCAATTAATTAATCAGGAGATAAAAAATCCTCAACTACTCACATTATCGCTGTGGTGGTACATGTACACATATTCAGAGACTAGATATTGCATGCCAGACAAGGGTTATCTACGAGCTCATTTCATGGACCCTATACCATTACCATCATCACCAAGTGTTGGGTCTCTGACAATAACATGCACAAATATTCTTCTCAACACATAACATTAGTTGGATTGAATGGCTAGAACAAGTAGTGAAAAGAAGCAAAAAGAGGTTGGAGAGCTTTAATGGTGGACTCAGTGGAAAAATGGAGGCAATGGATTTGGGATAGGCCATGAATAGGGGAAATGGGGAATTTGTGATGAAATTGGCAATTGGTACTCTAGGGGTAGTCATTGCAAGTATTTTGGATGCGAGAAGCGATTTGACATGGACTCAATACAAACCTTACATCGATTTCTTTACACAATCCACAGCCATTTTTTATCCTACTCTATCCTTCTCTTACAAAAAGCTCCCCTGTTCTCATACCCTCTGTTCTGCCCAAGCTCTTCTCGAATTGTCATGCAAATCTAAGTCCTACGAGTACATTTAAACTTAAGGAAATTTCTCCATCACCCAACTTGGAAAATCTCTCGATTACAAAATCTCCTATTGTCTTACGAATTCTCCCTCAAAATCCAACACTATTTTCTTTGGCAATTCGGCCTTGCTTGAAACTAAACAACAATGTGGGATTTTTCTGTGGGTATTTGAATAGTAGAGTCATCGTGGTCCCTGTCGGGGAAGTAACTTTTGTGTGCAACATAGATAATTAGTGTTGGTTCAATCACAATAATCCCTTGGTGCACCATCAATCTCTTCAGTATACACATAGCTGCAAAAGCACAATATTTCCATCAGTCATGACAGTGTTTTGGGAAATCGATAAAATTGTATTTGTAGTGCTTAAAATCAATAAAGATATACGCACATCCCCAGTCTCGTGTGTGACATGGGCAAAGAAGGCAGAGAGTTTTCTCTTGGCATCATCATAATTTCTAGTGGTACCACAACTAGAGTAGGCATCAATGGCCTGCAGCGTTGAGAATGGCATCAAAGAAATCCATGCTTATGATGGAGGAGATGCTCTACGGATAGACACTCCCAAATAGAAGGGATACTAACATTTCCATTTTTTCACCCTCTATGTTTCTATTATAGGAGAAGAGACCCATTAGTTGCCCACATCTCTCAATTGCCATTTTTAAAAAGCCTAAAAATATGGTAACACATGTACTAGTAGTCGATAAGACTTGTACTAATAGTCGATCACACATGTACTAATAGTAGGTCATTTTTTAGCTTTCTTGGTTTTTGATTGTTCCATTTGTGAAAAAAGTACTATTTTTTGGTGACCTGCTATTGGGGGGTGAACATAATGAGTTCCAGGCAAACTTTTTGAAATGACACTTTTGACAACTTTATAATCTGACTTCTACAAAGAGCTTCATAAATACGAAAATGGCTGAACCTTAGCTTCAAACTCTTCAGACACCTATGAAGGTTCACCAAAAAATTCAGCAAATTGCAATGCACAAATTAGAAACTCTAGATGCACGAAGTTAGCCTAGGAAGCTATTGGATCTTTTCGCCTATCTCTCCCATCTCAAAGTGATATATTTGTATCTCTAAACCTCCCTCCTCACCCATACGTATAGACTAGCAAATTGCTATGTGGGGGAAACACATTCGGTGTTTCCATTTGACTAACTATGGGCCACATAAGCATCATCATGACTCATTTCTTTCCTTAACATCCTTCCTAGCTCAGTGCTAGCATTCCAACTACGTAACTTGTCACTTTGATGTGTTTGTTTTCACCGAGCATCTTTATTATGCAAATGAAGCATTTCCAAACTAAAATTTGTGTACTTATCTTTGAAAGGGTGTGTTGATATTTATCCAAAATTAATAAGCATAGGAACTCTTTGACTTTATCCATTAAGGTAGACATTTGTCAAAGGATCCTTGGTCTATTGGTAAAGTTGAATGACTCATAAAGAGCAAAAGAGGAATCAAGTCTTCATGAGTGCAAGGCCCTCAACATCAAAAAGGGATGAGGTCAAGATCGTGCCCTAGGAAAATTTGATAGAATGGAAGAAGAAAAAGATATTATTAACACTTTCCCTAATAAAACTTCAACACGATGTTGATAGGATTTAACATATAAACATAGAACTAAGTTATATTCAATATAAGAATACCTCAAATATATGTTGCATTGTGCAATGATGAGATGACATTTATATCTACAAAATGAATTCCTTGGAAACAATAAACGTCCAAAAAAATGTTTTTTCTAGGTGTAAAACTAGTTTCGCACAATACAAACTTGAAATCATTGGAAAATGTTTGGTAAATGAATGTCTCAATGTGTTGTTATTGTGCATGCAAAACTTGGAAATGTGACCTGATTTAATTTAATTATATACAAAAAATAGATTTGTTTAAAAGTATTTAAAAACTCTTAAGAAATGTAATCTAGAAGTACAAAATAGTGAACAGTGAAGAAGCATAGCTACAACATATGATTAGTTTGACATAAGGTATCAAAGAGAGGTCATTTTGAGGGGTGAAAGAACAAAAATATGCACAAAATAGATATGAATTAACCTTAGAAAATTTCCAAACAAGTAGACCATATATTTGCAAAATCAAATTCATCATTTTCCCCAAGATCTTTGTTATGCACATAAAATGAAAGCTTTGATGAAAAAATTTATGGACTTGGTTATTATATTTAGAAATGCTCCTGTGGACATTTTGTCAAAAAATGTGAAATGATGGACAACATACATGAACAATGTGGCAGAATCCTCAAAGAGATGACAACTCAAGGAATGTGATTGAGAATGAATATCAAATCCAAATCAAGGTACTTCAAGTTTTGTACATCATAAAACAATTAGGAGAGATATATAAGAAATGTATAATCCATCATTTTGATATTCAACAAGTTCAAGTCAAGCTCCCAACCATAATTTTCCATTTCTATATAGAGAAAAAACATCAATGCATTAAGGAGTATAAGTATTTCCATATTTATGCATTTGTGAATGTCTCCATGATCTTCTCTTTTCCAAGTCGTGTGCAAGTCAACATCAAGCATCTTCATAAGATTTTTTAAATCGAGATGGTTCATGAAGGTATAAGCATTCTATTTTTAGATCTAGCATATGTTATCCAAAAATGCACTTTCAAGTCAAGTTCAATTTATTTTCATTTCAAAGTTGATTTCTAGAAATTTCCTTTTACAGTGTAGATTACTTATAGGGAAATCAACTTACTACTATCTTTCATTACATGGGATTAGTGTGAGGACCAAATTCCCAATGGGGCTTTTGAAATTCAATTAGACTATAAACTCTTGGGCCCAACAAAAAATAATTATCTTTATTCTCTAACAATATGCAATGTCAAAAGGATGAGGTTCTCTAAAAATCATTGTCAAACCAAAGGTTGTGCAATAATGATTCTACAAAATTAAATGAATAATAATTTTATGAATTTTATACTATAGAAATTGATATAAGTAATCTTTAATTGACAAGTAGAACTAAATTTAGTTTGAGACACGTTGTGATTACCTTTGTGGTTGTTGTGTGTTAATGCAAAATTGTTGTAGATGAGAATGTTATTTTAGGAACTATGTAGTTTAGATAGATGTGATGGTTTAATTTTAGTATTTATTTTAAATGATGGCACATTTTTAATGAAGGAGTGAATTAAAATAGTTTGTCATATCTTACACTAGTGCACTTATTTTTGACAAAAAATATCAAATTGTTCATGAAGAGTGTGAAGATTCCCTGTACCTCAAACTTGTTCATAGGATAGAAAATTGTAGGCCTGATCTTTGTGTAATTTCCAAATGGCATCTTTGCAAGTTTTGGGAAGTATTCTTGTATTAGTCTTCTATGCAAGTTCCATTTTAGAATTCCATATCCAATTTTAAGTATGCATTGTAGGTAAGGCTAATAACTAAATCTTGTGGTCTTGGTGCATTTGATGTGATTATAATGTGTGATAAGGAAATAGATTACTGGCATAGAGTGCAAAGTGGCTAGTGTTCCTATAACCTCCCATTAGAAAAAATATTTTAATATAAATATGAATTCATATAAGAAGTTAGTTTGTGATAGTATTATAGAATTTGAACTAATGAGTGTTTTCTTAAATCACTTGAATATTTTATGAGGATAATGTTTGTAGAGAAGATACAGAACATTCATCATTCAATATGTCAATTAAATTCAATAAGAACAATCAAATCATAGTTGTGACTCTTGGACCGTGATGCACTATGTTCTTGAGAAGTAGAAGCATTGTGCTTGGTATTGTTAGTGTTGCATATATTGTTTTACACACTTTTATAGGGGCATGAGTGTTTTTTTATATTTATGACCAGAAATAAATAACAATATGCTTGTTAGTATAATTTACAATAAATTATTAAATGTCAAAAATAGTTAAGTATTTTGATGTTTGAGAGAAGTGTCTTCTAGTAGCAGTAACATAGGAAAATTCTTCACCTCTAATCTTTTATTGACATTGTGTTGCTTCTTGGTCATCAGATTCTATAAGCACACCAAAGTTACCAATTTAATAGATATTTTGTGAATAGGCTATTTGAGAAATTGTTGTCTTAGATGTTTCCCTTTACTTCTTGCAAATAATACTAATTTTTTGGATTTCTGTTTTGAAACCAAAGATTACTTTAGTGATGAATCTTCACCATTTGGTGATCCCTTCTCATGGGTCGATCGTCATTTTTTGAATCACACATGTAACACAAGTCAACTGCATCGCTAGATATTTATACGATTTGGGTCCAATGCCTATGGTAGTCACCCATTAGTTATCACATGATTGGTCAAAAATCTCAGTCCAATCGCCAATGTCATATACGTTTTGGATACATTTATTTTAAATTTTCACCATCCTTTGCATGTAGTTTCTTATTGGACAACATTCTTTCGCCATTACTACAACCAATTAATTTTCCCTTTGGTTGGGCGTTGCCTACAATTTTCCCAATGTGTGTCGACCACCAACCCCATTAAGCCAATTGTTTCCTATTGTGGGCTTGCATAGGAAGGTGTGTTTCACCTACATTTGACATTCCTACTTGTTAATCCTGCATAATTTTCCAACCTAGATTGGGCTATAAGATATTATTATTCTACATAATTTGCTCCTTTCTAGTCAAGAGATTGGCATTTTTTATTGCTACCAAACTTTTAGAGTGCTGAGTGCATTGCCCATTGACTTGTGTACCGTTATTTTCATAAAAGGTAAATGATTTTTAATTTATTTTTTATGTGGTACTGGTACTAGTTATTTTTTACTGTCTAATGTCCACTGGTGACTGGACATCTCACATGCTAAGATAGGTTTGTGAATTTTATTGGGTAATACCTTAGACTATAGTATCATAGTGGTAGTATCTTTTTTTATGAGAATGAATCATATTATTGTTATTATATGTAGTCTAAGTAGTCTATTGTCATAGTTTTTGACTCATCACTCTTTTAGTCTTTTGTTCAACAACTAAGTTGGTTTTTTTTTTTTGCAAACTTTATTGGTTTGCAATGTCAAACAAGATGGGTAACAAGGACAACCAAGAGAGGCCACCATTACAAAAAAACAAAACCATATCCACATATTTTGGTGGTGAAAATGTTGGCAACCTACAAGATTCACAAATTAGATCTCTAGTGGGTATGTACAGGATCATGGTGTACCAAACTATGGCCTTAAGTGGCAGTGAAAAACCAGTAAATGTCAAGTTGACACATAATTTTAAAGTGGTTCTCGACTTTATATCAAAAAGTTGTAAGAAAATAATTTGTAGGAAATTGAATCTAGTTTCTAAAATTCAATTCCTTATGAAGAGAAAAAATTATTTGATTGGTCAAAAGTTTGGAATTTAATGCAGTACTAAAAAAATTTCAGAGCAAAAATAAAAAGTAGGTGTATGTCTGACCACCTTAATCATAATCAAATGATAATATTTTTAAATATAATTTTATATATGAAAATTAGACTCATCCCTGGATGTGACACATATTTTTGGGAATTTTTATTCCAAATAAATAATTAATTATGATTTTTTTACTATACTATTTTTTGAATTAAAAAACTCTCGTGTCTGACCACCTTAACTAGTTCAAAAAAAATCAAGTTTTTTTTCTTTTTCTTATCCTAGTCAAATCATAGAATGTGACACATCTTTTTTATTTCACAAACCTTATACAGTTTGAAAGTTATAGCTATTTTTCAACGAGTGTGTCAATCATCACTTTGTAGCTAACTCCATTAGAAAATAAGTAATAATTACTTACTAAACTTGTAATTTGACAAACCTTACATTTATGAAAAGATAAGAACACTCTTAAGAAACCCTTTTCATTATATCAAATTTTGGTTTAAAAAAAGTCGTTAGCTACATGCTTGAAGTAAAAAACACATAAAAACATGCCAAAAACACATTTTCGGGATGTTTTAAAGATGACCATATAAGGTTGGTATCGAAAGATATAGTAGGAATTATAAAGGTATTAATTGTTTTCATTTAGTATCAGCATGGGTGGGAAGAAAGTTGGAATATATTTTGAAATTCTTTGAGGCATTTCAAAACTACATATTTTTCAGATCGCCACTTTTTGGCACACCATGATCCTGCACATACCCTAGTGCTTATTAAAAAAGGAGATTCATCAGAAGTTGGAGGCCATATTGAAGAAGTTAAAGTTGGTGAACCTAATATCTCAGTCAAGGATGAACTTGAACATGATTTGGAGGCACTTCTCCTGAGTAGGGAGTCACAGACTGATATTAAAGACTTGGAGTTGGTTCTAGACCAGTTAGGTGAGAAAACCAAAAGTGATTCCATAAATCATTTTCATGTTCATGTTCTTTATAGGAGAGACTTGAACTACATAGAAAACCATTGAACTCTAATATAGACAATATAGTCATTCAGTCTCCATATCTTCTATTAAAACACTACTTTGGGCAATCTTAATTGTTATCTAGGGGGAAATGATCCAAAATAAGAGGTAAATAATAGTAATTTAAAGAATGAAATAGAAGCTTCAAGAACTTAATTTAGTAGTTAAATTAAAAACATATAAAAGAGTTCATGGAGAGCTATTAGATGATAAAGTCTAGGTGCACTCTATTCTAGAACAAATCCAAAAATTAATTTAGGTTTCTTATAAAAATATTTGTGGGAATGGAAAGCATTAGTAAGAGGTGCATTTTGTTTTAGAAGATATCATTGAAGATGTCCTTTTGAGGAAGGTGGATCAAGATTATAGTGATTATATTGATTGAGACTTTTATATTGAATGTGTTATTTTTTCAAAGGCCCCTAATAAAAGTCATTGAATTGACAAGTTATCAATTGAATTTTATCAAACTTTATGGTAACATGAAAGGAAGATTTATATTTTATATACCTTGGAGATATTAATGATGGATCCTAGGAATAAAATATGAATAGATGTCTTATTAATTATCTTGCTAAAGGATATAATTTATGTTGGGTAACAAGATGGTACCCATTACATTGTTCATAATGTCTTAGAAAATAATTGCAAAAGCTTTAGCTAAGAGGATCAAAGTAGTACCCAAGATGATAGTTAGACTTGAACAAACTATACTACATGTAAGGATGTTATTTAGAGACACAAATTGTGAATTAAGGGTCAATAACTTACTATATTATCCATATCCCTTATATTTCTCAACATGACAAGGTTTCCCCTTATCTCCATTTGTCTATGTTTTAGTTGTTGATGATCTTAGCTATATTTTTCATACATAAAATATTATTGGTCTAATCAAGGAAATATATATATTCCTAATAATTTAATGGTAACTTTAATGGCTTGATCTTCATGAGTACAGATCTTGGAAACTAATGTCAAGCCTTAAAAAAAAATAAAAAAAATTTTCACATTAGAGGTAGATATTATAATGTTTAATTTGACATTTCTTGAGCTACATTTTCTATGTTCACAATTGATGATTGAGTAGAAAGATGGAGCTACATACCAACAACACTTGGATGAGATAAATCATCAATTTTTGAAACTTTAGGAAGAAGAGATGATCTGTTAGAGATAGCTTCAGTGACTCCTAAAATGTTTATAGTTAAATTATCATTATATATCATTCCAAATGTACATTATATGTCGTAATTGATATTTGGGTCATTTAGCATATAAGCTAGTTTGTAATGAGCATGCAATATGATTATTTATTTTCATAAAAAGTCAATGTACTTTCTTTAAATTATTATTTCTTTCATGTAGTCTTTTGATTATAATGTAGTCCTTTTTGTCATGTATATCTATATTTTATTCAATTTTAGGAACTTTTTCTAATTAAAAAATGTTCTACTTATAAATCCTAAATTTTAGTTTCAAGAGAAAGAGGATACTCAAGATCAATAATTAAAAATGTGAATCTATAGCTCATAAGACATGATACCAACTATAATTCCAAGCATATTTTTTATTAGGTGTGTTAGGTGGAGGAACAAGCATATAAAAATATAGTATAATATCAATACATCTAAGAGATTTTATGAGCTCAATTTTTTATGGTGTCCCCTTTTTAGGACACTCAAATAAGAATGAAATGAAAAGAAAACTATCACAAATATGACATTTCATTAAAATTACCAAGGTCTAATCCTCAAAAAGACTATAAAAAGTCCCAAATAAGATTAATATTGTAAATTAGGCTTTTCCAAAATGTCCAATCTCTCTAGGAGTTGGGATTTTTAAGACTTGGTGATATCGTGATATAGTGAATATATGAATATAAATAAATATAGGGATTAATTAAAATAATGAATAAGCATAATGATAGAGCTCCTTAATAATTTTCACACTTCTAAAAAATCACGAATAAAAGATAGTGGCAAAATGTTTTAGCTCAAAGGTCCATAATAAGAAAATAGACTAAAGTGAGGAATAAAATTCACCGATAAAAACTATTTAGAATTAACCTATACAATTAAAAGGTATGTGAAACTACCTTATCAATAATATCCTATTTGAAAAAAATTGAATCAATTATTCTATTTTATATATTTGATTGAAAAAATATATCCAATTTGGGTATAGGTGACACAAATTTGGGCCCCAATGCACTTATTCCCCGATTTCCAATATGACAATCAATGCTCCAAGGGTTAAAAATATGCATCACTCATGAGTGATGACCCAACTCCAAGTAGTGACTATGTATCATTTGGTGCTTACCTCACCCCTTTCCTCCCACCCCTCCAATATTACTTACTCATGGTTTATGGAAAACCATACACTATATAGAAGTATACAATTATAAAATAAAATTAAATGAATAAAATATTAAATTTCACAAAATATTTTTTAGCAAAATTTGTACAATGTAATGCAATTAAATAATAGTTCCATATGCAAAGGTTGTAGAGTTGTGAAATTTGATGTAGTTCTTGGATAGAGACAAAAAGGTTAGGAACTATTCTCATATTTACAAGCCTTGACACTTATTTGCACTACATGTACAAACCATACAGTTACTTATTAATGCACACAAACATGAAAATGGGATTAAAAAGTCTTTGATGCCTAGGTCAAGGTATTGGCTATAGATGATTTTGTAGACCTTAGTAGGATTTTTGGGCACTTTAGACATAGTGGTAGAGTTTTTCCCTATTCTACTCTAAAATTTCAAAAACCTCTTGGATTTGGTAACTTGCCCTAACTTGAAGTGCTCAAATCTTTTTGAAAATATATTATATTTGAGTGAAACAAAACTAATCTTTCCTTTCTTAGTCCTCCAACATGTGCCCAAGATTGTCAATAATGAAACTCACAAAAAACCTATTATTTGACAATAGCTATAACTCATTATCTAAGAATGCTTTTGCATGACCATGGTTTCAAGATACCATGTAGGACAAGTTGAAGCTAGAAAATCAAGGATTAGCAATGAAAACAAAAATGTCTTCAACATTGAAGTATGCAAGATAATGAGATTTTTTGAGTACTAATATATGTGATATCAAATATGTTACAAATGTATCAAGTGCGACTCTACAATTGTTCCATAATCACTTCACTTAGGTACAAGTACAAAGCTAAGAGGTATTAATCTTATATGATGGGATGCCAGATGTTGTGCCTTGTATGTATAGTTTTAGAAAGCTTAAGAATGAAAGAAGCACACCAACAAGAAGGATATGAAAATATACACTTCAAGAAGAGTACGCATAAATTGATTATGTAAATAATTTTTTTTGTTAATAGAACAAATAACTAAAACTAATTCAATAAATTAACTATAAAAGAAAAAGATTAGTAAATAATAGCAATGCATTATCAATGTTATCAAAACAAACTTGCAATTATGTAATGTTTGCAATATCTACAATTTAGATAAATGAGAGGCAACCAAAATGCACCCGTTCTTAGTGGGTTTTAGTTTATGCACTAATTCTTAGTGCACCATTCTAGTTGTTTCATGGATGACACCAGACATTGATTGAAAATTAGACTTACCATTTTATGTCTAGTAAAATGATCATTTTTCACTATCACTAAAATTTGTATGATCGAGAATAGACCTTTCAACAAGAGAAAGATGATGATATCATATTGTGTCATCTATATGATGTTCAGATTAGGTGCCACTCTTTAATATTTGTTATATAGCAACTTTCATTTCGCATGTCAAATTAATGGTCCAATTGATGGTTACATCTCTAATCCATTTTCTCCATACAAGGGAATATTGAGAAGATAATTTCCACAGCAAGTCAAATTGTGATATTACTATCAAGATTTAACTGTGACAATATCACAGTTAAATCTTGATAACAATATAACAATATTAAGAATGACAACACTAAAATTTGGTGGTCGATCATCTCGTACTAGATTATATTGAGAGTGACAACACTGTAATTTGGTCCATCATCTTGTAGTAGATGTAAAATGACACTGATGGAGTAATGCCACGCTCTAAAGTCTGCATATGTGTGTCAAATGAATGGGCCACTCTAATGGTACATCTTTCTACATTTTTTCCATAGGTGTTTAGAATCAGATGAATATATTTCACCCCATAATTTTTTTCACATGAGAGCCTCATGTAATGCAATATAAGAGCTTATTTCACCCACGATGTGATAATATCTTCACTTAACAAAAGACAATTGGTTGTAATGCCTCCAAGATAGTTGGATGAGCTCAATAAATATGTGACTCAATTTAAAGCATCTATTTTCTAAGTTCACATTACAAAGTATAAAATTACTAGATTAATTGCTAAACTTGCATTATAAAGTGTAAATGACCAGAAAAAATGGTTGAGTCCATCCATTTGTAGGTTATTTTTGTAATTGAATTGGGTCCATGCAAACATTAATTAGTGCTATAGTCTAGATTCGCAATACATTCTTTGTAATGTGAAAAATTTAACTATTGCATTCACTGATTATTGATCTCCTATTATAAATGATTATAAAATTGCTGAAAATAAATTTCTAGCTAATATCGAAAAGTAACACAACTACAACTTCACTTATAAAATACAGAAAGAAATGCGCAACACAATGAACACAATATTTTCGGATAAATTGTCCCTAGAAAAACCCCTAAGGGAAAACCAATTCTACGGATGAGAAATTATATTAAACTTCCGAAAATCAAGAGATACAAAATTCCTTGCCTCTTACTTGTAGAATTCTAACGAGTAAAAGCACAAACCTGTGTCACCTTTTATAAAGAAAAGTGATATCAGAATGTGACAGTTCAACATTAATGACAAGAAAAATGGTATTTTCGTTTAAAATATGAAGATGATGTAAACTGATGAAATGTGTAGAATTGTATGAATTTTATGCCTATAATTTTTATTATTTTTTTCACTAAGAATTTATTCATCTTATTTTATTTTGAAGTCCCTTTTTTAACTGTAAAAAATATAGGATGTAGTTCCCGTCAAACAAGTATGTGCAAATCATCTTTTTTTGTTATGATTTGAAAATATTTTATAGATGACATGTATAGCTAGTGCACAAAAAAAGAAATAATTATTTTTGTTGTATATTTTATTTGTTATAAGTACTCAAGTTCGACCTTGTCAAAATCCAACAGTTTTTTCCTCCCATCAAAACTTCCCTATCAAATCTATACCTTCTTGAAAAAAAATTACATATTCATGAACATGATTCTCTCCTCTAGTGATAAATTTATTTATTTTATTTTTTTGATATGATTTACTATTTTTTTTCATTTTTCGAGAGAGCATCTTCTGAAATGTTGAAATATCAACTTATAATATTTTTAGATTATAACATATTGTAACTAATCAAAACACTCAAAAATTTATATAATGATGATACTGAATCTGAAATCTATAAAAGGGTATTTTTAGTTTTTTTTAAAAATTGAGTTTTGATAGAGAAATGAGATTTGACCAAAACAGGTTTTTGTATCACAAACGGTGACAAAGATCTATGCTTTTACCCTGACAACCTCCTAATTTATCCTGCTGATATTCCCCATTGCTATTCCCATGCTAACACTACGCCCTTGCTAACATTACAAGACTGTTTGCTAACACTGCAAACTTACAAACTCATTTGCTAGCACTGAAAATGTTTCTTCAAACTTCATGTTCTCCAAATGCCCCATAAACTCCTTTTATACTATTCTTGTTGGAAAACCAATGGCTGAGATTGATTTACAATTGATGGTTGAGATTAAAACAACTTAACAACCCTAACCAAGTCAATTTCTAGTTGTTTCCAAAAGTGGTCAATTAATTAAAAAATATGTGTTTCTGATATAACCAATTAGTTAGCAAAACAATTACTTGCTCAATAATAGCAAATAGATGAACAGCTATCCAAAGCTAACAAAACTAACACTCCCTCTTAGCAAGGAAGCTATTCTGCACGACACCTAACTTATCTCTGAAGAAGATAAATTTTGCCTTCCCCAATGCCTTAGTCAAAATGTCTGCTACCTGCTTCTTTGTAGGTATGTACTATAGTTGAACAACTCCCCTTTGTACACAATCTCTGATGAAGTGATATCTGATATCTATATGTTTAGACCTATCATTAAACACTAGATTCTTAGAAAACTTGATGCAACTCTGATTATCATAATGTATCACAGTAGTCTCAACCTTCTGACTAAACAAACCTACTAATAACTTTTGAAGTCATATAGCTTCACATGTCACCATGCTAGCTGCTATGTATTCTACTTCAGCTGAACTCAGAGCCACAGGCTTTTGCTTCCTATTCAAGCAAGAAACAACTCCTGATCTCGAGCTAAAACAACACCTTGAAGTGCTCATTTTGTCTATTATACTTCCTGCCTAATCTACATTAGTGTAGCCTATCAACCTGATACCTTCACTTCAAACATATCTGATCCCATACTCAACTATACCATGCAAGTAACGTAGCCCATGCTTAGCCACTATCCAATGCATTCTCTTTGGTTCAACCATGAACTAAGAGAGTTAATTGCAAATACTATATCTGACCTAGTGTTGACCAAATACATAAGGGAACCAATCAACTATCTATATAAAGTTGGATCTACATCCTTCTCCTTAGATGTATCTACCTTCCTCCAATTCGTAATCATGGGTGTAGACACGGCTTTGCAATCCACTATCCCAAATTTATTCAAGATTTTAATGCAATATTTTCCTTGACCAAGGAAAATCTCCCCATCTGTCTGCCACACTTCCATGCCTAGAAAGTAGTGCATAAGTCCTAAATCCTTCATCTCGAACTCTTCTACAAGGTTCCTCTTGCAATCCACTATGAGCCCTAGTTAACCTATAAGAAAGAGGTCATCCACATAAAGAACAAGAATGATAACCTCACCCCTAACCACCAAGTAGGAGAGGTTATTGTCTACTTCACTCTTCACAAAGCCCATTTTCTGAAAGCATGTATCAATGCACTCATACCATGCTCTAGGAGCCTACTTGAGTCTATACAATGCTTTCTTCAATCTGCACACGTGGGTCTCTTTGCTATGTGCTACAAAGCCTTCTGGTTGTTTTATGTATACCTCCTCCTTCAATGCACCATTAAGGAATGCTGTCTTGACATCCATTTGATGGATTTTCCATTCCATCTGTGTTGCAAGTGAGATTACAACTAGTATAGAAGTATACCTGGCAACTAGAGAAAATGTCTCCTCATAGTCTATACCCTCTGTCTAAGAGAACCCCTTTGCCATGAACCTTGCCTTGTATTTCTCGATGCTACCATCTGCGTCATGCTTTATCTTATAGATCTAGCATACATCTCGCCATACATGATGTTCTATAGCTTCCTGATAGCTAGAAGGGTCACTATCTACCAATTGACTAACTAATGCCTCATAGTCATTGAACTTGGTTGGTTATCTTTGTTGTCTAGTACTCTTCCTAGGAGCTCCCACAAACTCCTGAGTATCCCTTTATGTAACCAGAACCTCATGGTTCCTGCTGCCAACTGTAGAGGATGAAATATCAACCTCTAAGTCTTCTAGATGCATTTCCTATTGCACCTATTGCTCCATACTTTGTGAATCTTCACTATCTAAGTCTACATGTGTACTAGTAACTGTACTTGAGCTTTGTTGCCCTTAACTTGGTCTTGGATCTTCTATTGCTACTCACTCTAATCATCTACTTGCAAATCTCTCGATCTCCTAAATGCCTTGTCCTCCATGAACTTGACATCATGTCTAATAATTATTCTTGTAGTCCCCGGAATGAAAATCTTATATGCCTTTGAGGTCTCACTGTACCCAACAAAGTACCCCCTCTCTGCAGTCTAATCTAACTTTTTACTTGTATCTCTAGGAATATGACAATATGCCAAACTCTTGAATATCTTGAAGTGACTAACATATAGCTTCTTCGCTATGAAAGCCTCTTTGGTGTTATCTTCCCTAGCACCTTGTGTGGAACTCTATTCTGGATGTAGACTATTGTATTACATGCCTCTGATCATAAGTAATGGGGCATGTCTTGGTCATGTAGCATAGCTCTTGTTGCCTCCAATATAGAATGATTCTTCCTCTCGGCAACTCCATTCTACTGTGGATTGTAAGGAATAGTCCATTCTCTCTTGATTCCTTCTCTGGTACAAAACTCCTGGAAGATATTTCCTTTGTACTCACCTCCATTGTCTGATCGAAGAACCTTTATCTTCTTTGTAAGGAAACTCAGGTGTGGAAATAGCTTCCTACACTAATCTCTTAAGGAAAGTATGGTGCAAATCCTTTTAAAACTTTTCACTTACAAATTTGTAAACAACAATAATATTGCAGCCAAAAATGCATACATAAAAATAGATAGAGAAAGAAACACATAACACAAAGATTTTTTTGTGAGGAAAAACCTTTTGGTAAAGCAACTCCACCCCTCTAGAACCTCCACAATGTATTATCTTCAACAAAAGGTTACAATACGCTTGTAGTGCGAGCTCAACAACAACAATAGAAGACTCCAATAGCAACTCATAGTACCAATAATACACTCTCACGCATCTCTTCTCTTTGTAACCTTAAAAATGCTTATAACATGCACTTCACTTTAGGGCTACTCCCAAAGATAAATTGTATTAGGATTTTACCATTCTCTGAGAAAATAGGGTTTTACTATTGTGGTATAGTGTACAATACTCCAATTTATCAGTTGCCACATGTCTTCACCTATCATTTAATCTTCCTAGCATAGCTCTTACATGTCATAGGAATCCATCATAGCCATTTTAGCCATGATCTCCTTACACACAATTCAAGATGTCGACACATCAACATTATTTGCAAGAAATACAATTTACAAAAGAAATAATAAGATTAGGAATTATACAAGGTTGAGACACCTTATTCCTAACATTCTCTCACTTTTTGAACACCTTGTAAGAGCAACAGGAATATAATAGGAACTAATCGCTATGGGTCAAAAGGCCCATAGACTCCGAACACCATCTAAACTTCTCAGTGCCCACTAGTTTTGTTAATGCATCTGCAACATTCTTCACAGTATCTACTTTTTCCAAATTTACCTTTCCATCTTCCACCATATCTCTCACAAAGTGATACTGCACATCAATGTGCTTCGTTCTGGCATGGAAAGTTGGATTCTTCGCAAGGCAAATAGCACTCTGACTATCACACCAAATAGCAATATGTTTTGCATCAACACCAACATCAGAACACAATCTCTTAAGCCAAATGGCTTCCTTACAAGCATGAGTAGAAGCCATGTACCTAGCTTCTATAGTGGACAAAGCAACCACCGGTTGTTGCTTGCTCATCCAACTGATGGCACCACCAAACATAGTGAACACATAAGCACTAGTGGATCTCTTGCAGTCAATACCACTTGCCCAATCTGAATCCACAAACCCATGAATACAAATTGAATGCAGAGATCCAAAAGAGTTACCATGATAACATATGGAGTAATCTGATGTACCCATTAAATATCTGAATACTCGCTTAACTGCATCCCAATGTATCTATCCAAGATTAGCCATAAATTGACTTAGGATTCCCACTGCTTGGGCAATGTCTAGTCTAGTACAAACCATAGGATACATAAGACTGCCAACTGCACTAGCATAAGGTACTCTACTCATGTCCTCCACCTCACTAGGAAATTTTAGACAATCATCTACAAATAACTTTGTTCCCACAGGAATAGGAACACATAGTGGTCTACAATATGCCATGTTGAACGTGTCCAACATAGATTTCACATATTTACTCTGACTAAACCAAAGTTTTTTGTTAGACCTGTCTCTACTGATTTCCATACCCAAGATGTACCTAGCTGCCCCAAGATCTTTCATCTCAAACTGTGCTGACAACTGAGATTTAAAATCAGAAATCATACCCATACCCTTCCCAAACAGCAACATATCATCAACATATAATGCAACAATAAGAAGGCGATCATCTTCAATTCTAAAATAAACACAATAATCTAATTTTGATCTTACAAATCCAATTGACAACACAAAGGCATCAAACTAAAGCTACCACATCCTAGGAGATTTCTTCAAACCATATAGAGATTTCTGTAATCTACAAACTAAGGATTCTTTACCTTTAACAATGTAGTACTCAAGCTGTGACATATAAATCTCTTCCTCCAAATTACCATGGAGGAAAGCTATCTTCACATCCATCTGTTCTATCTCTAAATCATATGATGCAGAAAGAGATAAAAAAAAATCTAATGGATGTCAACTTTTCAATAGGAGAGAATATTTCACCATAATCTATTCCCTCTACATGTGAATACCCCTTTGCAACCAATCTAGCTTTGTACCTTTCAACACTGCCATCTACACAAAATTTCTTCTTGAACACCCATTTACAGCCAACAGATTTTCTTCCTTTAGGAAAAGGTACAAGGTCCCATGTTTTTTTTTTCTCTAATGAAACCATCTCATCATCCATAGCCTCAATCCAGGAACCTGCATCTTCCATGCCCAAAGCCTCTTTCATAGATCTAGGCTCATCAATGTTAGTAATCAAAGCAAAAGCACAATTGGAATCTAACATAGAATAACCAAACCTTTTTGGTTGCTTTCTTTCTCTCATGGATCTCCTCAAGGGTTGAGGTTGAGGTTTTTCTTCCTCTTCTTCTGAACTATCAGAGCTACTAGAGCTCTCCTCACCATTAGACCCAACATGGTCTCTCTATTCAGTCTTCTCAGGGGTAGGAGGCAATTGAACAACATCTTTTTCCTTTTCTTTTTTGTTTGGTTGTAGCACAATAGGAGAAGATGTTAGCTCTCTAAAAATAACATTTCCACTATACAAAACCTTACTAGTCATAGGATCCCAAAGCTTGTATCCTTTCACATCAGCACTGTACCCGATGAAAATACATTTAATAGCTTTGTTTTCCAACTTAGAACTTTTATCCTTTGGAACATGTGCATAAGCTTCACAACCAAAAACACAAAGATGTCTAATTGAAGGCTTCTTACCAGACCACACCTCCATGGGTGTCTTACCATCAAGGGCTGATGTAGGAGATTTGTTAACTAGATAGCAAGTGGTGGCCATAGCTTTGGCCCAAAACCTTTGTTCTAAACTAGCTCCACTAAGCATACTCCTAGCCTTCTCCTTCAGTGTCCTATTCATTCTCTCTACAACTCCATTTTGCTATGGGGTATAAGGAGTTATCTTATGCCTCTCGATACCTTGTTCTTTACAGAACTGTTCAAACTCTACTGAGCAAAACTCACCACCATTGTCAATTCTCACACACTTAATCTTCTTACTAGTCTGATTCTCTACAAGGGCTTTAAATTCCTTGAATCGAGTAAAGACTTGTGTCTTGCTTTTAAGGAAATAAATCCATGTCCTTCTACTATAATCATCTATGAAAGATACAAAAAATATAGACTTGGAGATTGAAGGAACTTTTATAGGACCAAATGCATCAGAATGAATAAGATCCAAAACATCAGAATATTTGTGAGAACTAGAGTAAAATTGAACACGATTTTTTTTACCATAGACACAGTGTTCATAGAAGTCAAACTTGAGATTGAAATCATTTAACCCCTCAACAAGATTTTTATTTTTTAGGGTTCTGAGACCCTTTTCACCAATGTGACCAAATCTCAAATGCCATAACATTGTCTTTTCTGCAGGATGCTTACCATCCAAAGTGTTTGCATTGCCACCAGAACCAATAACCACAGTATTCTTCACTGCTCATTTAGATGGTGAGGATGAAGAACTATTATATAGAGGAATACATGCATCTAGCTGAAATAAGGTAGCTCTCCTAGTACCCCTTGCAAGCACTATCGATCCTCTCATCATCTTGCATCCTTCTTTTGAAAAAACAACTTGCACACCTACATCATTTAGCATACTTACAGATAATAGGTTTCATGCCAAACCTGGAATGTGCATAACTCCATTGATTCCCTTTACTCATCCATCAGGAAATTTGATAGTGACCCTTCTGTGTCCAACTATCTTTACCTGAGAATCATCACCCAAGTACACCTTTCCACCATCGAACTATTCATATCTTGAGAACCAGTTTGGATGAGAGGTCATGTGAAAAGATGCACCCGACTCAACCAACCACACATCATCAAATGCATGGGCTGCCAAAACTATGATGAATGCATCGCCATCTTCTTGAGTTTTTTCAAAACCAGAATCTGAGGCTTTCTTCTTCTTCTTAGGCTCTTTACAGTCTTTACAAAAGTGCCCAGTCTTATCACAGTTCCAATATTTTTCCTTGGACTTATTGGAAGTCTTTGACTTCCCACGGGATTTGGATCTACCCTTATTGTCATATTTCTTCCCTCTTTCCGTGGATCTCCCACGAATAGCAAGGGCTTCTTTTTCAAAAATAGAAGCCTTTCTCTACATCTCCTCTGATAGCAGTGAAGACACCACATCCTCCATTTTGAAGGTGACTAATATGCTTCTGAGAGCCATCACAAGATGGTCCTAGGAATCCGGTAAAGAGCACAAAAGTGTGTAGCAATGATCCTCCTCCTCTAACTTGACACCAGCTGATGTCAACTATGCAGCTAGCAGATTAAATGCATTTAAATGATCCGTTAAGGATCCACCTTCCTCCATTCATAGAGAATACAACTTCTTCCTCAAGAACAACTTGTTCACCAAAGATTTGGCCTGATACACTACCCCAAGTCTCTCCCACAAACTATACGCAGTTTTCTCATCTAGAACATTTAGAAGAACTGCATCGGTTAAACAGAGTCTAATGAGACCCTTAGCTTTATGATCTTTGATATTCCAATCTACTTGATCTACAGTTGATATTCTTGTAGCACCTGTAGTCACTTCCCATAGGTCATGATCTTCCAACATGTCTTTCATCTTGAGTTTCCACAACTCAAAATTAGTGCCATTAAATTTCTCCACCTCCATTCTTCCATGTGATGAACTCGCCATCTCAATCTGCAAATAAGATTCAGGATGCTCTACACAAGACTCCCACTCAACTTGAGATTAGCTCAAAAAACCCTACCCAACAACTAGGATCAAAAGTTGATCAAGCTCTGATATGACTTGTAAGGAAACTCAGGTGCATATAAACAACTTCCTACACTAATATCTTAAGGAAAGTATGGTGCAAATCCTTTTAAAACTTTTCACTTACACATTTGTAAACAAAAATAATATTGCAGCCAACAATGCATACATAAAAATAGATAGAGAAAGAAACACATAACAAAAAGATTTGCTGGTGGGAAAAAACCTTTCGGTAAAACAACCCCACCCCTCTAGAACCTGCACAATGTATTATCTTCAACAAAAGGTTATAATACACTTGCAACACAATCTCAACAGCTACAACAGAAGACTCCAATAGAAACTCACAGTACCAACAATACACTCTCACGCATCTCTTCTCTTCGTAGCCCTAAAAGTGCTTATAACATGTGCTTCACTTTAGGGCTACTCCCAAAGATAAACCATATTAGAGTTTTACCATTCTTCAAGAAAATAGGAACCCCACTATTGGGGTAGAGTGTATAGTACTCCAATTTATCAGTTACCACATGTCTTCACCTGTCATTTAATCTTCCTGACATAGCTCTTACATGTCATAGGAATCTGTCATAGCTGTTTTAGCCATGATCTCCTTATACACAATTCAAAATTTTGACATGTCAACATTATTTGCAAGAAATACAATTTACAAAACAAATAATAAGAATAGGAATTATACAACGTTGAGACACCTTATTCCTAACATTCTTTCTTGTCAAATTCTCCACAAGAGCCTTGAACTCTTGGAATCGACTGAAAACCTCATCCTTAGTCTTCAAGAAGTATATCTAGGTCTTTCTAGAGAAATCATCAATAAAAGTAACATAGTACTTATATCCTCTAAGAGATTTTGTCGACATTGGTCCAAATACATCTGAATATACTAGATCAAGAGCACCCTTAGATCTGGTGCCACTCCTTGGAAAAGATGCTTTCGCAAACTTCCCCAACACACATCCCTTACATACATCATCATGCTCTGTGCTCACCTCTGGAACACTTGTCACTATCTCATGAAGCAATCTAAGTGCTCCATGATGAATATAGCCCATCCTCCTATTCCATAGCTTTCCCAGATCTCTAGGATTACTGTTTCTCATGAGTGCCTTAGGAGTATCAAACTACAATCTATAAAGGTGACCACTCCTAACTCCAATAGTTATGGGTGATTTCCAATCCTCATGCTTAATCAACACATTTTTCCCTGTAAAGAGTACAATATACCCCCTATCTTGAAGAACAGATACAAACATCAAATTCATGCCTAAGCCTGACACATATAACACATCATGAAGCAGAATTATCTTTCCATTCTCTCTCTGAAATTGAACAGTCCCTTTCCCAATAGGGTTGAGTTTGGACAAGTTTCCCATAGAAATATGGATGTTGGTGTCCTCCTCCTTGTAATTGGAGAAGTACTCTCTAACTCCTATCATATGAAATGACACCTCACTATCTATATACGAAACACATTGTGAGGTTGAGCTAACCATACAAGCTATGAGTGAAAACTCATCTTCCATTCTTCGAGAGAGTTATTTTGTACTTACGGAAGCTGCCACTTGCTTCTTACCCTTCTTCCTCTCTAGGAAATCACTGACATAGTGGCCAAACTCATGACATCCAAAGCACTTGACCTTAGAAAGGTCCTTCTTCTTCTTTTCATTTTGTGAATTCGATCCTTTGCTAGATCCCTTCTTTGCTTTCCCTTTACTTGCTAGGGTGACATTCTCTTGGTCCACCTCATTTTTCTAACTCTTCTTGGCCCCATTGAAAATATTTAGTCTAAACTCCTCTTGAGTGAAATCAGTCCATAGTGGATCCCAACTCAATAAAGTATCTTGTCCACTGACAACTTGAACAAAGACACTCCATTGTTTAGTAAACCCATTTAGGGCTATTCTCACTATCCCATCCTCATTAGGGCTATCTCCAACATCTGCTAACTCATCCTTGACAAGTCTAAGCCTGGTGAGGTAACTTGTGATGTCTTCTCCCTGATTCATTTAGGTATTCCTTAGCTTCTCTCTAAGAATCAAATTCTTGTTGGTGGTAGCATTTTGGTATAGATTCAGAATGGCGTCCCACATCTTCTTCACCATATCTAGCTCTGTGATATGTGGAACAATATGATCCTTGACACCATCAAGGATAATCCTCCTCACTTTGGCATCAACCTTCCTATATGCTGCAATCTGTGTTGCATCTATTGGTAGAGGTACAACACTAGTAGCATAATCCTTGATACCATTCTCTTCCAACAATAAAGAAATTCTAGCCTTCCAGACACCAAAATTTGAGGCACCATCTAATCTATCCTGATCTCTCAAACCAGCTAAAGCCATCTCAAGGGTTTAAAGCAATGATAAATCTAAAGAGATCAAAATTTCTTTCCTAGGGCAAAACCCTTCTACACTTAACAATGCTCTAATATCATGTGAAAAATTTAACCATTGCAATCACTGATTATTAATCTCCTATCATAAACAATTATAAAACTGCTAAAAATAAATTTCCAGCTAATATCAAAAAATAACACAAGTGCAACTTCACTTATAAAATACGGAAAGAAATGCGCAACACAATGAACACAATATTTTCGGACAAATTGTTCCAGGAAAAACTCCTAAAGGAAAACTAGTTCTATAGATGAAAAATTATATTAAACTTCAGCAAATCAAGAGGTACACAATTTGTTGCCTCTTACTGGCAGAATTCTGACAACCTCCTAATTTATCCCACTGATATTTGCCACTACTATTCCTACACTAATAGTGTGCCCTTGCTAACACTACAAGACTATTTGCGAACACTGCAAACTCACAAACTCATTTGCTAGCACTAAAAATGTTTCTCCAAACTTCATGTTCTTCAAATGCCCCGCTAACCTCCTTTTATACTACTCTTGTTGGTAAACCAATGACCGAGATTGATTTACAATCGACGGTTGAGATTAAAACAACTTAACAACCCTAACAAAGTTGGTTTCAGTTGTTTCCAAAAGTGGTAAATTAGTTAACAAATATTTGTTTCTAATCTAACCAATTAGTTAGCAAAACAATTGCTTGCTAAATAATAGCAAATGGACGAACAACTATCCAAAGCTAACTAAACTAACATGTAAATTGGTTCAAAATTCTTTATGGTTAAGTATAAAAACATATAAGTAATCTACTACATTTTATTTAATATTGTAAAGAAAACAAGTGTCACATAGTGACATGTATTTGCCATAATTTATAGTAGCTTAATTAGATAAATATAATAGTAAAGCTAAAAATTTGATAAAAATTAATAAAATAGTATTAATTGATAAGTAGGAGATGATTTCCACAGCTAGTCAAATTGTGATGTGAATATCAGGATTTAACTGTGTGATTTTTGAGTCAAACTCGATGACCCATGTTTCATGAGTAGTGATTCAACATGAATCCATCTCTCATGAGAATAAATGGAACACTTAGCACTCATTGGATCTATGTGATGCTCACAGGGGTGAAGCACCGGGACTTCCCGGGAGGTCACCCATCCCAGTACTACTCCAGCCTGAGCGCGCTTAACTACGGAGTTTCCTCCACAGTTAAACCCAAAGCTTGCAACCCCATTTGCAAAACCTTCACCAAGTGTTGTGCCTTATGAACCATTCATTAGAAAGCCCCTTAAGCTCATCAATTGATAAGTAGGAGATGATTTCCATAGCTAGTCAAATTGTGATGTGAATATCAGGATTTAACTGTGTGATTTTTGAGTCAAACTCGATGACCCATGTTTCATGAGTAGTGATTCAACATGAATCCATCTCTCATGAGAATAAATGGAACACTTAGCACTCATTGGATCTAGGTGATGCTCACAGGGGTGAAGCACCGGGACTTCCCGGGAGGTCACCCATCCCAGTACTACTCCAGCCTGAGCGCGCTTAACTACGGAGTTTCCTCCACAGTTAAACCCAAAGCTTGCAACCCCATTTGCAAAACCTTCACCAAGTGTTGTGCCTTATGAACCATTCATTAGAAAGCCTCTTAAGCTCATCAATTGATAAGTAGGAGATGATTTCCACAGCTAGTCAAATTGTGATGTGAATATCAGGATTTAACTGTGTGATTTTTGAGTCAAACTCGATGACCCATGTTTCATGAGTAGTGATTCAACATGAATCCATCTCTCATGAGAATAAATGGAACACTTAGCACTCATTGGATCTAGGTGATGCTCACAGGGGTGAAGCACCGGGACTTCCCGGGAGGTCACCCATCCCAGTACTACTCCAGCCTGAGCGCGCTTAACTATGGAGTTTCCTCCACAGTTAAACCCAAAGCTTGCAACCCCATTTGCAAAACCTTCACCAAGTGTTGTGCCTTATGAACCATTCATTAGAAAGCCCCTTAAGCTCATCAATTGATAAGTAGGAGATGATTTCCACAGCTAGTCAAATTGTGATGTGAATATCAGGATTTAACTGTGTGATTTTTGAGTCAAACTCGATGACCCATGTTTCATGAGTAGTGATTCAACATGAATCCATCTCTCATGAGAATAAATGGAACACTTAGCACTCATTGGATCTAGGTGATGCTCACAGGGGTGAAGCACCGGGACTTCCCGGGAGGTCACCCATCCCAGTACTACTCCAGCCTGAGCGCGCTTAACTACGGAGTTTCCTCCACAGTTAAACCCAAAGCTTGCAACCCCATTTGCAAAACCTTCACCAAGTGTTGTGCCTTATGAACCATTCATTAGAAAGCCCCTTAAGCTCATCAATTGATAAGTAGGAGATGATTTCCACAGCTAGTCAAATTGTGATGTGAATATCAGGATTTAACTGTGTGATTTTTGAGTCAAACTCGATGACCCATGTTTCATGAGTAGTGATTCAACATGAATCCATCTCTCATGAGAATAAATGGAACACTTAGCACTCATTGGATCTAGGTGATGCTCACAGGGGTGAAGCACCGGGACTTCCCGGGAGGTCACCCATCCCAGTACTACTCCAGCCTGAGCGCGCTTAACTAATTTAATGTTTAATGTTTAACTACTCCAGTAGTGATTAATGTTTAATTAATATTATAAAATTCAAGATTAATTTTTTTAATTATACTTTTACATTAAAAATCTAATTTTTAATTTAGAGAAATAATTTTAATAAAACATTTATAATTAAAATAAATTTATAATTAAATATAAATGTCATCATATTATTATAACTAATAAAGTTGTATCTCAAAGTATTAATATTTTATGTAAATTAAAAAAATATTATTCATAAAATATAATCACAAGTTAGTATAAAAGAAAAACATTTTATTAAAATAATTGTATAGTAACATATTATTGATTTAGTATTTTGCATAACAAAATATTTTTACATTCTAAAATATTGGGTAGTGCTTCCTCATAATCTGCTCCTAGAATACCAAAATTTATAAGCCAATGAAATTCAAGTAAAATAAATTTTAAAATTTTAAAAATTAAAAATCTCATTAAATAAACATTACAAAAATTAAAATTTAAAATTTAAAATGAAAATAAAAAATACTTACATCTAATTTGTTGAAATAGAAAAGTTTAATAACTAGCTAAGTACAACTAATTGCAATAGTATAGCCTACGACAAATACAATAATAAGAAATAAGTCAAAGAGATAGTCTTCATCACTAGAAAAATTGTTATAGAATATTAACTATTAAAATTGTTAATATTAATAGTTAATAGTTAATAATTAATTTAATAAAATTTATATTCTACCATTATTTATATAAGTTGGTTTTCAAAACTTAATTACTTGTCACACTTAAAATTGTTTATAAGATTATATAATTAAAAAGAGTAAAAAACAAAGTAAGAAATGCGAAATATAATAAAACTTATTTAATTCTAAGGTAAATTTTTAAAATTTACATATACATATATCTAGGTTAATTTAATTGAGTTGCAATTTAAATTTATTTTTAAACTATAACATTCATCATTTTATAAATTTATTTTTAAATATTTTTATTAAACTTTATATGACCATAAACATATATGTGTTTATTTTTTAACCTAAAAATTAGTTAGATTTTTTTAGAAATTTGTTTATATTTTATACAACTTAATGTTTATATTAGAATTAATAATACAATACATATGCATAAATTTTATGTAAAAAAATTAATTTAGAATATGTAAAAAAAAAATTAAGTTAATATTCAAAAGATATAATTGTAGTTTAATGAAAAATAATTGTATTTCAAAGTTTTGTTAAAAATAAATAAAAATATATGATTGCACAATAATAAAAATTAAAATCTGAAGTTTTTGTGGAAAAAAAAGAAAATGGAAAAAACCTTCAAAAAGGGGCTCCTATAATGCCAAATGAAATCAATCTATCATAGTTGAGATAAAACATTTATATAATATATTTATTTAATAAATAAATGTAAAACTTAAAAATATTTGATTAAGAAAAACTTGTTGTTTATAATTGTTTGATTGATTGATAATTAATTCAATAATTTGGAGAAGTGAATGCAATAGTATTTGCCTACGCCAAGTACAATAACAATTGAACCAACTATAAATCTAATTCAAAAGAATGCCAAATGGTGGTATTGAACCACAACAAAATAAATGTTAAATATTTTGATCAATGAAAAAGAAGATATAGGGTAAGAAAGAAGAGAAGACCAGGTTGTACGTTTACAAAGTTAATTACAATAAATAAATGGTATAGTTTTATTAGTTTGTCTTAATTTATATAACCTCAGAAAAATCTACTATGTACTTATTTTTGAAGTAATATAAAAAATAATGTTTTTGATTAAAAGGTTAAAATAGGTTTTTATAGAGGATCCAAAATCTCAAAAAATTCTTACAAAAGATATAATTATAAAGTCTAAAAAAATATCACTTGTTGGTCAAGACTAACAAGACCACAACCATAGCCCCAAAAACCAAAAACAAACACCCACACTAGAAAAACCACCTATAAGAGACATTTACATAAACAAAACAAAAAAGGACAAGAAACTAAGACACCAAGAGTTAGGCCAACTTTGTAGAAGACACTATCACTTCCTCCTTAAGCTCATACATTTTATTGACAACCTTCTTTATCTCCACTAGGTCTAGTGAGGGATCAGAAATTGGCTTCTTCTTCATACTGGATCTTGTATATTTCCATTGTCAACCATCTTACCCACAATATCCATTGCATCCAGGTCTAGAACCAACATTGCCCCTACCTCTTGATCCACTTTTTCCATTGTCTTGTTCAAGTAATCAATCGAAGCCAACATGTTTAATTGACAAGTGTTAATGACACCTCTAGCTAAGTTCTCAAATTTATTCATCCTTTCCTTTAGCTACTTAATCCTTGAAACAAGCATGTTCTTCTCCTCAATCCTCTTATCTCCTCCTCCACATCCCCTTGACCCTCTTTCATCTTAGCATTTAAGGTTCTATACTTTAGGTTTAAGGACTTAATATAATTGAACACCCACTTCTCCAACTGAAAGGAGTACATCGAGATAGCTTTGGAAAACTAGACTAATGTTGTCCTCTAGTAGCTTGACATGAACCCTTTCAAAAGAAATCCGAGGGGTGATCTAGGTATCATTCTCCATAGAGTCATCATAGTCTACTAGAATAGTGACCTTCTTTTCCTCTAACACATCATTATCAACCTTGTTCATATCATTCTTGATCACACCCTTCCAAGTAGGAAGGTTCCTTGCCTTATATAAAAATTAATATTAGTATTAGTATAATCTAACAATGAAATTTTGATGTTGTTCTTGTTACTAGGTTTAAAATTTCATGGGTATGTTACTGAACTTTTCTATCAAATATGAGGTCTTATGTTTCTAACCTTATCAGTTAACATATCCAAGTCAGAAGTGTTTATCTTAAGATAGAAAATAAAAATTAATCATTAATTATTTTTTACATCTTCATCTATCTTTTATTAACATTTTTAATTATAAATTTATAATTATCCTTTTCTTTGTTGTCTCTATATTCTTCGAAGGAAATATGCTACAAGTATGAAATAATTATTACTAAAGTGGGACAATTGCATCTTATATAGGAGATTTGTTTTCACATTAGTCATATATTGTACCACAACTTTGGCTTCCATTTGAATTATCATTTAAGATTTATAGCTAACTCAACTAATTTTATATTGTATAATAATATTATTTATTCAATATTGGAGATTTTCTATCTTTTAGTTTATTTATTTTTGTTTTTCTAATAATGAATTTGGCTCAATAAAACACCCCAATGTACTCATATTGACTATACCAAGTTGTCAATTTACCAATAATTCTTTGAAATCTAGATTGTAGTATTTTCTAACATTTAAGTGGACTTAGTTAATTATTTATAAAAAAAATGAAGGATTTAACCATTTTTCTAGTCATTTATACTTGGTAATGTTGGAATATTCAAATATGGAAAGAGTACTTATGAGAGAGAGGGGTGAATCATAAGTATCATACTTTAGCCAATAAAACTTTTAACTGCAAGTAAGTTGCATACATGTAAATACATCAAATAAACATGTAACAAAACACATGCAACAATAACAATTAACACTGGAATTTGGTAACCTAGAAACCCTCCAGGAATAAGAAGGTAAAACTGGGGTGGCGATGATACCAACAAAAATTACTGCAGCAATATTGTTTAACTACTTCTGATGGTCTACCCTGTTAAAGGCTTGCCCTATTAAAAGCTTTACACTGTGTCAATAGTGACCTAGTTAGAGGCTTTCAAACACTTAACATGAAGTGTTACCCTGTTAAAGGATTTTATCACCTAGTTAAAGGATTTATCAAAATAGTTGTTAAGCTAACCTATCACCATAGGATTTTTATTCTAATACAATTGCTAGAAAGTATTAGGTACAATAAACCTGACTGATTACAATCCTTGATTGCTAAATGCAAGCTCTATTCCACTTTGTCTGATCTTGATCCTTTGTAATGTGATAACTTTCACTTCTGAAAAAAGATTTCCTTTCATACCCTCATCCATCCACTCATTATCATATATATTTACAAATGAAATTTCATCTTCCTTATAAAGAATTTATAGGATTTAGGGTTAGGTATGGATATACGATCCATATTCAATCTTCATTTTTTGCTTATTGTTTGCACTTCTTCTATTGGTTGCATGCTTTTATCATTTTTGTTATTGGCTGTATGTAGATGGCATAGGAAGGATAAAAGATTTGATCTTATCATTAAATCCTTCGAGATTTACCTCATGTCGGCTGTAAAACCGATTTACATCATAATATGTGCAAGTACAGATTCCTATGTTGATATCCTAACTTACTCGGCTCCTGAAGCATTCCTGATACTCGACACATGCTATTTTTTGGATTACTCGGCACTTACACAAAACTGTATCACTCGGCACTTTATGCTACTTGACATTTGATATCACTCGGGATCTGTTCTTCACTCAACATCTAAACTTTTCTCGGCATCTAAATTTTACTTGGCACCTGATCTTCACTCGACATTTGAAAGTTGCTTGACACCTGAAAATCACTTGGTACCTGAATACCTTCCTGACTTGGCTTATGTTGTGGCTCAGCTTACATGGTGTAGCGTGTGATTAAGTTTGTTGGCACTCAATTGTCAAAAAACATTATGAGGGTAATAAGGTCCCCCTTTGACATGAGTGACAAAAACACTTAACTGTCCTTATGAGTACAATAACTAATATGTTTGGTATATACAAAGTGTTAAACAAAACTTGATCAAAATTTGTACTTTGCAACATATACCTCAAAAAATTTGTAACTCCCCCTGAGTTGATTGTGTCGTATCTATATATTATTTGTATATCAATGCTCCTCCTTTGTATCTATTCTCCCCTTATTAATCCATATCTCCCCCTTTACAATCTATATCCCCCCTTTTTGACACTTATGTCAAAGAGTTTTTAAGGGTTAAGACCATATTTAGCCTAAAATGTGATATTTACCTCAATAATCATTCTAAGAGCTGCATCCCAATTGTTCAAAGAGATTTCTAATGACTTATGCTGGATAGTAATCTCAACAGCAAGTTGAATAAGTCCATCTAATGTAGAAAGATTTGGATCTTTCTTGAGTACATTTTCAGCATATACTTGCTCTTTATGGAGTATCTCTAAATGTGGGGTAATGGAGGATTGGAGCTGTATTACTTTGGCCCTAATATTAGCCTCATCTACTGTTAAGACAGCTATTTCTTTGTGAGTGTGAAGTGATTGAGCAAAATGCTTCTCACTTTGAGCTAGATCACTTGGTAGTTGCATGCTTGAAATGTTTAAATTTCTTTCCAAGCTCAGTATCTTTTGGCTAGTTTCTTGTGTGAAGTATGAAAAATCACACAACTTTTTATACAGTGAAAATATATTCTCAAGTACCTTCTTCACCTTATCAATCAGCTTTGCTAATTTTGCTTGTGAAAGTGCAATTTGTCTTGATATTTTCTCATTCACTTTCCCTTGAAATTTTCTTTCTGACCATTCCATAAGTTTTGCATTGGTTTCTAGGTCTTCATTTGTCACCTGGTGAACAATATATGTTAGTTTCTTTGTGATGTGCTTCGACTCATCCAGTGATTGCAAAGTAAAGGCATCCATAAAGATGTCCTTGATCTCATAAAGTGTTTTCTTATTTTTATACTCTTTCCTAAGTATTTCCTGTCTTTTCCTTCTATTTAGTGCATCTTGCACCTCATTGATTTGATCAATGGTTATTGATTTTGAGTCATATCTCAGTATGACTATCTCTTCATCTAATTCAGGGTCTCCATAGTGAAGTACCCTTGCAACTCTGGCAGTACTAGATGATGGTACTGAAATCTGTAATGGTTGGTGTGAAGGAGTTCCCGAGGTAGGAAAATTTATTAATGTTTGAATTGCCTCCTTTTCTTTAGGGGTTTTTACTATTTCCTCCTCCTTCTGTCTACCATGATCAATTATTGTTATTTGTGGAAGTGCACCTTGTGTTTGTGATGTAGGATCAGATGTAATAGTCTATCTTGTTTGTTCTATTTGTTCTTTTTGTGCTGTTCCTTTTTCTGTAGCTACACTTTGCTTTTGTCTTGCAGCATCAACTATACATGTTGGTATTTCAAATTGACTACTAGTAGTTGTGATAGAAGGTGGTTCTTGTGTATTCACCTTATCTTTAACTATACTTTATACTAGTTTTTGCAGCTCATCCAAACTGACCAAAACTAGATCTGAACATAATAAAGCTTGTTGTGTTGATTGGTCAAGAATTCTCTTAAGATCTTTTGCAGATAATGGATTGATATTCTGATCATATCAGTAAAATCAACAATAGTTACAGTGTCTGCAGGTGAGATCGATGCTTGAGGAGGGCTAGGGGGTGGCAATTGTGTGTCTTGCACACTCTGATCTGGTTGCTGCTCTTGCTCAGCTGTTGCCATTTCATCCTGTTTGTGTGTCTCTTCCTCCTCTCCATCTTTCTTTTCTTCTTCCTTCTTCTCTTCTTCTTCCTTCTTTTCTCCTTCCACTTTCTTCTCTTCTTCTCCTTTTTCTACTACTGTCTTCTCTTCTCTTCTTTTTCTCCTCTCTTCTACTGGAACAACAGCTTCTTCCTTATATTTTTCTTCAAGAAGATCTTCAACCTTTTTGTATAGATTCTTCCGTGATTTCATTGTTCTTTGAACAATTTCTTCTATCCTGTTTTGAAGTATAAAGAATGCCCTGTATTTGGGTGTAAACTTGTTATTATGCCTTTTGATTGTATTATTTACTTGTTCCTTAGTCAAATCAGGCAATATACTGGCTAGGGTTGATTCCCTCATCTCTTTCTCCATTTTTAGACAAAAATGCCATTTGTCTTCTATAATTTTTGACAGCTCCTTTGGCAATTGACCATCTAGTTCAAGTGGGGTGTACTTGAACTGTGCCATCATTCCATACACTGTTTCTTCTATCTTATTTTGTTCTACTTTATTAAATTTACTAAAATCAACTTTATCTAAATTATTCAAGTCACCACTTGTAATCCTTTTACATAGGATATCAACTGATGAATTGCTTACCTTTTCTATTTGCTCTTCTTCATCAGTGTTAGGTTGAGCCACATACCTTCTTCTTTTCCTCGGCTCTTCTTGTGATTTCTTTACTTGTTTCTTCTTGGCAACCTCCTCTTTAGCCTTTTGAGTAGAGGCTCTTGTTGATGCTCGTATTGTTGGCTTTTGAGGTGAAGGAGTGGCAGCTTTCTTTGATCTGGGCTTGGTTGGAGACTGTTCTGTTGCCTTTCTCTTCTTTGGCTCGGCTTCAATTGGTGCTTCCTTGGCTTCTTCTTCCTCTGCACCTTCCTCCTTGTCTTCTCCAAGACCTTTGGTTAGTTCCATTGGCCCTTGTTTCTGCTCATCTTCATCCTCACTGTCATCTTCTTCTTCTTCTGCCTCCGCCTCAATTTCTTTGCCAAACTTCTTCTTGATCTTCTTGATTAATTTATCTTTCTTCTTCAAGGTAGAAGCAGTTTTTAATTCCATGTTTATCTTTGACCTTACCACATCATAAGTGGCAAAATGTGGTGCATTTTTATCTCTTTCCTCTACCAATAATGTAGTTATTGCTGCTGATGGCTCATCAATATTGATTTCATATCCAAATGGCCTTAGCCATCTTACCCTTGGTATTACTGCTTGAATGTAAGTGAAATCTATGTCAACTAAGAAACATAAGTCATTAGTATGCTTTTCTACTAATGAAACTGGTATCCTTGACCTTTGCTTCATGGATTTCTTGAAATCCTCAAAATAGCTTGTCATCAAGGTATCAAAATTTTCTCCCATTTGCTCTATATATTCATTAATTTGTTCAACAATTGTTTTATCTGGATTCCATTTTACTTTCCCTATAGAAGGAAATTCTTTCATCAGATAGAAGAACATACACATCAAAACTGATCCAAATTTGCATTGAGCTCCCTTGCTTTTCCTTATAGCTCCCAAATTTTCATTAATCTGTTGAAACATGAGCTATTCCAGATCATAAGTGTGATCTCTTTTGATTATCTTGTATGAAACATCAACTGCTATACAAGGTACACTGTTCAACCTGCTTGATTGATAGAATTTGTGTGAGATAATTCTCACAAAAAAATCTAGTAGGGGATCTGTGACTGTGTCGATAGTCATTTGTCTATTGTTCCATTTTGCACCTATATTTTTCTCTATTATTTCCCTTTTGTCACTTCGCAGGGTCTTTGGCCAATCTAGGGTTGGAATACCAGAAACCCTATGAATAGTTTTCCTGGTAAATTTTACTGGCCCTAACTCTAACCAAAAATCTCCGTCATGTATTCGGCTCAAAATTATCCATACCCATTCTGTTTTGAAAATAGTAAAAAATGCTAGGGTTTTCATCAATCCTTTTCTTTCTACTATTGAAAACTCATTTTTCAATACTTTGTTTTCACATAGTTTATCATATGCATTATGAATTTCTAAGTCTCCTATGGTGCCAATTTTGCAATTGTAACATTTCCTCACATCTTGAACCATTACAACTTTTGGGGGAATGTGGGAGAGAGCTCCGGCTTGGTCATTTTTGTAGGCAACTTCGGGATTAGGGCAGAAATTAGGTTGCTTCATTTCATTTGAAACTAACTGGACTTAAAATGACTCTTTTTCTTGGGTTTTATTTGAACTTGACACCATTATTGCGAACTAGGGTTTATACAGCAAATGAATATGAAACTACGTAGCTCAGCACAAATGAAAATACCTTTAGATCGATGAAAAATGTGTTGAATGAGTTTGCAATCTAGTTGAAATACTGGATTCTTGCTATGAAGTTGCTTAGCTCTCTTTCTTCTCCTTTGCTTCTTGATCGCGATGCAAAAAATTGATTGAAATTGCGATAATATACCCCAATTTTATCGCATTGAGTGCTCAACTGCCAAGTCAGCTTCTGAAGAATTTTTATCCTAACTCGACATCCACTACATTTCCTCTTTACTCAGCTTCCTTTAGAGTTATCCAACTCAGCATCAGTTATAAGCTTGGTCATTGTTGGGAGCTTGGCATCTGTTTGAGTTTAACTCGGTATCCAAAGGCAGGTCGGCATCAACATTTAGTTTTTGTCTTGACATCTTGCTTTATGTAGATTTATACCTTGCTTTAGCTTCTTTGTCTTGGGACTGATGTATGATATAACTTTGTATATCAGTCCTGTGGACTTCTCATGCTTAGTTTGATGAAGTGTTCTCACTTGACCCATTGGGTGAAGTGATCCCTCCACTTGATGTGTTGCACTCTTCCTTCTTTTTCCAAGTCTTGTTCATTTGCCCTCTTATCTTTTCAGCATCAATCTTTTGTTTTCCTTTGTTATCTTCAGTCTTGGGTGCCTTTGATCTTGTAGGACAGTTTCTGCTGATATGACCAGTTTTCAAACAACTGAAACATGTAGTTTGATTCAACCATCTTTTGTAGTTTCCTTTGAAATGTGTTCTTATACAGTTCTGTGGTATATGTCCATATTCTTGATAATAGTGACAACTGTACCTGGTGTTGTAATCCCAAAATTCATGGTTTGATGTCTTTGCTGGTTGATTTACTATCCACATAGGTTTTGATATGCATTCAAATGCCCCATGTCCATTTTTTTTGCAATTATAACAATGTCCATCAAATCTTTGAGTCCTTGTGACATTGGATTCACAATTTTCTGTCATATGTCCTTGCATGTTGCACTTGTGACAGAAACTTTTGGGTATATTTGATTGATTGAATCTTCTGCTCCTACACACATTAGCTATATGTCCCTTCTTATTACAGAAATGACAAGTGGGTTTTGAATTCTTACCTTTATTACTTCTTTGTTCAGAATTCTTTGATGATTCTCCACCTTCAGTGCTATTGTATCCTAGTCCTGATGTATCATGGGCAAATTTTGGTGATTTCAGCAACTATTCAAAATACTTAATTGCTTCACTTGATTTGTTAAAATTCTCTGCTACCTCTTTTTCTCTATTCAATTCATTCTGCATTTGTTCATTTTGCATCTTCAAAGTAGAGATCTCAATATCCCTTACATTAAGTTCATGATGAAGGTTTATCATTTGAGCAACTGTATCCATCTGCATGTTTGAGATCCTTGTCAATTCAGTACATTTTTCTTCAAGTCTGTTTGCAAGATTTCTTTTGTCATTTTCCATCATGACTTTATCTTCGACTGCTCTTTTCTTTTGTTCAGTGATTTCACATATCATTATGGCCTGTGATTCATGTTCCATCTTGAGAGATCTTATCTCCTTTGCTTGAATTTTGTTTTTCTCGATTAGTTATGCTATTGCTGCATCAAACTCTTTGGTAACTCCATTGGAAAATATGTTTGTGGTATCAATCTCCTTGTAGTGTATATCATTCTCAGCTATGGCCAGATCCTTCCTCTTTTTTAATGAGTTTCTCAACTTGTTTTTGAATTCCTCCAAGCTATGCAGAGCAAGTTGCACATCTATCACCTAATTTTCAATGATCTTTCCAAGTTTGAAAGCTTCTATCTTTAGTTCTTTTCCTTCAAGTTGTTAGGCTTTCCCTTGTAAGAACCTAGATGCTCTGATACCAATTGTTGAATATTCAAATATGGAAAGAGTACTTATGAGAGGGGGGGGGGGGGGGGGGGGTTGGGGTGAATCATAAGTATCATACTTTAGCCAATAAAATTTTTAACTACAAGTAAGTTGCATGCATGTAAATACATCAAATAAACATGTAATAAAACACATGCAACAATAACACTTAACACTACAATTTGGTAACCCAGAAACCCTCCAGGAATAAGAAGGCAAAACTGGGGTGGGATGATACCCACAAAAATTACTGCAGCAATGTTGTTTAACCACTTCTGATAGTTTGCCCTGTTAAAGGCCTGCCCTGTTAAGGGCTTTACACTATGTCAATAGTGACCTGGTTAGAGGCTTTCAAATACTTAACATGAAGTGTTACCCTGTTAAAGGATTTTATCACCTAGTTAAAGGATTTATCAAAATATTTGTTAAGCTAACCTATCACCATAGGATTTTTATTCTAATACAATTGCTAGAAAGTATTAGGCACAATAAACCTGACTGATTACAATCCTTGATTGCTGAATGCAAGCTCTGTTCCGCTTTGTCTGATCTTGATCCTTTGTGATGTGATAACTTTCACTTCTGAAAATAGATTTCCTTTCAGACCCTCGTCCATCCACTCATTATCATATATATTTACAAATGAAATTTTGTCTTCCTTATAAAGACTTTTGAGGATTTAAGGTTAGGTATGGATATACGATCCATATTCAATCTTCATTTTCCAAGTATTGTTTGTACTTCTTCTGTTGGTTGCATGATTTTATCATTTTTGTTATTGGCTGCATGTAGATTGCATAGGAAGGATAAAAGATTTGATCTTATCATTAAATCCTTCGATATTTAACTCATGTTGGCTGTAAAAATGATTTACATCATAATATGTGCAAGTACAGATTCCTATGTTAATATCCTGACTTACTCAGCTCCTGAAGCATTCCTGATGCTCAACACATGCTATTTTTTGGATTACTCGACACTTACACAAAACTGTATCACTCGACACTTTATGCTACTCGGCACTTGATATCACTCGGCATTTGTTCTTCACTTGGCATCTAAACTTTGCTCGGCATCTAAATTTTACTCGGCACCTGATCTTCACTCGGCATCTGAAAGTTGCTTGGCACCTGAAGATCACTCGGCACCAGAATACCTTCCTGACTTGGCTTATGTTGTGGCTCGGCTTACATGGTGTAGCATGTGATTAAGTGTGTTGGCACTCAATTGTCAAAAAACATTATGAGGGTAACAGGTAATTCTAATTCATTCATCTTGTCTAATCATTTAAATCGGGGTTCAATGGAAGGGAGATCCCCAAAATCTACCAAGTTAAAGTTGATTACTATTTTTCGGAAATATTTTTAAGTTATTGGTCCCATGAGCTTTGTAATCTAATTAAACTTTAAAAATTAAGATAATTTTTTAAAGTTAAATTAGATGTCTCATAAATACACTACCTTTACATGTGTTTCATATATTTGGCAACAAATAAAAATAGATAAAATAAATTATTTTTCCTTGACAAAACTTTTATTTTACTAAAATAAAAACATAATTTCTTAACAATTGGCATATATTTCTAATTTGGTAGGACAATCAGTTTCACCACCAAGTCTAGAGAGTTTTGGAAACTCTCTTCTTCTTCATACTAGATCATGTACATTTCATGGGCCATCATCTTGCCCCACAATTTCCATTACATCGAGGTTAAAAACCAACACTACCCCTACATCTTGATTCACTTTTCCCATTAGCCTGTTCAAGTAGTTAACCAAAGCCTCCATGATTTTTCGATAGCCATTAATGACACCTCTAATTGAGCTCTAAAATTTATCTATCCTTTTCTTTATCTCCTCAATCCTCTTATCTCCTCCCCCAAACCCTCATGACCCTCTTCCATGTTAGGATTTAAGGCTTTATAATTTAGGTTAAGGGACTTAATGGAATTGAACCTCCACTTCTCCAACCAAATGGAGTGCATAGAGATAAATTTGGTAATCTAGACTAAGGTCATCCTCTAGCAACTTGACTTGAACTTCACCTAGGTCTATAGTCTTAAGGAGAGGGATGCATATTTCATTCACCTCTTTCTCCTTCTCACTAGTAGCCTCACCCTTCTCATCCCTACTGTTAATCTTTTCAACCCTTTCAATAGAAATATGAGGGGAGGTTGGGGTATCATGCTCTATAGATTCATCATAGTCCACCAAAATAGTGACCTCTTTTACCTCTTCCACATTAGTATCAACCTTGTTCATATCATTATTAATCACCCCTTTCCCAATAGGAAGGATCTTCACCTTATACATAAAATAATTATAGTATTAGTATAATCTAACAGTTAAGTTTTGACATTGTTCTTGTTACCAGGCTAAAAATTTAATGTGTATGTTATTAAACATTTCTATCAAATATGAGGTCTTATGTTTCTAACCTTATCGGTTTGAAACTCCAATTCAAAAGTGTTCATCTTGATTGAGAATGGAAAAAAAAAACATTAATTATTTTTATTCTCTTCATCTAATTTTCATCTAATTTTTAAATTATAAATTTATAATTATCCTTATCTTTATTAGCTCTATATTCTTCAAAAAATAAATATGTTACAAGTATGAAAGAATTATTGCATAAGTGCAAAAATTGTATCTTATATAGGATATTTGTATTCACATTAGTCATAAATTGTAACACAACTTTGTCTTCCGTTTGAATTATATTCATATTAGATTTATGGCCCACTCAATTAGTTTTATAATGTACAATATTATTCTTTATTCAATAATTAATATCTTATATGCTTTTGGTTTATTTATTTTTGTTTTCCTTATAATGAAATTGGCTCAATAAAATACACTAATTTTCTCACATTCTTTATATTTGGCTATAATGAGTTACCAATTTTCGAAGAATTTCTTGTAAATTCAAATTGTAGAATTTTTTAACATTTAAATGGACTTAGTTAATTATAAAAATAATATATCAAATAGAAGGATTTAATCATTTTGTCTAGTCATTTATACTTGGTAATGTGAATTCATGCATTTTGTCTAATCAGTTAAGTTGAGGTTCAATGGAAGGGGGTTCCTAAAATCTATCAAGTTAAAGTTTCTTGATATTTTTAAAAAATATTTTAAAATTACTGCTCACATGAGCTTTGTAGTCTAATTCAACATAAAACATTAAGCTAAAAGTTTAGAGAAGTTAGTGGTCTTATAAATACAGAACTTTTATCTTTGTTTTCTATATTTGGAGACTAATAGAAATAAATAAAATAAAATTTTCCCTCCAAATTTTTTTTTACTAAAATTAAAACTTAGATGCTTAACAATTCGCATACATTCCTAGGTTACACAATTATAGTCTCACCTGCTTTCTAAAAATGTAGTAGCTTCTATTTTGTAGAAAAAAATGTCAAATAAGCCCACACACACACAAAAAAAAATCTTTGAAAGTCCTAGGAGGCTTTAGCTCCATAAAAATGCCTTTAGGAGATCTTTCCATGCCATTTCTGACCTTATTTTGTATAGTAATGATTGCTCAACTTTTTTAGGAGAAATCTGTGGAGCTGGTGTCCCCATGAATATGTATTTTTTTATTTATTTTTAATAGAAAATTCAAAAATTTGAATTAGTTAGTTCGATAGCAATTTATAAATAAAAAATACAAATATAATCTTTAAAAAAGGAGAGAAAATTATTTGTGGATCCATGCTGTATTTTTGGCTATATGCAACCACTTCCTATTTTTAGTCCTCACTTTAATTCCTAAATAACATATTTGTTAAAGCTTGAGTCCTTGCCTTCTTAGAAGAAGGGAACGTAGATTTCAAAAGAAAATAAATGATCAAATACATAGATATTGCAATTGATAAAATAACAAATTGTTAGTCTAAATCTAAGTTCATCGATTTCATTTAATTAAGTAAGAAGATAGGGAGACACACACAATAATTTCTAAATGCATACATATATTTGCAAAAATAATTCACAATATTTAAGGCATAAGAGGAAGCTTTTTTAGTTTTCTAGATGTAATTTGCATAATTCATAAACATTGGTATTGGACACATGACTAGAAATTTGTGCCTTTGAAAATGAGAGTAGTAATGTCTTTAGATTTTAACAAAGTAGAATGGTAATGTCATTGAATAAAGGTAAAGTGCTCAACAATATTAAACTTAAATAATAATATGTATATGTTATAATTCAAAATTTTAGGAGGGCTTATTAAAAATCAAGTAAAAGTAACACAATAATAATAATAATGGTAACCATGAGATAAATTGGTATACATAAAAGATAATAGATGAAAAATCTAATGAATTACTTGATAAGCGATAAATTGGCATACAAATATTTCTTCTATAGATAATTGTTTTATGGTTTGATTTTCCATAATGATATCATGTATGTTTTTTTTTGGCTTTTCATTCCTATGTTCTCCACTTTTTGATGATTCTCCTTCTTCAGTAGATGATACGCTCTTAGTATAGCCTAATATAGAGGTGTCATGGGGTCTTATCTATGATATCATCATTTCTTCATAGTATCTTACAACTTCTTTATGTTTATTCATCCTTTCAATAAATTCCTTTCTAGATCTCAGATCATTCCTCAAATGATCATTTTCTGATCTCAGATTTGCAATCTCCTCATCTTTCTTATTTAGCTCTTGATTTATACTTAGTAGTTGGTTGAGCATATCAAATTTCTTATGTGTGAGTTTCTACACATCATATGTCCTTTCATGAAGTTTTGTAGCCATTAGTCTCTTGTCTTTGTCAACCATTGTCTTATCTTCTTCAACTTTATTTTCCTATTCGATCACTTCACATAGTCTTACTAATTGGATTTCATGTTCTTTCTTTAGTCATCTTATCTCTTAATTCAATTTTTTGTTACTCTCCAATAGATCTTCTATTTATGCATTACTTTCAGTAGAATTTTCATCATCATATAGACCTTCAATGTCTTCCTCCTGATATTGTGTATCATTTTGTTGGATTTTCATTTCCTTCCTTCTCTTTAAGGACTTCTTTAGTTCTTCTCTTTTTGTTTTAAGTTGATTCAGTGCAAGCTATCTATTAAGCTTCTAATTTTTAATGATATTTCCTAACTTATAGGCCTCCATCTGCAAGATCTTGCCTAATACCAATTGTTGGAAGTCTTATGGGAAAGTTAGATACTAAAGGTGGGGAGGGAGGGGGTGAATTGAGATCTATAAAAATTTAACCCTTTCCATAAATATCAAATCTCATAACTTCATCTCTAATCCTTATCTCAAAAATATCATAAATCACATAAACACTTACTGGAATGATGTATTAGATCTAAAGACTAATCACATACATGAAACATGTAAGAAAATGATCAACAAATAACACAAAGATATTGGTTACCCAGAAACCCTCCGAGGTGAAGGTACAACTAGGGTGGGAACGTCACCCACAAATATTCACTACTGTAGTAATAAAGTTTTCTTGTTAGTGCTATAATTTTGATCATTTTTGATGATCTATCCTATGCGGGGTCTGCCCCCTTAAGATCTTACAAGACTTATATAGTCTACCTTGATTAAATGATTTAAACTTACAACTAAGAAAGAACTCTATTGGGAGATTTATGAAGGTCTGTTTGGACCACTCTGTTAACAGATTCACCCTTATTACACTTGCTAGAATAAATCAGTACCTAATCCTTCAATTTACACTTCAAATATTGATAATAAATCTTCTCTTTATAATTTATGATCATTTTACTAATCTGATATGTCTTTTCTCTTCACTTCACTGCTTTGATTTACCTTCACACTTTTCCTCTAGCATCCAAACTTGCAACCTCTCTTGTGTGCACATCTAATTGTCTAATCACATTGCATAGGGATTAATGATCTTTAGAAAAATACATAATAATCTCGTTGATTGTTCCCTTGATCATTAAAACATACATTTAAGTCAACTAAAAAGGTTTGCTTTGTGTCATTCAAAACAAATATATCAAACTAGTTTTCTTGGAATTTGATCATTCTGATGCTCATTCATATCCAATGTTCATGCTTTCACTCAATCTCTATTTGCTCAACTTATTCTATGTGACACAACATCTATATACTCTACATAAGCTATCTTTGTGTCATTCAAAACAAATATATGAAAACTAGTTTTCTTGGAATTTGATCATTCTGATGCTCATTCATATCCAATGTTCATGCTTTCACTCAATCTCTATTTTCTCAACTTATTCTATGTGACACAACATCTATACACTCTACATAAACTATCTTCTAGATGACTCGATATGTATTGGAGTATTCAATGACCATAGAATTTATCTCCAATAGTAATTGCTCAGTTTTAACTAAATTACATGCAACTCTTCTATAATTTTATTAGCTTTAGTAGGATGGCTTGATCATAGTGATGACTGGCCAACTCTACCTAATGAATGACTAAGTGTTTGACACTACTAGATAAAATAACTTAGGGATCAATAGACTCACACTCACATGCTCATTACCTAAAAATTAGATCATAGATCCTCCTTAAATACATGACTATGTGAACCTTATAGATCCAAATCAATGATCTAGAATCATTCCTTTTTCCCATGTAGTCTTTGCATTTTTTTGATTGGTGAATTCTCTTAACTAGGGATTATTGATCTTCCTTTGAATAGGTAATCACCTCCTTGATATTAAAAACAAGCTTCCATCTCAACAAAAAATGTTTTTGATGCAAGACCATCATGGGTTGCCTTGCTATCCAGCTCATCTTTGTTCATTGTTCCTATTAGTTCTGCATTTTAGTGATTGTTGGGCTCCAATTATTGTCGATTTGTTTAGTGTTGGATGAGTGCTTTGGTGGTTGAATGTTCCTTCATGTTCCAAGTGAACCTAATGTTCATTGATGCTCAGTTCCTTCTTTGACCACGTCTATTTATGATTGATTCTTAGTTAGAGCCAACTTTTGTATTTAATTTGGATTGTGATTTTAATGTAAGGATCTTGTCTTGGGATGTGCTTAAAATCATTTTGAGGTCAACCTTCTATTATGTAATGATAAAGAATCTTCTTTAAGTCATTTTGGAAATTATAAATAGAGGTGTTTAGGTTTAGGTGAGGAGAGGCTTAGGGAGAGTACAAAGTCAAGTAATCTTAAAGAGTTGGGATGAAGGATCTATGAAAATTCTAAGTCTAGGATTTTGAAAATCTTGTTGTCCATAACCCAAAAGGCCTCATAGCCAGGCATGTATGGAGATAATATGATAAATTAATAAAAAAAAAAATTTCCTTCTCTCCTTGGTGCTATTGTCTTTTGTGTAATTCCATTATATTTACTCAACAAGATGATTAGATAGTTAGGTGTGCATCTGGCCCTAACTATTCAATCCCTCCTTACATTAGTTTTAAATAGGATTTAGTTCCATTCCAAAATAAATGTAAAACTATTTTACTTGGCACTTACACCATACTGACTCTCAACATAAGCAATTCCATCATGGTGTCCATCGCCCTTAATTGTGCTTAGCTGGAAATGAATAACTTGACCTCTTTATCACTCAACATCAACTATTGTCTTTAACAAACTTGACATACACTAAAGTACTTGGAAACTATTAGTATGATTGATAGTAACTACTATTTGACACATGTCTTGGAACATTTACATGTTTTCACTCCTTAGCTTGGCCTATATAAGACAACTCGGTTGCAGTGATGACCAAATAACCCTACCTTGTGAATGACTAGGTTTTTAACACTAATAGACAACATGAATTAAGGATAAAAAATATCCCCCTTTGGGATTAGTGGAAAAAAAAAATTTGTGATAACGTATTATTCAATACAAAAATGAAATATGAGTACTCTTCGTGATAATATAATCCATACCTTGACTTGGTATATACAGTACATGTTCTAACTCTTCCACTCAACAAAATCATCATGATCATCTCCATTATCTCTCTTATCTTTGTCACTCATGGCTATTGGGGTAATGCTATACTTGTCCAAAAATTGTTTGTAGATTTGTAATATCATGGCTAGAACATGATCCCAACTTATCCCTACATACTCCAAAACTTGAATTTTGATTTCTAGTGTGGCTACAAGATCTACTAAACTATCAACATGCAAGAGATTTGGATCTCTTTTTACTACCTCCTTTGCTAATGCCATACTTGTCAAAAAAATGTTTTTAAATTTGTAATATCATGGCTAGAACATGATCCCAACTTGTCCATACATACTCCAAAACTTGAATTTTGATTTCTAGTGTGGCTATAAGATCTACTAAACTATTAGCATGAGAGAGATTTGGATCTCTTTGTACTACCTTCTTTGCTGATTAAATATCTCTCTACATAAACTTCAAGTGAGGTATCAACATTTTTTGAATAGACATAAGATTATCCCTTATTCTTCCATCATTAGCCAAAAACTTAGCTAACCTTTCTTTGGAAAATTTTAATCTATTAAAATGAAATGAGCTCTTACTTGCATCCATGCTCAATGTAATTTTAGAAAACTGTAAATCTGCTTATTGTTTATCTATAAGCTCTTGATTTACCTTTTTAAATAATGTTACATCACACAATTTTTTATACAAAGAATGAATATTCTTAATAACTTATTCCATACTATTTACAAGGTCTGAAATAATTACTTGCCTTACTGCAATTCTAGTAGAAACTTTTTCCATAATTTTCATCTCAAATATCTTTGCTAACCATTGCATCATCTTTTCATTTGTATCAATATTAGAATCATTTGACCTTCTCCATAATATCCAATAATTGGTCCATCAAAGCTACTTTCACATTAAGATTTTCCAGCATAAAATCTTCTAGTAAAATGTCCTTAATCTCATGCAATATGTGTAGTTGTTGTTTCTGTCTTCTCAAATCTTCTTGTTTTGTCTTCCTTGCAAATAAATCTTTCAAGGTTTTAATTTGTTCATATGTCAAGTTATTAGTGTCTCAATTAGGAATCACAATATCTTCATCTAATGTCATTGGCTTCCCAAGTGACTTGGTATTTTTTTTTGCAATCCTCTTTCATGGAGTACTAGAGCTTGACAATGATAACTAAAAAATTTGAGTCTAGAGAAATATTATAAGTACATGTGCAATTTCTTGTTTTATGTCAACACCATTTGGAACTTATTTTGTTATCTATACCTCAATTGATGTTAGTTCAATAGTTGAACTTGGTTGCACTATCTCTTTTGCTCCCTCATTCAAAGGTACTGGGACACTTGACCTTTTATTGCCAATAGTAGATTTCTCTACTTGAGAATTTTGGATCTCTTGCTCCTTATTTTCATCTTGGGTGCCTTGGATCTATTCTCTTCCTTTATTTACTAACATAGTCTACTACTTGGCAGTAGCAACATCACCTCTTGCTTCATCTAACATTTGTATATTTGTGTCAATAGTAATTGTAGATGTATCAATTAGACTTACTATTACCTATTGAGATTATTCTTGCTCACCAATCTTCATAAATTCCTTAATATGCCCAATTACTAAATTTGTCTCCATCAAAGCATCTTTAATTAATTTTTGAGCTTGCTCCTCTTTTTCTTTCTTGGTCTACTCAATCCTATCTGACTCTTTATCGGTAGTAGTCAGATCTGTCAATGGATTTTCTATAGGTTCATTCTCTTTTATGATTGTTTATATTTCCTTTTCACTCTCATGTTCTATTTGATGTATTATTTCAACTAATTTCTTGGCATCATCATAGATATCCTCTTGAATAGCTTATTTTACTTCTCCTACATCCTTCTCTTCCTCATCTTCTTTCTCCTCATCTGTAGGCATAAGTACAAAGGTTTTCTTCCATGTTATTTCACTTTCTCATACAACACCTTCAGTTTTATTCTTCAAAGTTTTATATCTCTTGTCTTTGACATAAACTTCTTAGCATATTCCTTTAATTCTATTTTCATATGATGTTTACCTGAATCAAGCATAACTTGGGATAATGTAGCCTCTCTCATCTGTCTTTTTGTAGTTAGAGCCCATTTCTATTTTGCATCTATTTTATTATATAATTCATTAGGTTATATGTTGGCCTAACTCTATTTAAATGTATACTTAAAATTTACCAACATATCAACAATATCATGTCCTACCCTTTCTTTATCAGTATTATCTAAAATATCATAATTTATATATTTAAATCCTACTAGATTTGCTAAAATCTTCAAGTTCTCACAAACCTTATCAATTTCCTAAGGTTCTTTCCTTGGTACAATTTGAAATTGACTCAAGTCATATGAATAGGTTTATTCAACCTCATCTTCCTCATCATCATCAGGTTTGACTACCAATTTTCTTCATAGTTTCTTCTTTTCTTGGTCTTTCTTTTCCCATGTTGCATTTGATGTCCTCTTTCTATGAATTTTTCCTTTAAATAGCCTTGTGATATTTATAATACCTTTTCTCACTGACTCAATAGTTGCAAGCTTGATGCCTTGGTTCTCTACCTTGTGATCCTCTATAGTGTGGTTGTGGGCTTGGCTGCCACTTTCTTCAAGGTTTTCTTCACTTCGAGCTCAACCACAAAAACCTTCATTCCTTTATTTTTCTTGGGCTTGGAAATAGAATTTTATTTTCCCTTACCTTTTTATTCTTCTTCATCATCACCCTCATCACTATTGAGATCTTCACCTTTGCCTTTAGTTGTCTATAGTGGCATCTCTCCAAGTTTACCTTCCAAATCTTGGACCATCTTCTTCCTTTTCTTTTCCATCTTTGTAACCTTTTTTGCAACATCATCTTGACTATGGCTATATCATGTGTGTTAAAAGGTTCAACATTCTTTTCAGTTTCCCCAACCAAATTTTTTGTGATGACAACTGATACTTTGTCAATATTTACCTCATATTATAGAGATCTTAGCCATTCCACTCTAGGAATAACAACTTGAGCATATTTATAATCCATATCAACAAGGAAACATATGTAATTATAGTATTCAACCACAAAAAACTTAGGGATATTGAACTTGTTCTTGATTTTAAAAAATTTCACCTATTTGATTGATAAAATTGTTTATCTTCTTGGTGACTGACCTTTCTTTATCCCATACTACATCTCTAATTGTTAGAAACAAGTTTTTTACATAGAGAAATATCAATACAATAAGAGAACAAAACTTACAAGATATGCTCTTATCTTTCCTAATTGGTTCAAGCCTCTTTGCCAGTTCAACTAGTTGCAACTTGGCAAAATCATAACTATGATTCCTTTTAAAAAGTTTGTAGCCCATATCATCAGCTATGCATGGCATATTATTCAGCTAGCTCGATTGATAAAACTTGTCAACAATTACCCTAACTACAAACTTGATCACAATGTCTTCTATAGTGTTGGTGGATATGCATATGCATCGAGTTGTGGTGCCAAAAAGGTGACAAGTTTTTTTTTTTTTTTTTTGTTTTTCTATTTTGAATAGCCTGTACACACTATAGCATGTATGCGCTATGGCTGGGGTAGCCCAAGCCATAGCGCATATGTGCTATAGTGCATATGCACTATTAGCAAAATAAAAAATATATATATGATGGGTTGCACACCCACAACCCATCATTTTCATCAGCATTTTCTACTATTCCTATAGAGAGCAATGCATACGCAAGTTAAAAATCCAACATTTTCACCATCCTTTGCCAAAATGCCTCCTCCCTGATGAAATCCAAGACCACAAGCACACCCACGATGATGCCGTAAGTGATATAAACTTAACTTTGCATTGTTTACTAATTTTTTCACATTATTTTGTAGGTTTTTTATCTTGTTTTGTAGGATTTGTACAAATTTCACATAGATTTATTTATTTATTTGGATTTCAATTGATTTTTTATCAGGAAATGTCCATAATCAATTGGCAAATGCACAAGAACCTCAAAACCAAAACCCTCCTCAAGAAGAACAACAAATTCTACAACCTAAACTAATTGCAAGACCTCCGCCAGGAACACAAGAAAATATAATAAATGAAATAGAGAGAGGCAAACTGAATTAGAAAGACTCATTGCTCAGTTGAGAGAATCCAAACAAACTAATCCGACGAGGGCTCAATTGGCATCATCCCTCAAATCCATTAACACCCAGATAACCTCAGTTCAGTGGTTAGTTAGATATTTGGCAGGTTAAGAGGGATGAACAAAAAAGATTTTATGAAAATAAATTGTCATATGAAGATGTTAAAAAAAAAGAAATACCAAAAGGTAGTATATGTGCATTATTTAGAAAACCCAATGAGAAAAATATTGTTAGAGAGGGTACTAAATGATTCCCCATCCATTGGTGCATACACGATGCTATTAGAAATAATTTTTGGGATAGATGGTGGATGGTTTTTGATGCCCCTCCTTGCAACAATCATGAGGTCCCCATGTATTTTTTGAAGAAATTATATTGTGAGTTTGTCCTTGGGGAGATCCCCAATTATTTTGATATATTAGACTCCCAGGGTAGAGGTGGGGGGTCATCATTTGAGAGGCCGGTAGCACATCATTACCCTAATTTAGTTAGGGCACCTATGGTTAAGGCACATTGTGAGCATGTGACTATTCCTTCAGTTGTGAAGGAACATGAAGAGGCTAGTGCTCTAGGGACCATTAATGCTTTGATGTATACCCTCATCCATTCCATGAGCCCATTAGTTGAGGGGGAGCCTTCTGTGCATCGTGGTCACATGTGCACTTCATGCGGATCCCTATGCACATTTGGCACTCATGCTAGAGATGATGCGGATGATGGGCTTGTCACCGATCAGTTCGAGAATGACACATTTGGAATTGACACACAGGTAAATTAAAATTAAAATTTACTAATTTGATCACATTTTATATGTATAGTGAATGATTAATTAATTAGCATCTATTGACATTGTTCAAAATTTGCCTATCAGCGATCCTCTGGGCCCATTTTTTGTCCCTTCCATGAGTCCAGAGGTATGTATTGATTTAATCATTTTAATTAATAAATATATTTATTACATAATCATATTAAGGATTGACAAAAAAAATTATGCATGTGCATCAGCTCTCCACAGGACCCTCAACCTTTACTATAGACTTAGATCATAGACATCGTATGAGCTTCACACAAGTATAGTTGTTTCATGTTAATTTAATTCATTTGATTATATTTATTTTATGTTTCATGTTAGATGTAATGTTTATTGTATGACATGTAGGTCATGATGTCAAACACACCTCCTCATCTACGATAGTCTGTTGATAGTGGAGTGGCCATAGCTGTGGCTAGCTCATAGCCATTGACGAAGGTGTGAAAGAATTTTCTTCATTTTAGTTGTTGTTTATAATATTTAGTATCAAAATTTCTAATGTTATTTATAATTGATTATATTTTTTGAATTTTTGTAGGGTCTTGTCATGCCTAATCATCCACGAGCATTCGAGGTGGACTTACAGAGTGACTATTTGATGGCGGTAAGAAAATAATTGATTTTGTGTGTACATATATTTGATTTTAACATATAATAAATATTGATTCATATCTACTTTCTTTGTATCAGTTAGAGTTGGAGAAGAGCCTCAACAAGGGGTCGAGTGAGTGTTTCAGGAGGACCCTGTCATCTCCACCATCTCCCTCCACACGATGGCAGAGGATGTCGAGAGACTTTTTTCCTTCCCCTCGTGGGAGGGAAAAGATATAGTTGATCTAGACATGTACATACATAGGCATCCGTGGACATATTCGATTCACATTTGATGTATATGACATTCTATATTTGATGTATGACATTATTCGACTTATGACATTATTGGTTATCATAATATATTATGTGTTTGTTCATGTACATGACATTATCGGTTATCATTTTATATTATGTGTTTGTTCATGTATGACATTAAATTAGATATGTTTGTGTATGATATTAAATTAGATATGTGCATGTATGACATTAAATTAGATATTTTTATTTATGATATTAAATTCAATACCTAATCTATTCAAAACTTTGATAGAATATATTGATTAACAATAGACTTTATCACTGTTTAAGCATAAGTTAATCATTTGCAATATGCCATCATCATATGATTTATAATTCATGTTTAAATTTTTCCTTCTCTATCATTTTTTTATCAAGTTTAATTCAATACCTAATTAGTTTTAATTTTTGATACAATATTGATTGGCAATAAACTTTATCAATCAAGATCGATTAGGACATCCTAGCAATAAAATTTATTAGGCAATATTCGTGGACCTCGTGGAAATTGTCACCTAAATGAGAACCTTGAGATTTATTAGGAACTCCATGAAAGAAATCAATAGTTTGAAATTACTCTATCCAACAAAATTAGATCAAAAGTTCTCTAAACATTTATGTTAAAAATAAGATAAAAATTTGATCACAAGTGGTCACAACGTTTTTGTAGAAGAAAAAATCATTGTCACAAAAAGAATATAGACAAGAAGAAAAAACACAATTAGCTTGTTGAGCTTCAATACATAACCACCATTCTTTATCATCAATTAAAAAATGTCAGAGATAGTAGAGAAAAGATGGATTATTTGCAAAAAAAGGTCATTTTAAAAATTATAAATGTAGCATAATCACTAATAATTTTATGTGTTTTCATACATTAATGATTGTAACATAATCACAAGTTGATTGGAATGTGTTGTTATTATTCTATAATAACTAGATTAAGGTCAAAATAAAAATTTAATAAATAGTTGTGATGTATAGGAAAGAGAGATATCTCACATGAGAGGGGGATGAATCTAAGATGACACATAAGATACTTGTAAGAGGGAGGTATACTTGTTAATGGATTTACAATTCATGTTATGGCAAATCATAGAGCATCTTTAAAAGGAAATAAAAGAGTATGACAAGTGGAAGGAACATGTTGTTTTGTAGACTCGTATTCAAATTTGGGTGTCGATTTTCTAATGAAGGATTCAAGCACTGCAATTTGGTAGTTCTGGCTCATGTTATCCTTGTATCTCACTCTCTCTTATTCCCCCCCCTCCCCCTCTTTATATTTCTAATTTTTCCATATCTATGTAGCCATCTATCCTCTTCATCTCCCCATCACTAATGCAAAGATGTTCAGCAAGAAAAGAGGTTTAAGCACTTTCTTCTTCCTAATCTACCAAACTAAACTTGTGGCCTTCCTAATATCTTCCTAATATATTACTCCTTTAGGATATCATTTTTGTGGCCTATCCAAAGTGATAGGGTCATTTGTGAACTCCTCCAAGGTGATTACTTCTCCAATCAAGATTTTGCACTTTTTCCTTTTAGGGATACTAGCCCTATTCCAAGCCATTAGACACATGACATACAATGTGGTATTTTCATGCATTCATTGGGTTTCAATATTATGGATTTTGTGAGAGAAATGTTATCATTACAAAGAGATTCACACCTTGAATGTGAGTGCAATGTGCCCTTCTCAAACATAATCAATTTGAGAATGATTAGGCTTTTTTGAGTTTTTTTGTAAACTAATTTGGTAGACAAGGGAGAACTCCAAATTGGAGAGGACAAGGTTGATTGAGAAATGATTTGTTCATGTACAATGTCAACCTTGAATTTGCATAAGGTTACTATTTAAATTAAGTTAACATTTCAGCACAAATTATTTCTAGACCTTTCTCAAAACTTTGGATGGGGCTAAATAAGAATGCTAATAACTTTTTGTTGAAAGGCAATGCATAGATTTAATGTAATAAAATTTATTGTTTTTGAAGTTGGCATAAAAAGTTACAAGTCAATTTTGAAGGTCTTAAAGACTCCTAAAAAAATCAAAAGTGTTTATAATTAGTGTAGTGGGGTATAGCTTGATAAAGGGCATCACGAGCTTTGGAATGCTTCTAAAAATTCCTTAATCAAACTCTTGGCTCAAAAGCTCTTTTAGCATCACCCAAGATGGTGTTGTAAAATGAAAATAGAGTGTGATATCAAAAAAGTGGGAGAGGTTATTGTAGGTCTCTATAGCACTATCTTGTAGGAACTAGAATTGCATCCATACCTCACACCAGCTTTGAGATATGCCACATCAAAGATTGCAGCCCTATGGCATTTAGTGACCCTTAGGGACATTCTAGTTCGGCATGCCTAAGAATGTTTGAGAATTGAAGGGGATAGGAAAAGGTTGAGGATAGAGTTTACTAGGCCACCTAGAGCTAATGGAGTAGACAGTTCAATCCCATGATGAAAGGTGAGAGAGATTAAGTAGTTGGCAACTTTGTATTGGCCAATACTGCAAGTTTTAGTATCACCTGAGATGGCACTGTAAAATAAAAACAAAGTGTGATCTCCAAAAGTGAGAGAGGTTATTGTAGGTCTCTACAACATCATCCTATAAGAACTAGAATTGCATCCATACTTTGCATGAGCATCGAGATATGCCCCATCAAAGATCGCCACCCTATGGCATTTAGTGACCCTTAGGGACATTCTAGTTTGGCATGCCCGAGAATGTTCCAGCACTGAAGGGGACATAATGAGGTTAGGGATAGGGTTTACCTAGTGACTCAGAGCTAACAAAGAAAATAGTTTGATCCCATGATGAAAGGTGACAGAGATTTGGCAGTTGGCAACTTTGTACTAGCCAATATTGCAAGTTTCAGCATCACTCGAGATGGCATTGTAAATTAAAAATGGAGTGTGATCTCCAAAAAGTGAGAGAGGTTATTGTAGCTCTCTACAAAAAAGTCCGATAGAAACTAGAATCACATCCATACCATGCATGAGCTCTAAGATATGCCCCATCAAATATTGCAGCCCTATGGCATTTAGTGACCCTTAGTGACATTCTGGTTCAACATTCCCAAGAACATTCTAGCACTGAAGGGGATAGAACAAGGTTAGGGATAGGGTTTACCCAACCAGTTAGAGCTAATGGAGTAGATATTTTTTTCCATGACGAAAGGTAAGAGAGATTTGGTAGTTGGCAACTTTGTATTGGCCAATACTACAAGTTTCAACATCACCTGAGATGGCATTGTAAAATAAAAATGGAGTGTGATATCCAAAAAGTGAGAGAGCTAATTGTAGTTCTGTACAACATGATCCTGTACGAACTAAAATCACATCCATACCTTGCACGAGCTCTGAGATATGCCTTGTCAAATATCACAGCCCTATGGCATTCAGTGACCCTTAGGGACATTTTGGTTTGGCATGCCGGAGAACATTCAAGCACTGAATGGGATAGGATGAGGTTGAGGATAGGGTTTACCTTGCCACCTAGAGCTAATGGAGTAGATATTTTTATCCCACAACCCTTTTCCCACTAAGTTGCAAATTTAAGCAACTTTTACAACTTTCAACAATGCAACTTTGCACAAAAAGTGTAATTTTTACATTTTTCACTTGATTCCAATTCTATGACTTAGAAAAGTTTTTCCAATAGTAAAACCTCAAAGAAATGTAGGAATATAGACAATTTTATGGTTATTTCCTAAAAGTTGCTAAATTGTTGCAAAAGTTGCTAATGCAACTTTGCAATTTTTTAGCTTTTTGGAATTTCAACTAACCACCAACCTAAATGAATCCTAATCATTACAAATTATTATTATAGACTCAAAACCACTAAACCAACCTACAAAAGTGCAAAAAATTGCAAAATGCAAAACGTTGCTAAAGAGCAACTTTTGCAAATAATAGTTGTCAAACTAAACATGAGGTTGTATGGTGTTCCAACCATCCAAATGGAAGTTATAACTACTTGAAGTAATTTATTTAAGATCCCCACACATGGAAAAGGTCATTATATGGATGGTGGATAGAATTGGTCAATAAAAAACATAGATTTTATGCCTTTTTACAATTTTTTCAATTATGTACAGCCTATATAGATTGTTGGTGGTACAAGTCTTATATGGTTGGATAGAGGGTTTAGTCAAGATTCTATTTCAATTGGTCTTAGCTCTTTATCTTGTATACAAAAAAATTTATATTAGTTTTAGTGTAGGTAGGTCATATTTACTTCAAATTTGAGATTTTCAATAAGATGGAATCCTAACTTGCAAACCTACCATGGGATTTCAATGTTGCTTTGTCGAATACAAGTTAGGAGAGGGTTCTTTGAGATGGAAGAGATTTAGGGCTATATGTGCATGGAATCTATTTTTACCAGCAAGCCCTAGACTGAACATAATCTTATGTCTAGTTTAGATTTGAAGGAAAAAGAAGGATCAGGCTCCTAAACTAATTAATCTGATCCAAGTGAAGGGTGTAGAAGGACAAGTTTGATATATATCAGAGATCCAAGGGGTTGAAACAATTCTATGAACCCATTTGTTTATGTTTTCCTTGCAACCTAGGCTAAACTAGCCATTTAGGACTATGACACAAAGTGGGCATAACTTGATGTTGGAGCCGATTTGTTGATTAATCTTTTGAAATGTCTTAGGGGATGTTGAATAGTGTTTAAAAATGAAAAAATAGCATGGGGTAATTTTATGGTTTGGGAGCTTGACCATTAAAACAAGAAATTGTCCTAGTAGGAAGTGTTGGTAACAATTTTGAAATTTGATTGTTGAGTGTTGAGAAACCTCAAGTTTGAGATTTTTCTTGTTGGCTTGAGTCTATAATAACCATTTCCATTCAAAAATTCAAGTGTTGAAACCATTCAAGAATTATTTTCCTTTGTAGGCCTATTGGTGGTAGGGAGTTCCTAAGTGTTAATCCAAGTTGTTTGAGTACCCTAAGTTTGAGGGTTGGGCTTGTGAAGTGGAGTCCACTTGCAAGGTAGAGTCTACCTGTATTAGAATTGCATTGGATCCTTATTCCTTGGTGTCTTCAATAAATGTATCTTCATAGAATGACCTTGGTGTCACTACACCATTAACAAATGATGATGAACATGAGTAAAATTATGAGATTTGTGCCTACATGTTACAATGAAAAATTCGTATCTATTTTGAAATTAAGAACATTGGATGTCCAAGTCATCAGGCTGTGATGCAAGAGCATCATATGCTTATCAGAGGCACATTGGAGGTCCAAGTCATCACAGAGGTCATGGAGAATCTCCTAGAGTCAATTGGGCAATCCTTCAACCAATCATGGCATTTGAAAGCATAAAAAGTCATAATGTTGTATGATGTCTTGATGGATTTCAATGTTGGAAAAGTTGTAATTGAGCCATTGAATAGGATCTAGGGATTTCATAGGCTAAGAGAGTCCTTTCATAGGGTCCTATAGGTTATAATTACCTTATCATGTCATTTGATAAGTTAAAATATTCAAAAGGGTCTTTAAAAACATAGTTTAAAAGTTAAAAAATTTAAATCTTGAATGTAAAAACTACATGGGCATTTTGGAGGGAAACTCCATAGTTTAAATTTTATGAAGGAATAGGAAGTGAAACCAGTTGGAGTTGGTTAAGGGGGTTAGTTTCTATCTCCCAAGTCTATAAATATTTGTTTTGTACAGACTGTAAACATAGATTGTACAGACTGTCTCAAAAAAATAGAAAGAAAGTGCTTGGTTTCAAGAGTAATTTGAAGATCTCTTTGCTTTGTGAGTGCTTCCATGTGTTGGAATTATTTTTAACATCTTAGCATACATGTTTTGAGATTCTTTACTTAATTTAGCTTTCAAACTTGAAGTTTTGTTCATCAAATTTCTATACTATTGGTTGTAGGAGTATTATTTATAAGCATTTTGACAGTTTTTTGCATCTAATCATGGTTGTTCCATGAAATGATCAATATTTATTCATGGAATTTCATTTATCTAACTTGTACAAATATTTATAACCATTAAATGAAGATCTAACTTGAGATTGGTGGCCACCGAATCAAATAAAGTTGTGAAAACAAGGGTTATTTGGAGGGGACCGTCAATTAGGAAGAGATTTTCCTTAAGGAGGGTAGTGTTAGTGAGTTGATTCATGTTTATGGTGATAAAAAATAGATGTTTGAATTTTGAATTATTCCAAGAAGGCTTGGCACGTGTGAGATTGGTGATGCCCTAGGAACAAGGGTTTTGAGAAGGCGAATTGGGGATTTTGAGGTTAGGGAACCGATAGACTGAAATTGAGAGTGGATTTGTCTAATTGAAGTCATTTTAGGATCCTATGAAAATTTTGAAGTCCATGCATTGATTATTTCTATATTTTTCTTTGTAAATGCATTATTGCTTCATTGATGAAAATAGGGGCAATGTGTAGAATCTTAGATATTTTCTAAAGGAGTTGCGTCTAAGTCTTACATATGTTTTAGAAAAGGATAAAGGGTATCTAGAAAGGTCATTTATTCAAGGATTCATTTGAAAAAATTAAAATTTATCCATCATTTTGTCTTGCTGTTGTCACAGACTTGTGAAAATGCATTGACAACATTTGGGTGAATTATGCATTTTGGCTTGCATGGTATGGAAACTGAAAGGTATTGATTTGGATTGATGTTAGGTTAGGGGTGGATAGAAAATAACTATGAATGTATTGAATAATGTAATAAGGCTATCAAAGCCTCTAAAAGATGTAAATGGCACTAAAAGTGCAATATTTTGTAAAATTGCTAACATTGGCAATATAAGCCAAAATGGGCTTAATCGAGTCATGTAAGGGGTCCAAAGGGAGGTTTCATTTGGTTTTGCGGGTCTAAATGAGTTTAAAACCTCATTCCCATGTGTGGGAGACAAGTTTGGATGGTCAAAATTGATTGATAATGTAAGAGTTTTGAAGTTTGAGCAATGAATGTATAGTTTTGCTTAAAATTTGAGTGCATAAAAAGGGGTATGTGATTGCTCCAAAGGTGGATTTAATGTTTTCTACAAAAAAGAGTTTCATTTTATGTTGGAAGTCATCTAATATAACCAAATTGAAGGTGTTTGAACCATTTTTGGGTTCTAGAGACGTTGCAAAGTAAGATTTCTAGAAAGCGCTAGGGTAAAGGGGCTAAAAAGGAGGGTTTTGTAAAAACCATTGTAAAGTTGATCATGAGACCAAAAACATAGAAGAATACTTGAATTTGAGTAGTCTCTTAAGACTATTTTTAGTCATGGGAGTTCCAAAGGTCAAGAGATTGTGAGTTGCTTTGTAAATGCCCTTAAACTAGGCCTAGTTGGCTGACTAAAATAGCCAGTTTTGAGTGATATTTTACAAAACAAGTGTAGTTGGTTTTTGAGTATATTTCAGAGTGAGGAAAAGGGTATTTTAATCACCCAATATTTTAGAAACTTCTATGGAAAAGTTTTGAGAAAACAACAAATTAGTGATTGGCAAGGGCTAGTTGGAACAAGCCTAGAAGAGGCAAAATTGAGAAAGTGTAAGGGATGCATTGCTGATAGTGTGCAAGGAGTTGGAACATGTTAGATCGGATGTTTTGAGATTATTGAAGGTTTTAGGGTCATTGTATGAATCCAAGGACGAGTTTTGGTATGTTGGAGGCACCAGGGTACACAAGGTGCATGGTGAACAATGTGAGTGTTTAGAAAACAAACCGAAGATTTGGGTTATAACCTCTTAGATATGGTTGTAGGAAGATGTTACCAAGTCAAAGAACTCCTCTTGAGTCCTAGTAGAGTCTAATTCCTTGGGTAGATTCCAAGAATACAAGAGAATCCCAGAGTTGAGTTGTGGTTCTTAGGGGAATATAGGAGGGCTTTGCATCAAACACACACACTTGTTGTATAGTCATAGATATTGTGATCATTCATGAACTTGAACAACACCATGTTAGAAATAGTATTGGGAAAAAGGACTACAAAATAGAGGGAAATGACCATCAAATATGCATGATTTAAATAGCTACATTAAATAGCCCTTTATTTCATAAATCACTTCAACTCAATCACAATGTTGTATAGACAACCTCATCATATGTCACTTGAACAAACTGATCATGTACAAAATGAGGAAAAATTTCACAAAACTAAACCTTAAAATGTTACAATAGTATTAACCTCATGGAACACACATGGGATGAATATAGGAGGGCTTTGCATCAAACACACACACTTAAATCACATTAAATGCTGGAACAAAATCAATAAATATAGTAAAAGTTGTTAATATAACAACCATTTTATGGAAGACTAAATTGATTATCTATATACTTTTAATTCTTGTCAAATCCATATATATACATTTTGTTGAATCCTTAGAGAGAACTATATCTATCACTGCCCCATTATCATGAGATTGAGACCTATTTTCCTTCTTACTTTTTGATGATTGTGATCCTCTGCAATTCCAGGCATAAGATGATTAACATACAATGGTACTTGAACAAAGAATACTAATAAATATTGAGGATGTGAATTGATAATACCATTTCACAGATGATTTTGGCATCTCACCCTTTATCACTTATGCATGAACTTTATTAGCCCTCTTCTTTGGTGACCCATAAATTAAGAATTAGCACGATAAAAAATCTAACATAAGATTAATCCACTAAAATTAGAGAATGACAAAAATTGAATTTGGCTTATCATTAAGAATTATCCATTTGTAGAAATCCTTTCTTTTTGAGTTATATGATAACCCTTGCTTGATGAGTATTGAAAACTTCTCCCATTGTATCCTTGCTTTTGCCAGTCTGAAGTTTCTGGTTACATGCACACAATCATGACTTTACATCACAAAGCATTCAAATTTTAACAATATTCATGTTCTTTCATTACATTTTGTTCTAAACAACAAATTCTAAACTTTCACTTATTCAAACGACTAATCTAAAAATGGGTCATATTAAAGAATCTAATATACATTCAAATAATGCATCTAGATTCTAAACAAATCAAAACTAAATCTCATCACTTACACATCATAACAATACGGTCCACCTTAGTCACGTGGATAGTCTTGGGGAAGAGGTTGTAACATTGTATTTGGATCCAATTGATCTCTCTCTCTCTCTCTCTCTCTCTCTCTCTCTCTCTCTCTCTCTCTCTCTCTCTCTCTCTCTCATGAGCCAACTGGATCTACTCAACATTTTAATGTCTCAAGTATTGCCTCATGGTCTGATTCGTGAACTTTCCAAAGAATCTTATTATGTGATTTTCCACCATATTTTATCAAGTGGACATTTGACGCAACAACAAGGTTTGAATAATGAAGAATCTTTTTCTTTGTTTGCCAATCTTCGAACAACCACAAATTAGGGTTCTTCATAGAATATCATCTAAGCCATGTGTCTGTTACAACCACTGCACTGACATGGTACTCTAAACCTTCACCATCTATAATCGAGCGATCCAAAAAAATTTTGGCTTCAACAAAATGACACAAATAATAATCTGTCTCTTCTTCATTGTCTTTAGGTGCAATAATAGCAAAAACATGGCCTATAGTGAGAAATGTACAAAATGTAGTCATTAATTCAAAAAATACTTGGGTAAAGTTATAAAGTCACATATTGAAATTAAAAAGGTATATAAATATAAATATAAATAAATATATATATATATATAACCAAGTTGCACTAGATCTAACAAGCAGTCGAAGTTTATAGACAAGTCCATCTCTACCATTTCTAGTGCTTGTGGGGGACGATAGGTGTCAATTGGGTCCAAAACCCATATATCCTATTTGTCCACCCATTCAGTTGACTCACAGTCATCTCAATTTTCCTCTACACATGATGGACAATAACATGCCATTTTTCATGTGTGGATATTCCATGAACCTGCATCAGAGCTTATAAAAGAGTGTAACTCACTAGATCCTATTAGTGTGCAATAATCCTGATATGGTGCAATGTTAGTATTGTCTATCAACCAAAATGATCTATGAACTGTAGACTCACCTTCCTTACCTAGACCCATTGTAGTGTTCCACCATTGGATGATGGATTTTGCATTTGTCAATATTGCTCCATCTTTGTAGTTTAGTTCTTCATGAGCCAATGATTTTTTAATGCATGCACCTACACCATCGTGCTCTCCCTTACGATGACTAGCCTTTGTGAAATTCCACATATATTGAATTTTGCACAACCTGTGCATCCCACTCAACCAATAGAATATATGTACATTCTTGAATTGAGATGCACAATTGTCTGACCAAATAATATGCTGATGATATGTTATGACCCGATTAGCCAATCTCCATAAAATAGTTGAAAACGACCATGTACAAACTCCATAGAATGTGATTGATCATCACTGATGTAAAAATGGTACTCCCTCAAAATCTTTCTGTCATCCTCTATACTTGTAGGTGAATGCATGAATGTTATGTGAACAAATATGGAAACCTATTAAGAAGTATAATACTTTGCTTGCACCTCATTTTGTTGTTGTAGTGTGTAGTTCTTTGCAAAATCTACAGCTGAAACAATGGTATCCAGTGGAAACTTATCCTTGCACAACTTGAATTGCAAATTTAGCCATCGAGCTCTATGGGTATGCCTTGCATACCCATAAATAATCCTTTCACAAAAAATCTTCATGAGCTCATACACTAGAATCTTTTCAATGACTAAATCACATCTTTTACCTTGTTTCCCATCTTTTAGAGCATATGTCACTATCTAAAATTTTTTGTAATCTACTATTTCATTTCCAATTGCATGTGTACTATCTATATGTTGACAAGTTGATAAAAGTTACAAAGGACCACAAAATAAGAACGTACCATCCAAGCATGATGTCTTGTAAAATTGTTGGCCATCCCCTATTCCACATAAAATGTTGGATATGAATTCCCTTGAAGATTTTGGTGGCTCATTTATGTCACAATCCTGTAAAACAAACTGAGAATACAAAACTACACATATATGCCTATAAACATCAAAATGGTTAGAAAGTTCAATATGTCTCCTACAACAATAAGTTGTGCATGTGTGATTTATCTTCACATAAAAAGGTTTACCCATCTCAATAAATCTTTGACTTATTTGAATTTGAGGATACATACCAATAAATTTTGCAAAAAATTGTGTCTTAGTTAAGTCCAAAAAATGTTTTGCATGTGGCTCATAATTTTGGCTACCAATCCTCCTTCTTACAACATCTCTTTGATTAGGAGAAATAGATGTGTTATTTTTCCAAAAATCTTTGATCAATGATTTCAAGGCTTCACTAATTTCTTTATCCTTTCATGGTAGTCTACCGCTAAATGTCCGTAACTCATTTTTTGTTGGATCTTCCAATCTCTCACACCTTAGCATGGCTCTCCTTAGAGTACCTCAACCAATTTTTAATGTTTTTCTTGCCTTTTTCATGGGTTGATCTTTCTTGATTTGGCTACTTAATATTTTCAATGTAAGTACTCATCTTGTGATATTACTATCTTTGGTGCGTGATTTAGAACTCACTTTGTCATAAGCACTCATTAGATTCTTTACAATATTTTTTTCATTTAAATTGTCCATCGTTCTTAGCCCAAGAATCTTCATGATAGGCCTAAATTTCAAATTCCTCATCATTTCAACAAATAATTGGCATTGACCTGCAATATTTAATTTTTCAAAAAATAATCTCACATACGATTAACTTTTCTTTGACAAGTACACTTGCTAATCTTGTCAAGCTTTGATTTCAAAATGTTAGCATCAATATCAATCAAATATTTTGGTCTTCTAAAATGAATTCTAGAAGGTGTTATAATCTTTTCCATTCCCTCAATTTTTTGAACATCAACATAAGATCGAGTGTATTGTGTACCTTGAACCAAAGATGATGTGCCTTGACAATAAGATGCAAAAGATGGAATATCACCTACTTGATGTGTTGATGTTGTGCCTTCAACATGACATGATGGAGTGTATATATCATCAAATCTACAAATTGGTGTCTCTTCAACATGAGAGGATAATATGACTTCAAAATTGGAAGATGGTGTAGTGGACTATATGACTCCAATGTTGGAAGATGGTGTAGCTTCATAATTCAATTATCTTCTTGAGCATAACAGTCTCATTCATTCTCTTTGTCTTTCCAATTCTTCCTCTTTGTTTCTTTGTACCAGTGGTTCTTGATTCTCTTTGAAAGTCAATTCTTGATTAGTTCTTTCCAATTTTCTTTGCTCATTTAGTAATTTGATTTTATCTCTTTTAATTGCCAAATCTCTCTCCCTATCTTCATTTGTTTGAGTTTTTAGTTTCTTCCTTCGCATGATGATGATCTCTACATGTCAAATTATTCAAACATATGAATTACTTAAAATGTGTAAATTACAAATTATTCAAATAGATATAAACATTATAATTATTTGAATGAATACACAACATATATCAAACAACTTGTCAAATTTCTAACCATTTTGAAATAACATATTATTTAAACATACAAATTTTAATGAATTCACTATATATTAAACAACATGTCAAATTATAATCAAATTTGTATCTATATATCAACAAACAATATTTAAAATAGATTGCACTAACCTTTTCTATGCAAGGAATATTCAAAAAGTCTTCAAATCACGTATCCAATGATTGAATTTGTTGTTTGCTAGCTTCCAAAAGTGTTGAAATAGTGTTTTCTATGTTCAAACCCATAATTTTTGTCAGAATAACAATGTGCATAACAGACCAAAATCAGAAAATGGATGAAATGGGCCCCAAAGTTGCTTTTAAACCATTTTTAGGTGATTTCACATAGTGCATACACATTATAGTGTGTATGCACTATGTGAAAACACATCACTCCCCATCCTCCCTACTCTCTCCCATCCCCTACCCTCTCTCTCTTCTACTCTCTCTCCCCTCTCGCATCCCTTACACACTCTCTCTCCCCTCTCCCATCCTTTACTTGCTCTATCACTCTCCCTCTCCCATTGCTTGCTCTCTCACCCTCTCTCCTCTCCTATCCCCTACTCTTTAGATCTCTCACACACACTCTTATCCCCCCACTCTCTTCTCTCCCATCCCCTACTCTCTACATCTGTCACACACACTCCCTGTTAGAATTTGAAAAGATTAATAACCCAGAAAACTAGTGCAAAGAGTAAATATCTAAACTATGAATGCAAATGATACAAAATCAAAATAGCATCATAGAGTTAGTCTCCAAGAGAGTAATGCAAATGCTGGAAGCAAAAGAGCATTAAGAGGATGCAAAAATAAGAGATACAAATACAAGTCAGGTAGCATGCTTATATAGGCAAGGAAAAGAGAGGAGGTGGCAACACCAACCAATGAGGAGCAACCATCTATCGGACTAAAGATAGCAAAGTATCTTCCCAAGATAGCTAATGGATGCTCACATGTAGGAAGGTGACACCTCACAACCATTCACCTAATAAGACATGCTTTATTAACCTAAGCGAGATTACTAAAAGTGTAGGAAAAACCTAGCAAAATAGGAAAAAATAAAAAACTACAATAACACCCCCCCATAAGCAAAGCTTAGGTGGATGTAGAAATGGGTCCCGGCAACGAGGCCATGTTAGGTACCCAAGTACAATGCAAGAAGATGCAACCTCTGAAAGTGGGAAAAGAGAGAAAACCACAAGGGAAAAACCCTCCCCCAAAAAGAGGTAAGAACCTAGTGAAGAACTGAAGAAGTCTCCCACTAGGGAAATTGTCCCCTAAAATAGGAACAAGGAGTGATCATGAAGAAGTAGCATCACTGAAGCATGAAGAACCGCAAAACTCTGTCAAAATGTTGATCTGTAGAACCCCCATGGAAATAGAAGGCACAAACCATCAACCAAAGGAACCTCCATGGAAATAGAAGGCATGAACCATCAACCAAAGGAACCTCCATGGAAATAGAAGGCACGAACCATCAACCAAAGAAGCATAGAACAACAATATATCCTCCCCTTAAGGTAGGTGAGGTGATAGGCAGCTGAAAAGATGGGCCAAAAATCTCCTACAACACAGGAGCCAAACACATCGAGACTGAGGTACAAACACAAATAAAGGCATGTGTCATCGACACTGCATGAGGAATTAGAGAAAGAGGGCCTATAAGTGGCAAACAACTATCCCCCCCATGGCACTTTATATAATAGTGCGAGTACAACGAATCGCAATGATGAAAAAGATCTTGAATCGCAAGAGTGGCACTTTATCTCAGTGCGTTGCATAAAGATGCTTACAATGAATATCAACAATGATCAGAAAAAACATAAGGCTGAAACAACAGAAGGTAAAGCCCAAAACAAAGCAACTGAAGCAACAAAATCGATCTCCGGACCTGAAATAAACAGAATATCCACCAAAATGCTAAAATGCAAAAGACTGAATAGGATGTGTTTGGAAAAGAATCTGGAACAACAACTAGCATCATTGGAAAGAGCACAGAAAGAGCTTTCCAACGATATAAAGAAGTCCAAAATTGGAGATTGGAAGCTCAAGATACGCCTCTCGGAGTGCAAAATAGAACATCCAGCTTCGACAACCATAATAGGCAACCAAACTTCATCAAAACTCAAAAACACCTGTACCAACATCTCCGTCTTGGAACTAGCTTTCCGGCGATTCTTTCGGATCGGAAAAATACCTCCGTATGCAAGAGTTATGGCCAAAAAACCAAAGGTAGGTCCAAAAGCAATCGGGAGAGGTGCATGCAAGGGCTGATGCAGTGCTGACGTCAGCAAGTCACGCGATTAAATTTGACGGTTTGATGGCCGTCGCAGCAAAAAAGAGTGCCACGTGGCAGTGCTGACGTGGCAGGGGTGACGTGGCGCCCATGCCACGTGTCACCCCCACAGTGGCCTACTCGCCTGCTGTGTCAGCGGACCCTGCAGATGTGGCGCAGAGCGGGCGGAGGCGGCCGCAGGGGCGGCGGAACCGGCAGAGGTGGCCGCAGGGGCGGCGGAGGCAGAGGAGTTGTCGGCGAAGGGCGGCGGACGGGCGGCAGCCGGGAGGAGGCCGGGGAGCGGGCGGCGCTGCCTGCTGCGGCCGCTGCGGGCGGCGCGCGGGTGGCGCGGTGGCGGCCCCGCGGTGGCGCTGCCGAAAACACCTTTTTTAAAAAAAAATTCGCGCTGCGTCCGTACGATCCGTACGGCAGCGACCCTGGAGGCCTCAAAAATTCGCCAAAATTGCCCTATCTCCAAAAATGACAAGTTTTATATGAATCCTGACTGCAAACGGCCTTTCGGATCCAATGGTGATGTCCGTTTGGGCTGAAAGTGCTCCGAAAAAATGCTGATCTCGTGATTTGAAGAAAAAATTGCATTCAAATCTGTGACTGCCAACGGAGAGGAGTATGGTTGTAGCTTTGCATGCTCGATTCTGAAAAATACCCAGATGGTTTTTCGGGGCTGCGAACGAAACCCAGAAAGTGTTTTTTTTGTCAAAACTTTTCTGATTCTCAGGATCATCCAAAGATGCAAGAGAAGAGCATACTTTTTTTTTCAAAAAATTACAATAAAGTTTATTTGCCCCCCCTGAATCTCTCAAATAAGGAAACTAAAATCTACTCTTGCACATAGAAAAGCTCTGATACCATGTTAGAATCTGAAAAGATTAATAACCCAGAAAACTAGTGCAAAGAGTAAATATCTAAACTATGAATGCAAATGATACAAAATCAAAATAGCATCATAGAGTTAGTCTCCAAGAGAGTAATGCAAATGCTGGAAGCAAAATAGCATTAAGAGGATGCAAAAATAAGAGATACAAATACAAGCCAGGTAGCATGCTTATATAGGCAAGGAAAAGAGAGGAGGTGGCAACACCAACCAATGAGGAGCAACCATCTATCGGACTAAAGATAGCAAAGTATCTTCCCAAGATAGCTAATGGATGCTCACATGTAGGAAGGTGACACCTCACAACCATTCACCTAATAAGACATGCTTTATTAACCTAAGCGAGATTATTAAAAGTGTAGGAAAAACTTAGCAAAATAGGAAAAAATAAAAAACTACACTAACCACAAGTGGGTCTTGATTTCAATGCATTACAAACCCTCATGAAGAGCATATGTTAAAAGTGAAACTTGGGCACAATAATCAAGGAAACGAATATCACCACTGCGATCTACTCGAAAAATCATGCACTTTCAAACAAAGAATCGCCTCGATATGAGGTCGTATGAGAAAGTTATGATCCTCCGAAGTTTCCAAAACAAGAACTGTGCACAGTCATGGCTGAGAATCTGCAATTTCTGAAGAATTCATGAATGAAAATCAAAAAATTACACTAACACCCCCCCATAAGCAAAGCTTAGGTGGATGTAGAAATGGGTCCCGGCAACGAGGCCATGTTAGGTACCCATTATGCATTCATCTTAGCTTTGTGAGCTTAAGGCATTTCCCTAAGTTGCACTTAAGGGGGGGTGTTAGAGTAAATAATTAATTATTTATTATTTACTCTATTGCTTAAGTTTACTTAGGTCATGCATTTATTTAATATTTCATATTTAATGCATGTTGTGACAACACGGGAGTTTGTTCCCTTCTAGTTGTCACACTTATCTTCTAGCTTGTTCTACAAGCTTCCATGAGCTCTTTATATTCGAGCTCTCCTCTTTGTATTTTCACATTGAAGCCATTTCTTATTGTAAATACATTTCTTATTGTGTTTGCATTTTTGGCTCTCATGTCCGTTTAGGGTTTTTCCCGTGCTCCATGCTCCTCCCCTTCTATGGCTTCTCTTTGACAGGTTCGCATGCAGGTGATCTTGGCATCTTCGAAGTTGGCTTTCCTCAAATCCAACACTCCCATCCTCCTTATCTCTCTCCCCCTCCCTCTCCCACTCCCTCTCCCGCTACCTACTCTCTCTCTCTCTCTCTCTCTCTCTCTCTCTCTCTCTCCCCCTCTCTACTCTCTCTCTCTCTCTCTCTCTCTCTCTCTCTCGCTCCCCTATATGATCTCTCTCTTACACACACTCCCATCCCCCCTCTCTCTCTCCCTCTCCCACTCCCTCTCCCGCTGCATACTTTCTCTCCCTCATCCCCTACTCTCTCACACTCTCACACTCTCTCCCATCCCCTACTCTATCTCTCTTACATACACACTCCCATCCCCCCTCTCTCTTTCCCTCTCCCACCACCTACTTTCTCTCCCCCATCATCGTACTCTCTCTTTCTTTACCACCCCCTACTCTCACACTCTCACACTCTCTCCTACCACCTACTATCTCTCTCTCCCTCTCTACTCTCTCTCTCTCTCTCTCTCTCTCTCTCTCTCTCCCTCCCTCCCATCCCCTATACTCTCTCACACTCTCTCATTCCCTAATCTCACTCTCTCTCTCTCTCTCTCTCCCATCCCCATATGAGCTCTCTCTACCACCACCTACTCACTCTCACACTCTCTCCCATCCCCTACTCTGTCTCTCTTACACATGTACACACACACTCCCATCCCCCTCTCTCTCTCCCTCTCCCACTCCCTCTCCCACCACCTACTTTCTCTCCCCCATCCCCTACTCTCTCTCTCCTCTCCCATCCTGTACTCTCTCCCATCCCCTACTTTTTCTCTCTTACACACATTCCCATTCCCCCTCCCTCTCCCTCTCCCACTGCCTACTTTCTCTCCCCCATTTCCATACTCTCTCTCTCTCTCTACCACCCTCTACTCTCTCTCACACTCACACTCTCTCCCATCCCCTACTGTCTGTCTTTCATAGACACACACAATCTTATCCCCTCACCCTCTTCTCTCCCATCCCCTACTCTCTACATCTATTATACACACTCCCATGCCCCTATCTCTCTCCCTCTCCTACTACCTACTATCTCTCTCTCTCAAGTTCTCTCTCTCCCTCTCTACTCTCTCTCTCTCTCCCATCCTGTACAAGCTCTCTCTGCCACCACCTACTCACTCTCACACTCTCTCCCATCTCCTACTTTGTCTCTCTTACACACACACTCCCATACCCCCTCTCTCTCCCTCTCCAACTCCCTCTCCCACTACCTACTTTCTCTCCCCCATCCCCTACTCTCTCTCTCCTCTCGCATCCCCTACTCTCTCACACTCTCACACTCTCTACCATCCCCTACTCTATCTCTCTTACACACACTCCCATCCCCCCTCTCTCTTTCCCTCTCCCACCACCTAATTTCTCTCCCCCATTGTCATACTCTCTCTCTACCACCCCCTACTCTCACACTCTCTCCCATCCCATAATCTCTCTCTTTCATAGAAACACACACTATTATCCCTCCAATCTTCTTCTCTCCCTTCCCTTACTCTCTACAGCTATCACACACACTCCCATCCCCCTTATCTCTCTCCCTCTTTCTCTTCCTCTCCTACCACCTACTATATCTTTCAAGTTCTCTCTCTTCCTCTCTACTCTCTCTCACTCTCCCATCCCTCACTCTCACTCTATCTCTCCCATCCCCTACTCTCTCTCATGCTCTCCCATCTCGTAATCTCTCTCTCTCTCTCTCTCTCTCTCTCTCTCTCTCTCTCTTCCATCTCATACGAGCTCTCTTTGCCACCACCTACTCTCTATCACACTCTCACACTCTCTCCCATCCCCTAATCTCTAGATTTTTCACACACACTCCCATCCCACCTCTCTCTCCCTCTCCCACTCCCTCTTGCACTGCCTACTATCTTTATGTCTATCTCAAGTACTCTCTCTCCCTCTCTACTTTCTCTCTCTCATCCCCTAGTTGCACTCTCTCTCTTCCATCCCCTACTCTCTCTCACACTCTCTTGCATCCCCTACTCTATCTCTCTTATAAATAAATACACATTCCCATTCCCCCCTCTCTCTCTCATAGTCCCTCTCCCACTTCCTACTCTCTTACACACTTCCATTCGACCACACTCTCCCTTCCACTCCCTCTCCCACTGCCTACTATCTCTCTCTCTCTCTCTCTCTCTATCTCCTATCACTTTGCCATTTCCTACCCTCTCTATCTCTCTCTCCCCTCTCTCTTTCACACACACACACACACACACACACATCCATCCCCCCTCTCTCTTCTCCCATCCCCTACTTTTTCTGTCACTTTCTCTCCCTCTCCCACCACCTACTTACTATCACTTTCACTCTCGCTCTCTCTCTCTCCCCCTCCCCACTACCCCCTACTCTCTCTTTCTCTCTTACACACATTTCTATCCCCCCTCTCTCTCCCTCTCCCACTCCCTCTCCCTACTCTCTCTTCCATCCCCTACTCTCTCTCGAGCTACTCTATCTTCCCCCTTTCCCATTCCATACTCTCTCTCTTTGACACACATGCACTCCCATCCTCCTCTCTCTTGCTATTCATCTCCTACTCTACTCCCACTACCTACTCTCTCTCTCCCTCATCCCCTACTCTCAATATCTCTCTCCTAACTTGTACTCTCTCTCACACTTCCTCTCTCTCCCATCCCCTACTATCAATCTCTCTCCCCCATCCTACACTCTCTCTTTGTTATCACTACTCTCTTGCATCTTGTACTCTCTTTGTCACCCCTACTCTCGCTCACATCCTGTACTCTCTCACACTTCCTCTCTCTCTCATCCTATACTCTCTTTGCCACCTCTATTCTTTCTCACTTTCTCTCTCCCATCTTGTACTCTCTCACCTCTCCCATCCCCTACTTTCTCTTTAACTTTCTCACACACACACATAGCCATTCCCCTGCCCCCCCACCTAGTTCTATTTTGTAATCTAGGTGTTGATAGTGCATGTGCACTATAATACATACACACTATAGCTCGCATGCGCTACTGGGAATGCAAAGTTAAATAGCGCGTGCATGCTATAAGGCACACATGCTATTGAAAGCTTTGAATTAAACCCAAGCCTAAGGCTTAGTTTTGCCTTCAACATCCAATCCAAAGGTTTGGAGTTTATAAATAGGTCTGAGACGTGTTTTCAAGAAAACATACCAAAAATGATTTCTTTTTCTTGTGTGCTCCCCTTCAAGATTCCTCGTGGGTGGGTATCGATAAAATCAAGTTACATAGCATTATAGGTCTCTATGTTAGCTATCTAATCATATGATTTATTTTTAATTTTGATTGTTTCAAACCTTTCATCTATAATTTCTTTTGAATGTATGTTCATTTTTTGTCAAAAATTACCATTTACTAATTGGGCTCTAGATTTTAGCTTGTTCATCGACTTTTGCAACAACTTAGTTTTTTAGAAACTAGACTCCATTCTACACACTTTGAATTTTTTTTTTTGATTTTAGATTAGTTTTCAATTATTTCCATTGGAAACACATAGATATTTCATGTTTTTGTGATGTGTCTAGTTAAAAAATTCATTAAAAAAAATACACATTATAAAATTACCTGAAAAATCTAGGATAAACTAAATACTGTTAAGTAACTTTTGACCAGAGCAATTAAAGAATTTCCAAAAAAAAGTTAAAATTTTATGGGGACCACACTTTGTACTATGTTATGTTTTTTTGGAATAAACAATACCACTTTTTGTGGCCCCTTTTTTTTAGGACCTAAAACTAAACCATTTTGGAAAAAGAATTAATAGTTTAGAAACAGATTCAAAGGACTACGACTTTTGTTTTTGTCATATCTTAAAATTTTGAGTGTAACTATCCGCAAATTCTTGTTGAAGTTCAAAATTTTCAGATTTCAAGAAAAAGTTGTCCACTTATACCCCCCTTTTGGTACCACAACTTGGTGCACATACCCTTTATGTTTCTCTCAATGATGTCTTAGCCTTGACAATGAATAGTCTTCACTCTATCCAAACTAGGGCATCCAGTCACTTGATGAATAATTCACCTCATAATATTGAGTGGTCTATTTTATAACCATAATTTCATGTTGTGTATTCTTCTAAACAAAATCTTTATCCACTCAACTTTAAATACCTTAGGGAATGCTAGGGAATGAGTCAACCCTTTCTTTGCCATGACCTTGTTCTTTTATCTCAATCTTCCACTATCACACAAATTTTCATAGGCATTTCTCAACACAAAGTTGCCTATCTCTCCACTTGTGCACATATAAAATGATCTCACATCATGTAACGTAATTACCTTGGGAGGTATTGCAGACAACACCCCTAAAGAATCTCTTGATAATGCAATTTATAGGTATGCTTTAAATTTTGGTGGAGGACATGCCTCATTCTAAATAATCTATACATTTCTTTCCTTCAATGCCTCTTTCTTCTCACTCATAGATGTAGATGATGCTATTTTCACAATCTAATATTTCAAATTAAACAACCAAACACAACTTCACACAAGTTATTCATTAAGTTGACAACATACACTTCAATCTTTTTGCAACTTCACACAAATTTCTTTGTAATCACTTGAATTCTTTAGTCTACAAATTCTCAATCCCTTGCTACTACAAATGACTTAAAAAAATGATTGTGTACTTTTTAAATTTAATTTTAGGGACTAATAAATACTTTGTACGAGTTGTAGGTGTATATAAGGTGCATGATAGTTGTCTTAACTTTCCCAATGAAACTCGGTATACGTCCTATCAACTTTTTTAGTCAGTATCAGGACTTAGCTCATACTAACATACAACAATGGTACTCAATCTCTACCAAATTTTCAACTCAATACCAAAATTCACATTTTCTCAAACATTGATTTCTGTCCTTACACATCTTCTTTCAAGCTGATTTGGACTTACATGCACAAGGTATTAGGAACTAATGTATAATATCTAAATTTGAAACATAGTTCCTTACATACCTTATCATCTAGATTGATGTCGGGGAATCACCTAACCCATTGGGTTCAGTGATCACAAATTCTTAACTTACATTATTGCCTCCATCTGACTTCTTTCTTCATGTTTGATTCATTTAATTCCTTACTTCTTCTGCATTGACCTCTGTCTTTCCATTGTTCATCTCAACATTTGGTGTTGGTGCTCGGTTCATACAATCCTTGCTTATATGACTAACCTTCTAAAAATTGAAACATATTGGTCCAAAATTCCTCTAGTTACTAGATCTCCCTCTAAACTACATCCTTGCATAACGTGTTGAAATGTGTCCATACTTTCCACAATATTGAAAATTTACCTAAGTATTGTAATCCCAATTTATGGTATTACCTTTCTTAGGTTCTTTTCGTTGACCTTTAAAAGTCCAATAACTATTTTCTTTAGATCTACAATCTTGTGCCTTATGACCATACTTTTGACACGTATAACAGTAACCTTCAAATCTAGAATTAGGTGGTTCTTTATTGACATGTGATCTATGTTCATGTGCTTGATGACCTTGTTTGTTTCAAGTAAAGAAATAACCATTGAATTTAGGTATAGGGGTTCACTTACCAATCTTTCTTCTACAAAAATTTGATGGATGGCATGGTTTTTGTAGTGATAACATGTAGGCTTCTTATTCTTTAGCTTTGTATTTGCATTCGTTTGATGACTCTCCTTGCTTGAAATCTAATAGGAACTTGACATAGCCTAGTCTAGAGGTTTCATGAGGTCTCCTTGGTGCATTCATCTATTCATCAAGAAATCTCATAGCCTCTTTAGGTTTTTTCAACCTCTCAACACATTCCTTTTCATCTTTTAATTCATTCGCCAATCTATCATTCTCACATTTCAGATTTGTAATATCCAATTCTTTTCTTGCAAACTCATGATTAGCACTTAGTAACTAATTAATCAAGTCTAATTTATTATGGGCCATCTTTTGCACTTCAATAATTATTTCATCAATTCTTGTAGCTATTTGTATGTTGTGTTTAACAACAATTGCCTTGTCATTTTTAGCTTTTACTTTATCTTCCTTGGCCTTTTTCTTTTGCTCACTCACTCAAAATAGTCTCACTTTTTCTACATCATGTTCTCTTTCCAATGATTTGACTCCTTCATTCAAATTTTTTTCCTTCTCCAATAGATCTTCTATTGCTACATCATATTCAATGGACATTCCTTCATCAAATAGTTCTTTAATAGTCTCTTCTTTGAATTGTGTGTCTTTTTCCTTGAGTAACATATCCTTCCTTTTTTTAAAGAACTTCCTTAGTTCCTCTTTAGAAACCTTAAATTGTTCCAAGGCTATCTACAAATCAAGATTCTTATTTTAAATTGTCTTTCCCAATTTGTAGTCTTCCATCCTCAAGATCTTTAACTCCCAAGTGGTTAGATTTATGCCAAGAGTACACTACTCTGATACCAATTATTGTAAATCTAATAGGGAAAGTGAGACACTGATAGGCTGGCAGGGTGAATCAAGATCTTAAGAAGGGTGTAAAGGTAATTTAATAAATGAAATGAAATTAAACTTTTACTCTAACACCCCCCTTATGATGAGTAACAATGCAACTATAAAGAGTGCAGAAAAAGGAAGGAAACTACAATGAAATGCTAAAAGAAAACTTGGGTCTCGACAAGAAGTCCTAATGAGGTACCTAACCACAACCAAATCTCTATGAAACAAAGAAATAGAGAAAAAGTAGTTGGAAAAACTCTACTCGAAAAAAATATAGAAAATGATACACAAATGAAAAATCTCAAGAGACTCTCTGAAGACCATAAGTACAATAAAAGCCCCCATGATAGATGCAATGCCCACACATAGTTTTCTTTATATTATATATGTTGAACTCTTTTAGGCCTATTTCATACATGTTTTAGTTTCAGAGATATATGGTATGATATTATTTCATTTGTTGAAAATATCATTCATGATTACATAGTTGATTATATTTCATGTGTTGTATATTATGATTACTTATTTGTTAATATTTCTTTAATGATTCTTAGTTAATAAATATGATTTCTTTTATAATGATGTTAGATGATATGTGTTTAATGATGACTATTTTACATTCATAGTAATGCATTTTTATATTTGAGAATTTGATGAGTTGATTCGTGATTCATTATGGTACTTACCCCATACTTGCATGTGTATGATGTGCATGTCTATTTTACTTTTCTTTTTGATGTGTCTAATGTGGTTAAGGAAGGGAGATTTAGTCACTTGATAGTCAAGATCTACATGATGTACCACTCCCTACCATTGGCTGTTTAGTTTAGTTATATATATGCATATGTACATGCTTGTCTTTTATGCTTCTTTAGTTTAGTTACTAAACCTCGACTTCCCTAAATTTCTAGGATGAGTGTGCTCTATCATAATAACTCAATGGTAAGAATGAATAGATAATGATCAGGTCCAATCCCATCCATAGCCTAAACACTTGTCCTATAAGGCGGACTCATATGTAACTCTAATGTGGTTAAGGGAGGGAGACGTAGTCACTTGCTAGTCAGGATCTACACAATGTACCACTCCCTTCCATTGCTTGTCTAGTTTAGTTATATATATATATATATATATATATATATATATATACATATACACATACACACACATGCTTGTATTTTATGTAGGTTGTAGGTATTGAGCATCGACTTCCCTGAATTTTCAGGATGAGCATGTCCTATCACAATAACTCAATAGTAAGAATGGGAAGATAATGATCAGATCCAATCCCAACCATAGCCTAAGCACTTTTCTTGTAAGGTGGACTCATATTTGACTCTATACCCCTTTTTAAACATATGAGTTTATCTTTGCATGTGTTGTTTGAGTTTGAGTTTTGAATGGTTTTGATGATGTGGATTTGACAATGTTATTTATTTTCCAAAAGGTTTAATTATGATATTTAGATTAGTCACATAATATTTAAAATAATTATATATATATATATATATAACAAAAGGTGGCAAGGACACTTTATATATATATATATATATAATTTTTTTTTTAACAAGTACACTAATTCTAACATAAGGAGCTATCAGAGAAAAGAACTAGGAAAAAAAACTTCATTCATAACCCCATCAAGAAAAAAAATCCAAGAGATGTAGGATAATAGAATCCCAAGATAGGAACTCCCAGTTTACAATATATAGAAGGAGAAGGCTGCAACTCCCACCAGAAACCTATATACTAAAAACTCAAAACCACTTGCCCCATATTTTGCCTAACACAACATAGTAAAACCAGATGTGATATCAAAATTAGAATATGTAGAGAAAACCATTGCAGGAGATATGCTTGTCCTTCATTAGCATCCAAACCCAAGAGCTGGTAGAAAACACTCAAAACTTGCGCAAGTTAGACAAGACAAAAAAAAAAGGAAAATTTTTCTACATAATAAAATATCTTATTCCTTCATAAGACCTTCTATATGATTAGAATGTCTAAGCTTGAGAATGAGATCAAGGACGGGGAAGAGAGGAGCCAAAACCTGCGAGACAATGGGTGCTTGAGAAACTTCGTATTCCAAAAGATCCAAAATGGAGAACACCACTTGATGCACACTATTCACACATTTTCATGACAAATGGGCACCATGTTGTTGCAATGTAGCCTTAACCGGCTGAAAAGACTACCTCTCCAGAGGGTTTTTGATGCTCTAAAAAACCACATAAACACCATGGTTGGTAAGAAGAGCATAGTGATGAAATAAACCTCCTATTAGAGTGAAGCCACACCAAAGATCATATTTCAAGCAAGCTCTTACAAGTTTACCACACTGTAGAAATCTAGGCTTAAAAAACCTACTAACTATCAACTCCAGGTGGAATGGAGATTTCAATAGATCCAAAGCATTAGATAGAAAGGTTGATAAAATATGAGAAGGGTGGATAATTATTTTTCCTAGAGGGAAGAGAATGTCATGCCCAATGATTCTTTTTATCCCTCTATGAATGTGTTGGGTGGTCATAGAAAAAAATGGTTGCTAACATATCATCTTTAATACAACCCAAAAAATGTAATTCCCAATTTTCAATTTCCAAACAAAATCTATAATTTCTAGGGTAATACTCCATGTGAAGTATTTAGTAGATCAAATAGATCTTAACTGGATAACTAATCCCTACCATAGAACTAGGGCTGTTAGATTGTGGTGACTGATCAGGAAAGTACTGTACATACTTCATAAATAGTGGCCAACATATTATGGCCGACATGGTAGCCAACATATTATGGCTGACATATGGATGACATGTTATAACCCTAAAGCGGTTTAATACTTGTATAAAAGGGCTTAGGGTTGGGTATTTTTCATTGATGTTGTGATACGAAATTGGTTCTTGCGGCGGTATTGAGCTGTAAGGGATTATAGATTGTAATCAGGTTGTAATAACTGGATTGTAATAAGATCTGACTTGTTGTTTGGTGGACATAGCCTAGGGATTGGGTGAACCACGTTAAATCTTGGTGCCTTGTGTTCATTTCTGTGTGTTCTATTATTTTCTATTATTGGTTATATTTGCATGTAGTTTTTTTTTTAAATTTTTGTCCGTGGTTTATCCTAACAAGTGGTATCAGAGCGAGGTTGTCTTTCAGTTATCCTCTGCAGGAAAGTCTCACGGTTAAGTGGGAGTGTCATGGTTGAGTGGGAGCGATGCTAGATGAGGGTAAGTTGAGGGTTGACAGGTTTAATGGGCAGAACTTCCAGTTATGGAAGATGCAAATGGAAGACTATTTATATCAAAAGGATTTATGGAAGCCGTTGGAAGGAAAAGCCAAGAATCAGGGAACTATGTTAGAGGCTGAATGGGATCTTTTGGACAGAAAGGCACTCGAAAGCATTCGATTATGCTTGGCACCATCAGTGGCATTTAATATTACAAAAGCAAAGACGACAGAAGATTTGATGAAAACCCTAGCAACACTGTATGAAAAGCCCTCCGCTTCAAATAAGGTATTTCTCATGAAGCGTTTATTTAATATGAAAATGGCAGAAGGTGGATCTATTGCAGATCATTTAAATGAGTTTAATACTATTACTAGTCAATTATCTTCTGTGGGTATCAATTTTGATGAAGAAATTAGGGCTCTCTTGATTTTGTGTTCTTTGCCTAAAAGCTGGAATGGCTTGGTAATGGTGGTGAGTAATTCTGTTCCTGGATCTAGTACCCTAAAATATGATGATGTAATCGGTGTTATTTTAAGTGAGGAAACTCGTAGAAAATCCTCAGGTGGATCTACATCAGGAAGTGTTTTAAATGCACAAAGCAGGGGCAGAACGACTGAAAGAGGAAGTAACTCTGGAAATCGTGGGAAATCAAGAGGAAAGTCAAAGGGGAGGAGGTCTCAATCGAGAGGACCAAATGATTGCTGGTACTGTGGGAAACTAGGGCACAAAAAGAAAGATTGCTGGAATCAAAAGAAAAATGAAGGAGATAAATCAGATGGAGACAAGGAGGTAAATGTGGTAAGTAACAAATCCGAAGAGGATGGTTTGCTTCTATCTTTAGGGAGTGTTGATGATTCATGGGTTTTAGATTTTGGTGCTTCATTTCATGCTACACCTCATAGAGGTTATTTCATTGATTATGTCCAAGGGGATTTTGGGCTTGTTTATTTGGGGGATAATGAACCTTGTCATATTGTTGGAAAGGGAAAAATTAATATTAAGATGCAGAATGGGAATCATTGGCTACTACATGAGGTAAGACATGTTCCAAAACTAAGTAGAAATTTAATTTCAACAGGGCAACTTGGTGATGAGGGTTGTGTAGTTACTTTTAATGATAAAAATTGGAAGGTTTCAAAAGGTTCCCTTGTAGTAGAAAAAGGTGTGAAAGTAGGCACCTTATATCTTTGTACAGGTCATATTGTTCCTTCTACTTTGATTGTTTCAAAGAAAAATGAATATTCAGGAACAATTACTGCAGTTGAGCAGGGAGAACAAGTAGCTGCTGTAGATTCTGATACAGCGTTGTGGCACAATAGACTTGGGCACATGAGTGAGAAAGGTATGAAATTACTTCATTCAAAGAAAGTTTTACTAGGTCTAAAATGTGTGAATATGGACTTCTGTGAAAGTTCTGTGTATGGAAAACAAAAGAGAGTGAGTTTTGTAAAGACTAGGAAGGAAAACAAAAAGGAGAAATTAGAGCTTGTGCATAGAGATGTATGGGGATTGGCTCAGGTATCTTCCCTTGGTGGCTCTCATTATTATGTTACATTTATTGATGATGCAACTAGAAAAGTATGGGTTTATTTTCTTACACAGAAATCTGATGTATTTCAAACTTTTAAGAAATGGAAATGCTTGGTTGAAAATGAGACTGGTAAGAAATTAAAATGTCTCAGATCTAATAATGGTGGTGAGTATTGTAGTCATGAATTTGAAGATTATTGCTCCACTAATGGTGTTTGTAGACAAAAAACTATTCCAAGGACTCCACAGGAAAATGGAGTGGCTGAACGCATGAACAAGACTATAATGGAGCGCACAAGGAGCATGAGGTTGCATGCTGGGTTTCCCTTACACATGTGGGCTGAGGCTATCAATACTACAGTATATTTAATTAATAGAGGTCCCTCTACTCATTTGGGCTATGGTATTCTAGAGGAAGCATGGACTGGTAATAAGGTGAGTTATTCTTTTCTCAAGACCTTCGGTTGTGAAGCTTTTGCTCATATAGACTCTGAAAATAGAACCAAGCTCGAAGCTAAATAAAAGAAATGTGTCTTTGTTGGATATGGAATTAATGAATTTGGTTATAGGCTTTGGGATTTTGAAAATCATAAAGTTATAAGAAGCTGGGATGTCATATTCAATGAAAAAGTGTTGTACAAAGATCTGTTGCAACAACATGTGAAGAAAGAAGATGATTATGTAATGCTGGATGATACTCCAAAAGCTAATGTTCCGGCCATTCCTCATGATGTGCAACAACCGCAACAAAAAATACCACACACACCAGTGAATGTTAGATGGTCAAAAAGGAAAATTAGACCTCCACAAAGGTTTTCTCCCTCTTTGTATTCTATTTTACTTACTGATGCTGGTGAACCTGAAAGTTATGATGACGCTGTGCATGTGGATACTAAGATTCAGTGGGAGTCTGCAATGAAAGATGAAATGGACTCTTTGATGAAAAATAAGACATGGGATTTGTGTAAGTTGCCTGCAGGTAAAAAGGCTTTACAGAATAAATGGGTTTTTAGGTTGAAAGAAGAGGAAGGAGGTAAGAAAAGATTTAAGGCCAGGTTAGTTGTAAAAGGATTTGTACAGAAAAAGGGAATTGATTTTGATGAGATATTTTCTCCTGTTGTTAAAATGACTTCTATTCATACTGTTTTAAGTCTTGTGGCTACTGAAGATTTGCATTTAGAGCAGATGGATGTTAAAACATCCTTTCTTCATGGTGATTTGGACGAAGAAATATATATGGCTCAACCATAGGTTTTGAGGTCAAAGGTAAGGAGAACTTAGTGTGCAAATTGAAGAAAAGTTTATATGGCTTAAAGCAAGCACCTCGGCAATGGTATCTGAAATTTGATAGTTTTATGCATGAGCATGGATATAATAGGTGTCATTCAGATTATTGTGTTTATTTTAAGAGGTTGGATGATGATAGCTACATTATTTTATGTTTATATGTTGATGATATGCTTGTAGCTGGGTCTAACATGGATCATATTAAGGTGCTAAAATGCCAATTAGCACATGCATTTGCTATGAAGGATTTGGGGGCAAAAAAACAAATCCTTGGTATGAAGATTTGTAGAGATAGGAAGAAAAAAACATTAACGCTATCTCAAGCTGATTATGTTGAGAAGGTGTTGCATCGTTTCTCTATGGAGAATGCTAAAGCTGTTAGCACACCTTTACCTAGTCATTTGAAATTGACTAAGGAGATGTGTCCCAAGACATAGAAAGAGGAGGATAAGATGTCCAAGGTACCCTATGCTTCAGTTGTAGGAAGTTTGATGTATGCTATGGTATGCACTAGGCCAAATATTGCACATGTAGTGGGAGTCGTTAGCAGGTATATGAGTCATCCAGGATTTGAGCATTGAAATGCTATCAAGTGGATTCTCAAATATTTGAGAGGAACATCCAATAAGTGTTTACACTTTGGGGGCTCTACTACTGATTTACAGGGCTATGTTGACTCAGATTTGGCTGGGGATATTGATACCAGGTGGAGTACTACAAGTAATGTCTTTACTGTTGGTGGGGCAGCCGTGAGCTAGGTTTCTAGGTTACAGAAGATTAATGCTTTATCCACTACAGAGGCAGAGTATGTTGCTACTACAGAGGCAGCCAAGGAGATGATATGGCTTCAGTTCTTCTTGCAAGAATTGGGACATCCTCAAAAGGATAATTATTTGTTCACAGATAGTCAAAGTGCCATTCATCTTGCTAAGAATTCAACTCTGCATTCTAAGACCAAACACATACAGTTGCAGTACCATTTCATTCGGTCAATTTTGGAGGATGGACAGTTAAAGATAGAGAAGATACATACCAATGACAATCCAATAGATATGTTGACAAAGGTTGTCACAAGGGAGAAGCTAAACTCCTCTTCCGCTTCGGTTGGTCTTTTAGACTGAACATGAATAAAAGAATAGTAGAGTCCAGGATGGTTTGATCTAGTGGGAGCCCCATGTGATAGTGGTATTGCTATAGGATCAGTCTCCAAGTGGGAGATTGTTGTTTAGTGTGGAGCCTGATCAGTCCCCAAGTGGGAGATTGTTAGATTGTGGTGACTGATCAGGAAAGTACTGTACATACTTCATAAATAGTGGGGTTCGGGGCATCGGCCTGAATTTTTTTTTTTGTGCAGTAGCTGACATGGTAGCCAACATATTATCGCTGACATATGGCTGACATGTTATAACCCTACAATAGTTTAATACTTGTATAAAAGGGCTTAGGGTTGGGTATTTTTCATTGATGTTGTGATACAAAATTGGTTCTTGCAGCGGTATTGAGCTGTAAGGGATTACGGATTGTAATCAGGTTGTAATCACTGGATTGTAATAAGATCGAACTTGCTGTTTGGTGGACATAGCCCAGGGATTGGGTGAACCACGTTAAATCTTGGTGCCTTGTGTTCATTTCTGTGTGTTCTATTATTTTCTATTATTGGTTATATTTGCATGTAGTTTTTTTTTTAAATTTCTGTTCGTGGTTTATCCTAACAAGGACAACTCTACATAATGCTACCCATAAAGAAAAAACCAGAAACTAGAACTAGGAGCTAGAGTAGAAAAGAAATAGACATAATGTTATCATCAGATGAAAGTTGTTACTTACCTCCATAGAAATATACCAAGGAAAATGTAATCTTATTGACAGCTCTCAATATGTATACACGATCCTGTATTATGGAAAAGAATATGACCCAACCATTAGATAGGAATACACCACATAGGTAGACCAAGTACATGTGATGGGCCCACTTTGAATTAATGAAGAATCTACTAGCCACTAACCCATCATCAATTTTTAACTCAATCAATCCACTAAATGCCAATTGAAAACCCTATATTACCATAACTAATGCACCGAAATTAACATCATGCAAAGCATACTTATAACCATATCTTCTTACACATATATCACTAGTACATTTGACCCCATTTTTAGACCAAAATTTTTGACCATCTATTAAAATGGGGTCAAATTGGTCATAATAGGCAAGGAAAAATGTCTTTTTCAAAATCTATGCTTGTGTTGGTCAAAATTTTGACCAACACAAGCTTCATTATGTTAAAATGAAAAAAGTTCTATTTCACACCCTAATTCATTGTTATGGCAGAAAGACTTGTATCCTTATTTCCTACACAAGCAACACTTTCTCGACTATAAGTCTTGAATCTTGAATATAAGTATAAATTATGTTATTTCTACTTCTATGGAACATACTAAAAGGGTATCCACAAATAAAATATGCACCTTCGATGTATGGATCATATAGGGTATTGAAGAAAAATGATGTTGAAGGGAAAAACAATTTCTCTATGTGCTGCTCTAGCACATTGATGTCCTTCCTAGATGGATCTTTAGAAACCTACAACATAAAGGGCTACCTGATGAAAATGAAAAAGCTAATAAAGGGGTTGACCAGATCTAGACTCAAAAAAGGGAGATCAGAAGAAAAACTTACAAAGCAATCATCATCGATAGTGTAAATGTACTTCTTCTTGGTGACCATGTATTCGAAATAGTAGCAAGCACTATCCTTGAATGAGATGCAAGAAGCCTTGGGGCCGAGGATCCTATTGATTTCATTTTGATTGTAGAGCTCATAATCAAAGCCCTTGGGGACATTGATAACTTTGGTCGGATCTCCATCAAGGCACATAGATGGGTTCTCATTAAGGCACATTGAGCATTTTCTTTGAATGGGTAAATCTCAGTGCAAGTTATGGAAAGACATTCAAATGCTATTATATTTCTCTTGAAATTGAATATTTGATTGACATATATAGTTTCTCAATTGTTATTATGCTTTTTGTAACATTATTATTTTTTGGTTGACATTAACATGTGTAATTATAGTTACCAAGTTCAAAAAATTTAATTCACATTTAAGAAGTCAAGAAATTTTAATCTCAAGAATTTTTAGTAAAAATTGATAGTTACACATGCAACCATGGTTACATGGTTCAAAAAATTAAGTTCATTCAGGAAGTCAACAAACTTTGGATGTCCAAAATTTTCAAAATAACACTTTGTAGAATTTCTACAGAAATATAGAATTTCAGACCAAATCAACAAATTCTACTTTGACAATTATATAGGAGACAATATAGTTTAGGGCAACAAAGTTTAATATATTTGCATCTCTTAATATGTAATCAATTGTGCTATGCATAAATATGTGCATATTATGTATTATTTGATATATGGGCTATAATATGTGTAATGAGGTATTTTTTGAATACTCCTTAATAATTGACAATCATAATTATGTGAAATGACTAGATTTCCACTCTATCTATCAATTTGTTGTAACCAACCATGAAGCTAGGAAAGTAGCACAAAGAGAGATAAATTGTGTGTGTGTGTGTGTGTGTCTGTAAGAATTCATAGGACCAATTGTCTCCTATATAATTGTCAAAGTAAATTATTTAGGTCTGCAGTGCCTAACTTTACCATAGTTTCTATTTTTTTGTGTAAGGGAGAGAGTTTATGTAAAAGGAAAGTTAAGACACTCCTAGGTATCCTTAGGAAAAGTGGCATCTAGAGATGACTCCTACCATCTTAGGGAGGGCATTAGGATGTGTTTGAGGCATAATGTCCTTGAAACGTGACAGGGACAAAAATAACTAAAAAAGAACTAGGGATGCACCATTTTTCATGTATCATTGAGAAGAATAGATTTTGACTATAGCTCTTTTGGTACTACAAAGAGAAAACACATATATGAAACCACTAATGCCTATAAATATTGTGGTGAAGGTTCTTCATGCTTATAGTAAGAACTTAGCCTTGTCATAGCAGTTGTTTTGGACTTTTCTGAGGAATTCAGAGCAAGTTTTCTAAAAGAACTTACTAGATCAAAATTATTGCCCCTTTAAGTTGCTGAACTATGATTTTGGATATAATTGGTAAACCATATTATAAAGGGATATTGGCTTGAATTTGTTTAGTATTTAGAGATTCGAGAACTCTCTAGTTCTGCTAAACTTATCAGTTCAAACCTTGGAGAAATAAGTTGAAGTGTGTTGAAAGGAGTTTGAAGAGGATTTTGGACTTAAAATTTGTTCAAACTTGGTTTATTGTGGTTTTAGATCTGGATGGAATATTGTACCCTATTTCTGCCCGATTATTCTTTGAAGTGGATACAGATTGGAAAAAAAAATTGTGCTAGTTAAACCAAGTTCACATTTGAATTTTTGGTCAAACTTGAAAATTCTTCTAAGGTATGAATAAACTTGGATATGATATGAGATTGTTCAAAGTGACACATCTCATCCCTTACATTAACTGGGGGGAAGCACTTTTTGTAATAAAGCTATTGCAATAGGCACTCTGTGCAAACACATTCTATACCCAACAAGTCACTGGCAATATTTTAAACCTCTTTTGAAGATATGCATTCTATCAATTCTCAAGTACAACTTCATTATAGTTACACATGCAACAAAGGGCAACTGGCAGCATTTATTTCATGAAGAATATACTGCATATTCATAGAGTGTTCCTATACTTAGTTGTGACAAAAATATTTGAGAATTCAATTAGATTCACTATATCATATAGATTGTGGAACTGAACCAATGCCAAGGATTGTATTTAACCTTTCTTGTAGCTGTCTTATAAATCACTTTGTTTATCACATCTAATATTAATTGGCTAAATATTCGTAGTAAAAGTGAAAGATGAGTAAAATAGACATTGAGATTAATTTCTTGGGCCAAGATACAACATATATTTCTATAAATAAGGTTATTGTTTAGTGTTGTAGTTTTAGTAATGATTTTTCTTTGAAGTGGTGAAAGATTAAGAAATAATCTTGAAAATACTTTGTCTATTGAAGATTGTTGGTTCAAATCCTACATTGTTTTTTATTTCATCACTTTTCACATTGTACTCTATGACATAGAGATATATGGATCTTAATTTGTTAATGGTGCATTATTTGTTGAAGGTGATACCTGATTTCTCGCCTTTCAGTATGACTATTTGTTTTCTTTGTGAATTTACATACATTTTAGTATTTAAGTTATTAGAGATCACAATGGTACATTAATTGGATAAAGTGTAATGGTGCTAAAGATGAGGATGAAGGACACATGATTTAGATTTGTGGTGATCATGATAGTGAGATCTTTTGGTGGCCAAGATAGTGAGATATTGTCCAAAGTTTTGGGAACAAATGTGATGAGAAGTTCTGTCGATTAAGCCAATAAGGTTATTTGGTAACCAAAAGAAAAAGCTTTGGTAGCCATGCTAGGGGATAGGGGAATAGTTGTTGTATCCAACTTTTGATGTCCATGATAGGTGGAGGAGGATCAATTGTGGCAACCAACATAGTGAAGTTTTGATATCCATGATAAATGAAGATGATATACTTTTTGTGACCAATGTTGTGATGTTTTGGTAGCCAAGGCAGTGAAGGAAGATTGATATTTGTAACTAGGACAATCATGTCTTGTTCGTCATGAGAGTGAATTGGTGTTTGTTTGCACTAACCTGATTGTTCCAAGTCCAATTTCTGCTATCTTTGGTTCAACAAAATAATGATGTAATAAAAGCTATATATTAAAACTATTACATCATATAATTATCTAGTCAATAAATAAATAGTATTAAGTTAGAATGAGAATTTAGCTATAGGATTTTTTTAAAAAGTAATTCGGTTTATGTATCTTCATTAGTGCAATTTTTGTTGCCCATATTTGATTTGTAATTATGTGCTTGTAATGGATATATATCACTTAGTTAATAGTTTAGATGAGTGTCTTCAAAAACCTTATTGAGTGATTGTGAGTGTTCTCTTATATCATACAATCATGATGAGAAGTCATATTAATCTTTACACCGTTAATCTAGTTCTTATGATAATCATGATGCTTCACATCCACTACTAATCATACAACTTTATTGTCTTATAGTCATTGATTAGGCTTGTCTTCTAATCACATCATATGGTTAAGTAAACTACTTGCTTTTCATCTATTGTCTTTAATTGACTAATTCTATTAGTTATGATATGTTTTTTGATGTCCTTAACCTTTCTCATTGGGTTCAAAGCTAATCATTGTTGAGTCATCATCAAAGTGATCTTCATCAGTACTTGTATAAAACTTTTTAATATGTATTTAGTGTAGATAATCTTGGCCATCACGTAATCCCCTCTATCACTCGGTCTTGCTGATGTTTGATGCTCAATTTGGTCATCCTTGTTCAAAATGTCTATCCCACTATATCATCAATTTAATAATCTTTCTAACTTGGTCTGCATGTTTTTTATCTATCATCTTTGTTGTAATTTCTATTATGTAGTTTGCCAGCCAGATTGGGAGATTTTCATCTCCTTTCCTTGATGACTATATGTATGCAAATTACTATCCATTGTGGCCTATCCACCATGGATCTTATATCCTCTATGTCTCTCTCTATTCCCCATATCTACATAATATGCCATGGCTATGTATTGTATCTATTGAGTTCTATGTGCCAAAAAATTGGAAATAGAATTCTTCAATAGCTGTCACAAAATAGAAAATTGAACTCAATGACAAGAATCATTTCCATTTTTTTCAAAGGAAAACACCTGAAAGATCCTCCAAACCAATAGTGGTATCTACCAACATTAACCTTTCACTAAGCGACTTCAATTTATCATTTTTTTAAATAAAAATGTTAAGATCTACTCAAAAGGATTTGCTAGCTGTAGTTTCCTTAAACCAAATTGAAAGCCTTTGCATCACAACTTTTCTAAATTTAGCTTGAACTATAGCTCAATATTTAGTTTGTGTATTGTAGATATAAGCTACATTTGAGTTTTGTGACTTTGTTGCTTATCAGGAAAACTGAGTGACCATTATTCTATTATTAACTTTTAAGACTAGTTTCTTATTTGAGGGTTTGGAAAAGCATTTTCTCTGTAAAAGTTGATTTTGCAATAGAGAAGTCTACATAGTTTGGAAACTTTTTCTTTGTAAAAGTTTGATATTAGAAGCAACAGTCTCAGAATGTTGGCCCTTTAAATAAAAAAGTTAGGAGGAAACCAATCATATCAATAGGCTGTTAATGACACACTAACCTTTGTCCAGCTCCTTTTCCTATAGAAAATAGAGTGTGGTGGCTGATCTATGCATCCTTTTGGTGCTGAATTTTGAAATGCTCCTCATCTTCTTATTCTGCTCCATAGCTTTATCCATAAGAACTTAGTGTTCTACAACCATAGTCTCACATTCGACACAAATGTGGATTCCTCTATGTAGATCCACTAGGGTAGTCTCTGTGCTATTAGAGCCATTTATATTAGTTTTCATGGAGTGATTGTCAATGGTTTGGGCGCTTTTCTCATCATCATCAATTTCTACATTCTCCTCCTAGAAACGCCCTTATTAACCATGTCATCCATTTCAACCTCCTTATTAGTGGTCTTTGGTGGACTAATAAGCCTATTAGACATTCTAGGATATGCACCAATAATCTCTATCACATCCTCCTTGATTTCTTCCCAGTCACCATCAGGAGTAATTTCCTCACTAAGGGGTTGTGTCAAGGCTGGAAAAAATATTAACATTGATAATACTTCAAAACCCTATGTTGGTTTTCTATAATCAATTTATGTATTTTGATTGATTCCCCTATATATGATGTAAAATCCTTCCATGCATTGATTTCATTTTAATGCCACATTGCTATTAGAAATTTTTGAAAAATTATGAAATGTTGGATTGTCATTTTATCTCAAATTAACATTGTTAATACATACATTATTCTCAATTTTTCCTATTTGTCTAGATACAAATAATATAACATGTGGTCTTGCTCAAGGAGAATGTATAATAACATTCTCTTCAAGCAAATTTTTGAAATCATCCAATCTTTTATTGTATATGATTCAGGTGTCATTTGTTTGGTTTATGATTTGTTAGTAATGTTTTTTTAGTATGCATCAAATAATGAGGTTTAGGTAGTCTGAAATTACTTGCACTCCTTGGAATGACCTAGTTTGATCAATGAATTTAATTCTATTTGTAAGGACTATATGTTGAAGTCTATTTTCAAATGAATGCTTATTTATTTATTTATAGGGACAACCTTTTTGGTTTGAGATCTTACTTAATGGTATGATTTATTTGAGGCTGAATGCTTTTATTTTTTTCCTTCATAATAGAACCTTGTGAGCTATAAAAGAATGTAATTAGCAAAGAGCTTAACAATTACAAATGGTGGACTAGAATTATTGATGCTCTTGATATATAATTTATGAACATCAAAGCTTGTAAATTCTATAATGCATGTGATAACCTAGGATATTAATTTATTGAATCATTTGAGTACTTAAGATATCTGTGATGAATCTCATTGAATACCACATATGTTGTGTTGAAAAAAGATCTAGTTACATTGATCATGAACCAAATTATCCAAGTTTTCTAGCTCAATTGCTACATTTTCTATGACATTAACATTCTTTAAATTTTCTTCTTTTTACGCCAGAATGCAAGCTGGAAGAAAGCCAAAAGCTTCATTCTTTTCAAAATTCCATTTTTTCCCCTTGTAGCTAGAACTTAATATTATGTGCAAGGGACAACATAATATTTCTCACTAGTTTCTCTTATTTAATACTTTTGGCACAATAAGTCTATAAATTGTAAATAATAAATATACTTGTGTGAATTGCAAACATTATTTATTGGTAACTCTGATTTGGTATGTTTTGTAGCTTCTCATTGTCACCTAACTCATATGGATAGTCATGAATTAACTGATATTTTCATCTTCTAACTAGAGTTTCTTTAGCTTTGTGAGTAAAGTGTCATATGGTAACCTCATTTGTTGTAGATATAAGTGCCCTCTTTAGTTCCTTTATAATTATCTTGATAGGTTCACTAGATAAACCATTCTTTGAGGGCACAAATCATGTCTTGACCTCTGGAAGTTTTGATGATAATTACACTAGCTATGTTTAGTTCTTTTCATGGTACAAATATGAGGTGGATTGTTGTGGCACTATTGGCTCTTGATGGTGATCACACCACCTAATGTTACACACATTTGTTTCCATTTACAGCCTATGGAGATATACATTGATGATGAGGCAAAATTGACACTTCATGGTTTAGTTTAGGTATTGAATTTATTTAAGTTTAATAATGTCAGATAAAATAGTAAATCATTCTCTCTTTTGTTGTGTTTGATATTTATGTCTTGAGATTCTTCCAACACTACATCAAACTGAGTGAGCTAGAGAAGAATCAGAAGCTGAATGATCTGCTTGATGTACTGGACTTCAATCAAGTTGTGATATTTTCCAAGAGTGTTAACAGAGCTGCAAAGCTAAACAAGCTTCTTGTGGAGTGCAACTTTCCATCAATCTACTCATTCTGGAATGCCACAAGAAGAAAGGTATGTTTGATGTTGTTTTTCTTGTTGAATCTACCATGGTAATTAATGTAACAATTCCCTTTTCTCTTTAATCTAGGATATGTGATTGAATTTAATTTTTATAATTCTGTTGTCTCACATTGCTAGCTGCTTCATTCATAAATAAATCTTTTTGTAGTTGTCGTATGCACATTATTTATTGCAATATTTGGGATAAAAAGAATTGTGCATTTTTTAATTCCTGATGGTTCATGAAAATTTCTCTTAAGCATTTGATTTAATTATGTTTAACAAATACTAATGTGTTTCTTGTAATCACATTTTAATCTTGTTAAATATTTTTCCATCAGACAATGTCTCACTCCAGTTTAATGCATTGACTCAAGGAGATATCAATCACCCAATACAATTCTAAAATTACTTTGCTCATTACAAATGACATACCTTATTATTGATAACATTTAATTTTTAAGTCTTGTTAAAGGTTTTCTAACAAACTATGTTTCACTCCAATTTAATGCATTGTCTCAAGGAGATATCAATCAACATCAAACAATGCATGGTAACTATGAATTGCACTAGTCTATATGGGATTAATTCTTAATTAGGAAGGGCATACCTTAGTGCTGATCACATTTTAGTATTGTTGAGGTTTTATAGCAGACTGTTTGATTCACATTTAATGCATTGCCTTATGGAGATCTGAATCAATGTGAAATTATGCATGGCAATAGTGAATTATACTAGTCCATAGGGGATTGATGCATAATTCGTCTCTTGTAGGCCCAATATGAGTTATAGATTTGCATGAGAATTAAAGGTGTTCTAGCATTTTGAGGTGCTGGGCCTCAGTATAATACATCATTTTTAGCTTGAGAACAATGTTGTCCAAGTTTCAATAATGTTCTTAATAAGGTTTCTAGGATTCTAATATAGGTTGAGGATGAGTATAGTAGGGATATTAGGAAACTAGGTGAAAGACTTTAATAATGAGAAAAGGGCTTTAATGTTTAATAAGCCGATTTATGTTTTAAATTCAAAATTTCAAACATATAATGGTCATTTAGATTTTGGATGGAAGTATTAGTTTTAGACTTGAACCTTTCAACCCAATGAAAGTTGGTTGAATTGGTTATATTGTGAAGTCTTATATATGTAAGAGGGAGCCATTATTATAGATATAGAAGAGGGAGTCGGGTGTACGGAATGGTGTAATACCAGAAGCAGTAAAACTTCAATTTATGCAATATTTCCTTGATCCTTTGGAGTCTCAAATCAATTTGGTTTGCTTTATTAATGCATTGATAGGAATTACTAACCATCCACATTTCTAATTGATGTTTTCCACATTATATTAAACTTGTTGCCACACTAGTTGCAGAACCAGTGACTTCTTTTAAGTATTTACTTGTTGCAATAGAATTTAAGAATAATGGAAATCATTCCATGAGTATGGAGGCTCGATATTCATGGAATGACCAGAATTGATAGGTATTATAAGTTACTAACTAGGCACATGTAGGATTAAACAAGATAGGAGTGATCTTAGTTGAACAACAACATGATAGTGTATTAAAAAAGCATGATCAGGTATAGCAGTAGACATTCTACCTAAACAAGGGGTCTATTTGATGATTGGAGACACTGAAAAATGTTCATGTGAAGGTGAATCCATTGTTAATTGGGATTGGAAGTGTGTGTAATTGGGGGATTGAGGATGCCCTAATTCAAGGGTTTGAGAGTGCTAGTTTGGGGTTTTTGATGTTGCAAAGTGTTGGAGAGAAATTGCTATTGGGATTAAGTAATTAAAGAGGTAATAAGTCACCATCCAAGATTTGGGGTTGATTGGATGTCATTTGATGATACTTCCTTTGAAAAAGTAGTCATTTTTATGCATAAAAATAAGGTATCAGTCAAGGGCAGTTGTGCTAATCCAAAAAAAACATACGGAAATCCATGATATGTTGCAGTATACCAAATAGGGCATCAGTGAGAATCATTACATTGTCACATATCTTGGGAAAAGCCAAGTCATCCCCATTTCAAGTATGTAGCAGGCCTAAAGGGCAAAGAATTGGATTGATGGAACAATTTGAGAGAGTGTTGTATTCGGGTATTGAAATTGTGTTGGATCCTTAGAATCCTTGAATTCAAATGTTTTAAAGTTTATGAAGCCAAATCCTTCATTTAGGGAGCCTTGAAGATAGTCTTAACAAACCAAATCCTTAAAGTATTGAAATGGTTGATGGGCTAGAGTGCCTAAACTACTTAAGTTTGTAACTCTTATTGTGTTTTGAATAACATTCATGCTACCTACTGCATCACTCTGATATGGGTAAATTTAGCTGGTCAAACTCTTTGGGTTAAGTTTTACATTACAATGATTTTAATATTTTATAGATCAATTTTTAGAGATTTATCACATGTATTATGGATATGAGTTTGAAGATATTAGATTACATGATTGATTGCATAGATGCAAGCCTTGGTGGAGCCTCTACTTCAAATTGTTAAAAGTGGTGCTTCAAAGCTCGCATAGAGAGTTAAGGGAATCTATGCTCTGCTTCTTGTGCTAAAGATTGTAGTTGTTAGTAAAAAACTAGTAAGTATAAGTGATTAGGATTTAAGATTTGATAAATTATAGCCTAGTTTGATGGGAAGTGACCCTGAAAATGCTAATGCTATTTTCACCTTTGACAATGGGATTGAAGAAGTATTTGATGAAAAGGAAGAAAGGGCTATAAACCAGCAGGATGAAAACCTTCTTTACGTATGGAAAAAGGTGGTAATCATGTCTTTGTTTGTGTGGAAAGTGATTTGATTAGTTACTATCAGTGTTTTTTAGGCATTCTATAAAATAGTTCACATGCCTTGCATATGATTTGACATTTTTGCATGCATCTCGCACTCTCTCATTCGGATGATGATGGATTACAGAGAGTGATATGAAATGATGATGCTAAAAAACACACACAATCAAATCCAAAACGAACTTGAATTACAAATGGATTGTGGAAATCTGATATTGTTAATTTTGCATGCATGTCCACCAGGACAATCACAGCTTAAACATATAAATATATATGTTTAAACTGTGATTGTCCTGGTGGACATGCATGCAAAATTAACAATATCAGATTTCCACAATCCATTTGTAATGCAAGTTCGTTTTGGATTTGATTGTGTGTGTTTTTTAGCATCATCATTTCATATCACTCTCTGTAATCCATCATCAGCCGAATGAGAGAGTGCGGGATGCATGCAAAAATGTCAAATCATATGCAAGGCATGTGAACTATTTTATGGAATGCCTGAAAAAAATGTACACCCAGGCTTTGGTCAAAATTTTGACCAATGCCTAGTAGTTTTATACCATCATTGGTCAAATTTTTGACCAACACCTAGGTATTTTCTACCATCATTGGTTGAAATTTTTACCAACACGTGACTATTTTCTCCCAGGCACTGGTCAAAATTTTGACCAATGCTTGGTAGATTTTGACCAAGCATTGGTCAAAATTTCAACCACTGCCTAATAGAACTTGCACCATGGCTCTGGAAGGTTTTTGACCAATAGATTGGTTGAAATTTTGACCAACTAGTATGTTGCTCAAAATTTTGACACAAAAAAATTTGACCAATTGGTTGGTCCAAATTTTGACCATCCTAGGTCAAAATTTTGACCAATAATGGTCGAAAAATGGGCTCAAATGTACTAGTTCCTATATAATCAAATATACATGAATATACCCAAATGATGGCATTAATCATATTAACATATCATTAGCAACTCATAGCTAACAAGATATGAGTGCCTCACTCTTGATGATAACAAGAATAGAAGGAAAATTTTCAAGGTTAGTAGTAGGAGAACGAGAGTCCAAAACAACTCTATCACATCCAAAATTTGTCAAAGCAATCTGCTAGGGCATTACCTTCCCTATAGATATGGGACAAAATATATCTATCTAGTGAATAAATGAAACCCCAAATTTACTAGAGGACATAGCAAAGTTGCTAGTTATTGCTCTTCCTATGAATGTAGGCATTGATGACAATTGAAGAATCACCCTCAATATGAGAACAAGAAAGAGACATTCTCTTAGCCCAAATTAATCCTTCTAAAAGAGTAGAAGCTTCTTCCATATTATTGGTTCCATGACTAATGTGGGCTACATAAAATGCCAACACTTCACCAAGATGGTTTCTTAGACAAATCCCAATGCCAAACTCACTAGGATTCCATTTGGATGAACCATCAAAGTTGAGCTTGACAAGAAAGGTATCAAGAGGCTCCCATTTAATTTAATATCTACTGATTGAAATATTTTTGATACGAGGAAACATAGGAGAAATAGGAAGGGAGACAAGCTTCCAAGATCAGACTATAGAACTATCCCAAGATGAGAAGATGCCATTCCCATTAAAATGCCTGGAAGCATAAGTATTCACTAATTTAGATATAAGATACTCAATTGTGGTAATGACTATATTCACATCTACCACATCTTTTCTAAAGATTCTCTTATTATGTTCCCAACAAATAGACAAGATAACTGAAAAGGGAATAATGATCCATAAACATGTAAATATTGAATTAACAAACAATATGGGCTAGGTCTGAAACAAATCCCATAAGGATTTGGGAAGAGGGAAAAAATTAGATAATTTCCCCATAACATAATGCCAACATTGTAGAGAGAATTAACTGTGCACAAACAAATGATTAATCGATTCCACACATAGTCCACACAACACACATGTAAAGGAATTGGCTATATGAAGTTTTTCTAATCTATCACTCGTTAAGACTCTATTTTTGATAGCCGACCAGGAGAAAACTCTAACCTTAGGAAAAACACACTTATCCCAACAAAAAACACAGGCTCGATGGGATACATGTTGCTCATCCATATGTTGAAGGGCTTCATAACCATACTTAACTGAGTACACACCATTTTTAGTAGGGCACCATAATAGTTTGTTGCATCCTTTGGACAAAAAGACCAACCTATTTGCCAAAATATTAGCTAATTTCTTAGCCCCAATTCTTCCTATAAGAAGGGAAAAAGGGTCTTTCTAGTAAACCTTATGTGATATAATTTCAACATGATCTACATAATTCACTAAAAAAATCCCCCAACATGATGATGATACCCTCATGACTTCCTCTAAAGTAGAATTGAGGCATAATGGAGGACACCCATTCCATGATTCTTTCCAAAAGTAAACATTAAAGCCAGAATGAACTTGCCAAGAGAGGAACTTGGAAACAACCACTCTAGAAGCCATCATGAAGTTCCAAGTAGATGACCCTAAAGGGGGGTTAGAAATAGAAAAAATTCTATGAGTGCAAGAAGAATCTAAATATTTGGCTTGCATAATTTGGCAGCAAAGTGACTGAGGTACCAATTTCCCACGTTTCAGAGAGATAATTTTTGTGCTCTATCCCTCTAGCTAGCTTACTAATGGAGAGCTTCTGTAAAAACACAAGAGGAATCTTTATAGTATTTTTCATATTAGAAGACCATAGAAAAGTATGTATGATTTTCTCAATCTAACTAATTACTGACATAGGTGCTTGAAGAGTGGAGATATAGTAATTGGGGATGGCAAGAAGAATCATTTTAATCAATAAAATTATGCTAGAGAGAGAAGGCTACCTTGCCTTCTAGGTTGAGATTCTACTTTGTAACCTAGTGATAACATTATCCCAAAATGAAGCTTTCGCTTGACCCATGAAGAATGGGATCCCTAGATATGTGGAAGGCAAATCGTCTACTGAAAAATCCAAAATTTTAATTATTCTTTGCTTAACAGACTCAAATGTAAAGAGAATAATTTTTTTTGACTTATTCAGATTGATGACCTGACCCAACCTAGAAGTATATGTTTCTAAAAGCTACTTAATACATCTAGCATCACTAATGGAAGATATTCCAAATATAAGTGTATCACGAACAGAAAAAAAATTATGAGTCATAGAGAGATCTAAATTCAGAATACTTATACCCCTCCAGTTAGCCAACAAATTTTTCCTATGTATGGATCTAATAAGGGTTTCATCCGTGATAATAAAAGAGAAAGGAGATAGTGGATCCCCTTGTTAAACCCCCTGGGTTTCTTGAAAAAAAGAAGAAATTTTTCCATTAATAATGACTACAATAGTGGCTCTAGATAGACACTTCTTAATCCATTTACACCAGGCGGCCAAGAAATCAAATTTAGAAAGGACTTGCAAAAGAAATGCCTAATTCACTTTATCATAAGCTTTCATTATATCTAGCTTAGCCACAAAAGAAGATGCCTGGTAAGTTACAATGGTATGCAAGACTTCCACAGAAATAAGAGCCCCATCAAAGGTATCCCTACCAGGAACAAAACCACCTTGTTGAGGAGATACTAATCTTAGGATTAGGGGTTTAAGCCTAAGGTAAATAACTTTAGTAATGATCTTATAAATGGAATTACATAGCTAAATTGGTCTAAAATGAGCAAAAGTTTGAGGAGACTTTGACTTCGGAATCAAAGTAAGGTTTGTTTGTGAAAACTCTTGAGAATGTAACCATTCTTATGAGATTCCTAAACCACTAGTAAAAAGTCAAAATTGACAACATTACAACACTTTTGGTAGAATAGCATGGTGAAACCATCAAGGCTAGGAGCTTTCTCTAGTGCCATAGAAAAAATAACCAAAAAAAGTTCCTCAATACTAAAAGGTTTCATCAAATCAACATTATCTTAATTAGTAACTAAGGTAGGGATGAATTGCAATAATACACTCCTACCACACTTATTATCTCTTAGTGGCACATTAGGGGCAAGTAATTTTTAAAAAAAACCTACACCCTAATTGCTAATATCTTGTTGCAATATCAACATATCCCTTGACAAAACACTATTTATAGAAAAAATAGATGAAGATGCTTTCCTAAATTTAGCAGAAGCATGAAAATACTTTGTATTCCTATCACCTTCTTTTACCCACAACTCCTGAGATTTTTGTCTCCAATAAATCTCCTCTCTACCGCACAGAATATCCCAATAGCATTGAAGATTTTTTTGTCTCTCGGCTACCTCACTATTTAAACCAAAATTAACAACATGATCTAAAATAAAACTAAGATAATTTTCAACCCTAGCCTTTTCATGAAACAAATTTTTGAAGACTTCCTTGTTCCAGATACTAACTTTGGACTTTACAAATTTTAGCTTGTTAGCAAATTGATACATTCTGGTACCTTTATAGAAAGGCACATTGATCCACCATTGCCAAAGTAGCTAAAGAAAATGGGGATGAGTGAACCACATGCTTTCAAACTTAAAGGAGGAGCCTAGTTTAGACTTAGTTGGGTACATCAAATCAAGAGAAATAGGGAAGCGATCAGATTTTCAAGAAGAAAGAATTTGAGTAGATAAATTTAAATTTAGAAGCTTCAATTCTTGGGAAATAAGAAATATATCCAACCTAGATGAAATAGGTGCAATAGACCTATGATTGGGCCATGTAAATACCCCATTCAAAAAAGGAACATCACACAACACATTATTCTGAATAAAAAAGCTGAACTCTTCTATGACCCTACGTGTAGTAACATTTCCCCTAACTTTTTCAACCGATGAAGAGATGACATTAAAGTCACCCCCTACAACAACTGGGAGATCTTCAAGCTTACTAATTTGGTCAGTCAAAGCTTCCCACAGGTTGAGTTTATCTTGGGGTGAAGGCATAGCATAGATATTATAGTTGCACATAATTAGTGGGCTTTAATTATTATTAATGATTAAACTAATGATATGCAATTTAATTGCACATTAATTAATAAAATTAAAATAATATTTTTGAGTGGGGAATAACTTTTTTAATTTAAAAGAAATGATATTTATTTATTTTATTATAAAAAGATAAATCTATTTTGTGAAAAGAAAGTAATAATTAAAGAATATTTATTTATTCAATATTAAAAGAAGGGAGAAAAAATAGAAATTATGTATTTCTTTTCTTTAAAAAAAAAATAAAGTTATTTTGTTTATTTTTAAAAATATAAGAAAACAAAGAAAAATTATTATTTTATTTTAGTTGAGTTACCTTCTTTTGCAAGTTTGTTTATTTTAGAAACTTTAGTTTTATTTGTTTTATGTTTTTATTTTTCATTATTAAGAGGTCATTTTGGGTATTTTGAAAAAAAAAATTTCGAGAAAAATAAGATAATTTAGAACAGAGATTTTAAGGGACAAGTTATTGGTTATGCATTCAGATTTTGAAGTAAAAGATTTTTTTCAAAGCTTGGGAGTAAAGTATACAATTGGGTTTTCTTCTTCTTCTTAACAAATTAACTTGGTGTTTGAAGGTAGGGGTTTTAAAATTTTAAAATCTCTTTGTGATTTTTTTTGGAAAGATTGTCTTCTTTGTCTTTTCCTGATTATGAATAAATTTGTTTGCAGTTATTTGTGTGTTAGTTTGAGGGTTTGAAACATGTGATTTTGCTATAAATTTTATTTAATATATTTTGTCAAAAATGTAAAGATACTTTTAGACACCCATTTTGATTTTATTTAACATATATGAAAATCATATCTGATTTTTTTGTGTAGACATGATCAAATATTGATTTTCATGCTAAAACTAGGCATATTTGAGCTTGATTCTTCAACTAGAGACACATGAACAATCACTTATAACTTTTTATAAATATATAGTTATAAAAATATATTCTTTTTCATTGTAAATAAGTCTATGATGAACATGTTTCTCGATTTACATTAAGATCCAATAGTTTAAAGAAAAGTTATGCTCTTTCTTCTAAATTGGTAACCTTCAAATTTGAATAGTACTAGGAAGATTCATATTTTACACCATTTAAATGAACTTTTCTTTATGACTGGTAATAACGAAAAATGTGTGAAATCAAATTACATTGATATTGATATAGGTTGCAGATCCATATCATTCCATATGACATCAAAAGATTTAAATTACTAGCTGATTTACATAGAGAAAATGCATAAAAACTCACTGTTATGAACTTTGAAAATATTTTATCTTTATTGTTAAATATTATTGATTAAAAATAATAATAATAATAAACTCTAAACTTTTTTTTTTTATTAGTAAATGGCCAAGGCCTTGATAATTTTTATTAATTTAAATAAATGAATTACAACAACAATTCTTTGTTCAAATGGGCACTAGTAGGAAATAACGAAGAAGAAAACCTCCAGTCCAGCCTATGACAAATGTCCTTTATTATTACATCATAAAAGGGGCATACTCTAGTCACCTTATTTCATATTAATTACATCAAATTTATACAAGAAGATAACTTAGTCGATCCATACATTTGTCGAGAGAAAAGTGCCCAAAATAAATAGAACCAGTCTTGCCATAGTGCAATACAAACCACTCAGACTATGTAGTATGCTCATTCCTCCTTCTTAGCTTGTCAATCAACATGGTTAGTAAATTTTTTTCAATAATAGAACAATTGAATAAATCTTAAGAAATCACCAAACTATGCTGATCTTCCTAGATAAATTGAAATAGTTACCATCAAGATAAATCTCGTCATGTATTATTACTAACTAATTCAAATGCTTGTTACCTAGTTTTTAGCATTAGGATTCAAATCTAAGTATATTCATACTGGGGCCTATATGTCATCCTGAATATATCCAAAAGATTTTCATACTAAACATAGTTAAAATGATACTTTAACACTCTGCCAAAGGACATAGAGCACCTTCTTGAAAAATCCCAAATCCTAATCTTAAATCCATAAACTTAGAAACATAACACCAGCTACTAAATGTAGAAAGAAAGTAGAGCCTTGCATGTAACAACCAAATAGATAAGGAAAGACACACACTGCCAATAGATAATCAACCAAAGTAACATGAGTAAATTACCTAAAATCATTAAAGCTGACATCAAACTTCCCCAATAAGCTCAAAATCTTCGGTCATAAATCAAATACATCTAACTTTTGAGAGAGAGATCCGATGTGAAATTGACATAAAATCTTACAAAGGATTTTGTGAAAAAATGATCTCCATGGGAAAATTATCAAATAAAACCACATAATCTTAAGTAGAATAAAAAATAGCAACAAATAATCTTGCTAATTTAAACAACATGCAACGAGATATAAGATAAAAGAAACTAAAACCAAACTAAATAAAAAATAGCTAGATTAGATGTATAGCCTAAAATATACCTTAAAACTGGCACTAAGTATCCTGCAAACATTGAATTAAGAAGAAATCTAGCATAAACCTCAGAAGTTCATCCTTATGTTTAATGAAAATATTCCATTTCGAAAAATATCAACAAGGCCATATGCATTCTAGATAAAACTTCATATAGGGCATAAATCATGAGTGGGATTAAAAGGATATAACCTCATCCTCACCCTAAATCTATAGTTAAATCAAACCCTATAAGAAGACGATTGAGATAAACAAAGCAGCATAATATCCAAAGTCATTCATAACATATGAATCTAAACTAATAAAATTAGATGTTATAATTATTTATGTCAATAAGCATAAAAGTTTGACAACCATATCTCCTTACATAGATATACATAAAACTACTTAAAACTTAGTCCACTTATATAACTAGGAGACCACTATATACATGATCCAAATTAGTAGCCAGTTCAGCTATCAATATCATCCTTTGCCCAAAAATGACCTAACCAAATCTAATCATACCTAAAGATAGCTGAAACTATTGCTATACTTATGTATAAAAATAAAATTCATCTAAAGCCCCAGCACTCTGAATCTGAGGTGAAACAAAATTCCACTAACCAGTATTAGGTAGAAAAATGTAGTTCGATCCCAATCTCTCTGTGCCATCTTTATTTTTTCCAGTAGATCATAATAACTTCAACCACATCATCTGAGTTTTCGGCCTTAAAGAATGGCATAAACTGAAATGTGGATTTATCCCTACTATTTTTTTCAATGTTTGGAGTATAGAAATCCAATCTATTAGGGTTGTCAAAAACCACACTTGGGTGGATATAGGCCTTGTGCAAGTTGAGATAGTTTACTAGCCAACCATGACCCACCTATACTATGATTTTCCTCCAACCCATCAGAAAATGGAAGAAAAATTCCATCTTGGGCCATTCCATATTAAAAGAAAACCTATCACTAATAATTAGGGTGGGGCATCTAGAAATGTTGGCAATAATGAAACTCCATGAGGGATGCTCCATATACACCTCTGGGAGACATAAACACAATTTTTCATCCAAACTTGTGATTGCTTCTAGTATACCTTTGCACCAAGTTGAGTCAAAGAGATTAAGACACAAACAAATTATATCCCATTTCTTGAAACCAACTTTTTCCATGCATCCAATGAAAATGCCAATCACGTCACTGGTGGTCCTCCATGTGTGTTCATACTTAAATATACCTTCACCAATTACCCTACTAACAAAAATTCTAGTCATGCCATCAACAACCCTAAGAATTCTATTCCACCTTTTCGGTTTCACATTACCACGAAATGCCATAGTTCGATGTTCAAAAGTGTGAAAGATACAAATATTTGTATCCATTTTTAGATTCAACAAATATTTGTTGATAACTTCCAAAATCTCTAATTAAAAGAATAGAGCCAATTACTGAATACTCTAGAACTACCTAGATAACCTAGACTCATGGAAAAGCTGTCCAACCCATGCCATGATTAATGAACCAACTATCAATAGAGGATTTAATTAATCACTCTACCCTAAGCATGAGTTTCTAATAAATGATAAAAAAGAATGCTCTGTGTCGTGAGGTTAAATGATAACACTTAAAAACCCCTTAATCAATTCTAAAATGTACCAAACCAATAAAATCTAATACTAACCAAAGGACTATCTCACTAATCTATAACACATAGAGAGACATGTGAAACTATATTTTGCAATCTAAACCATATTTATAATCTATAATATCTACCCTATACATACCTAACCCTTAATACCAAGGTAACCTAAATGGAATATGAAATAATAAGAAACAAAACAAAGAAGAAAAATACTATTATTATGAAATACCTTACCTAAATTCCAAAAAAATTGCACCGTCCGCCCCTGCATTAGCTAGGAGGTTTTCCTTATTATTACCTTCTCTATAAATATGACATATTTGAGTTTCCTCAAACCTATCCAAAAAGTTGATAACTTCTTCTAGTTTCAAATTGTGGACCTAGTTAGGAGTTGATCTATTCCTAATTGCATTTAAAACAATTTGAGAGTCACCCTAAATAATGAGTTTTGATATGCCTAAATGATGGCATATTTTAAGTCCTTCCTCTAGAGCTATTAATTCCACCAAGTTATTGGAAGTTGGATCAATGGCCATGGCTTTTTTGGCAATACACTTTCCTGAATCATTATTAATGATGCAACCAATGCTTGCTACCCCTGGATTACCTCTAGCTGCTCCATCAAAATTAAGCTTCACCCAACCCTTCAAGGGAGGGGACCATTTACAATTTCTCCTAGCCTTCTTATTTTTTCTTGAAGTAAACAAGTAGAGGATTGATCAGATTTGACCATGTATTTTTGATGAATCCATCCCAAAGTGAAAATGAGCCTTCTTCCATATGAGCTTTCCTGAGATGGGAATTAACATTTTCCACTATACTTGTTTCAATTTTTAGAAATAGCTCGTCTACTTTCATCTTACTGTCACAAAAATCCTTCTATTTCTTTCTTTCCAAATTTCCCACATAAGTATAGAGGAACTAATGTTCCAAAGTTTACTATAAATACCTTAACATAAGTGAGAGGGCCATCCAATAAGAAAATCCATAAGATTTTCAGAGAAAGGAGAGAGCCAACCCAATTTTTGAATGAGCCATCCCCAACAAACCTGATAAAAAGAATAATTATAGAGGAGATGATCTACATCTTGACAATCATTTTTGCAAAGTAAACATCTTGAAAGTCCTACAATACCTATTTTACTAAGCCTATTAGCTATTAGAATCCTCTTTTGAAAAGCTAACCATAAGAAAAAGCCAACTTTTGGAAGACATGTCGGATCCCAACATAGATTAAGAGGAATTTCCACTTCTTCCCAAAATTTTGAATTTAAAATAGTTTTGTATCCAATTTTAATGCTATATTTACCATCATTTGATGCCACCTAGATCAATTTTTCCTTCTTCTCTATCTGTTTAACTTTCCTATTGGAGATAATATATTCATAGGCCTTAATCTCATCCTAATCCATATCTGCTTCTTCCAAAGGTTTCTAAATCCACAAAAATTGATTATCCGTGCTTAACTTAGTTTTGTATTCACTTACTTTCCTACCCCAACGATTGATTAAATTTTCTTTGAGACTAGTTGGGACGAGATTATTGTTAATAGGTGGATGTCTGTCCCATGAGTCTTCCTAGAAAGGAGCATCTTCTCCCTTTCCAACATCCCAAGTAAAATATTTTCTAACATGATGACGACACTTAACCATAAAATTCTAACTTTCTGATCCCTTAGGAAGAGTCTTCATTTTGAAGATCAAACTAGGATCTTTAGCTATAAGATACTTGTTGTACAGGATCTTGGCTCATTTCTACTCTCTTTTATAATAAAGTCTCCAATTAGCCCCTAGTGCTTCATTTTGCCATAGGAGATTCTTGATTCCAAGCCCATCGTACTCCTTGTGTTTACATATATTATCCCATTTAATGAGTGCCAATTTTTTGGATTCATCACAATCGTTCCACAAAAAAATTCTAAGTTTGACCTCAAACTTATGGTGTAGATGTTTAGGAAGGGGAAGAAAAGAAAGAAAAAAAGTTGGAATAGCTGATAAGACCAACCTAATCTTAATACTCTTACCTGCTTTTGTGAGCCATTTATCTTTCCAACTTCCAATCTCAACTTCCACATTTTTCAAGGTATTATGCTAGACCTTACCTGATTTATTGCCCTTCTCCAATTCAATACCAAGATACTTACATGGGAAAATTTTTTTTTGTATCCCATAATCTGACAAATCTGATTTTCCATCTTAGCATCTATATTGATAAAAAATATTTCCAATTGAGCTTCATTTACTTTTTGCCTCGAGGCTTTCATATATCGCTCAATAATGGCTTTTATACTAGCTGCCTCTTTCAGAGTGCTCTCCCTTGGCAAGATTGTGTTGTCTGCATATTGTTGATGAGTAATACTATGGATATTTATAGTAACTATAATGCCTTTAATTTCTTTATTTTTATGTGCTTTCATTATATCTCTCCCAAAGGATTTTTCCATAATGATAAATAAGAACGAGGATAAAGGATCACCTTGTCTTATTCCCCTCAAAATTTTGAAAAAACCTTCAAGCGTCTCTTTAATGAGAACATAAATCTTGGTAGTAGAGATACATTTAAAAAGAAGATTGATCCATTGACATGAAAAACCAAAGTCTTCTAAGGTTTTGCAAAGGAAACACGAATCAACCATTTCATAGGCATTTTGGTTATCCAATTTCATAAACATACAAGCCTCTTTGTTCTTGAGAGCCAAATGAATTACCTCCTGAATAATGATAATACCGCCCAAAATGGATGTTCCTAGAATGAAACATGTTTGTTCCTTAGAAATGATTTTTGGAAGAATTAACTTAAGTCAATTAGCTAGAATTTTGGAGAAAATTTTATAGATGGTATTACATAATGCGATAGGCCTAAAATCTCCTAGAGTCTTAGGCTCAAACTTCTTGGGGATGAAGGTAAGAAATGAGTGATTAATTTCTAACAATAATGAACCACCCCTCTTAGAGGCTTTGATTGCCTCCTAGAGATCTTTACCAATAATATCCCAACATTTCTAATAGAAAAAGGCTTGAAATCCATCTGGACTAGGAGATTTCCCTAGATTCATTCTAAACACCACCTTCCTAACTTCTTGTTACGAAATTGGTTTATTTAAAACCTTATTATGTGTCCAATCTCTCTCCTCTAACCATCTTTCTCAAGATTTTTGTGTCCAAAAAATTTCTTCCTTGGACAAAATTTCTTCCTGTTTAGCCAACAGTTCTTTTGCTAAATTATAACTATTGTTGTTAATACCATTCTTGATAACTTCTAAATTTAATTCTTTTAATCTATCCTCTATTTCTAATTTTTCTTTGAAAATATTATTGAAATGTTCTTTGTTCCATCTAAGAATAGTTTCTTTGAGAATTTTCATTTTAGATACAAAAAAAAACATTTTTGACCCTTCAAAATCACCTTGTGACCACCATTCTTTGATGTTTCATAGAAAGCTAGAGTCCAAAAACCACATTTTTCGCATTTAAATGAATTTCTAATTTGTTTGTGCAGTTCGATGAGTTCCAATTTGATAGGGAAATGGTCTGAAGTAGAAATTGGAAGAATCAATGATTGAATATTTAGATTATTTACTTCTAAAGTTCCTTTGATAAAAAAACCTATCTAATTTCTTCGCAATATATGGAAAATCCTTCCATTTGTTATTCCATGTGTGAATCTCATTGTTGCATGGAATATCAATTAACTTATGGAATTTGCACCATTCTTTAAAATCCTTCATGGATTGGGAGATCCATTGAGCTTCCCCAGTTTTTTCATTCAAATTTAATATTGTATTAAAATCTCCTTCAAGAATAATTGGAATGTTCTGATAATTTTCTATGTAATGGCTGATTTCTTTCCAAACTATTTCTTTTTCTATATTACTTATTGTCTAGTATATATTAAAAAGAATAAACTTGGTATTAGATTTCACACTATTAACTAAACCACTAATCCAATTATTCTTTGAAATTAATATGTCTAACATTATTTTCCTATGATTCCATATAAGCCATAAACCCCCAGATGCACCTACAGATTCATGCATAAAACAACTCTAGTTACCTAGCTTTTTACCTAAACTAAGACCACCTATCTTATTTAATTTCATTTCTTGTAATAATATAATATCTAATTCAAACTTGTTTAGATTTTTTTAAAGAATTATTTTCTTGTTAGGGGCATTTAGGCACCTAACATTGAAAGTAGTGGTCTTCATGGTTCCGTGGGAACACTTTTCCCCTTCCCTCTGTTGAAAAGTTGATTAATTTTTTGCTATTCCTAAGCTTTACCATCTACTTCTCTGAGTTCCTTAAGTGTTTTTCTGCCTATCTTTTCTATTGTTTTACCATAATTAGGAAATTTAACTCCTTCAAGGTTCTTTAATATTCCTAGCTGGTCCAAGTTTTGTTGTGCACTCTTAACCATTTCGGCTTTATTGCTCTCTTCAATATCCTTTACATCAATTTCCAATTCTTGAAGTAATTGTTTTGTTATACATTATTGTACTCTAGTTGCTTTATCTTCATCTTCCTGAGTGCTATTATCTATCAATGAATTCTTGCTTGTCCTATTTTGTTCTTCAAAGGATGATAAGTCCCTTCTAAGATCTAAAAAGTGTAATTGTCTCCGAGTTGTAAAACTTTCTGTAAAAGTTCTTCTTTTTGAGCAATATTATCATTATCTTCATTTTTGAAATCAAATACCTTGCTTAGTTCTCCTAAAATCTTTTCTATGTAGTCTTTCTCTTCCTTTTTGAGTATATCTGTTTCTAATTCTTCAATCTTATGCACTTTTTGGTTCAACAAATCTTGAAAGTCTTGAAAAGGAATCTCTTATGACTTATACTCTTCTAACCTAATTATTTTGACCATCTTTTTGAAATATTCTCTTTATGGAGAGGGAGTCTACTAAACCTTTGTTAACCGCTTTGGAGACTCTTTATCTGAAATTGAGTTTTCTAGAGATGGTATTACCCATTGTTGCTTAGAATGCTTATCCTCTGAATGACTTTCTTTCTTTGCTGAGACTTTAAATAAGAGTTATTATTCCATATCTTTCATGTTACTTAAATAATTAGTTGAAATCTTATTCTCCTCCAAATTGGCTACTGGTAGAATCTTTGGTTCACTTTTTGACCTACTGACATCTTTCTTTTTCTTTGTTTTTCTTTCTTTCTTTTTTGTTTTCTGTTATAAAAAATAATACTCTTTAACTTCAATCTAATATTTTCTTTGGGAGACATTTCCATGAAACAGAAGTCGATGTCCTATTCGAGCAATTTCAATTTTTCCTCGCTTATGTCAAATGAGTTAATCATGTTTGGCTGATGAATTCCATTTTTGTTCTTTGGGCATATGCTAATTCTATCCTATTGATCTCCAATATTTTGACATGAGGGAATGTTACCCTTTATTTCTTCCTTCTTTGCCTTATTTGGCTTTGAAATGTCTGATGAATCTTTGAAGTTTTTAAATTTTTTTTCCTTTGATTCATGCTCTTCCTTCAACATGCTTAGGTGCCTTATTTTGATCGTGGAAAGAGAGGTGTTGAGATCTGAAGTTCTAGGTAAAAATATGAATGAAGACTTCCTTTCATCATCCATCCTAATTATCTATGTAATCTTACCCTCATATTGTTGAAAATTTAAGTTTTATGTTGATCTGTTTGTGATTAACTTTATTGGCTTAGGATTTGAATTATTAACTTTGCATTTGATAAGAAGTCTTATATTATTACAACTTTTGAATGATGCATCCAAACCAATCAGCTCCCTTAGTGATCTACCAATTATTTTAATAATACCTATTTGATTTAGCTGAGGAGGCAATGAAGTAATAACAAACCATGTTAGAGAAATTAAATCTAAATTTTCCTCTGTATAATTTGGAACTCAATCAAAGATATTGATTGTATGACCCTTAAACATACATTCAAGAACCATAAGAAACTCTTTTCTCACATCTTCATCACAACAATGAATAAAGACTAATCTATTAGAGTAATGCGAAATACTTACCTGGAAGCCATAGAAATCCTCCAACCAATCAATCAGATTGTGTAACTCTACTTTGGGGCCATTCCAAAAGGTGAATAAACCAACCTCTTGACATTCTTGCTAGCACTCTTCACTATCTTGATTTCTGATGATGAGGACCTCGTCTTCATGATCTATTGAGAGATGATGAGTAGCCTTAGGATGCGTAGAAGATAGCTAATGAATGAGGGATTCCCTATGATGTGGAGGGATGTAGCTGGAAGGAGAAAGAAATGATAGGGAGCCCTTCGATTGAAATGGAAAATCTATAGTTGGGTAGAAATAGAAACCCATTTGCCTCAAATACATAGGGTTCATATTTTGGCTAACATATTTCGTAGAGTTGAATACAAATATTTACTTGTCTAACCTTGTTGTAGGATGAATCACTATTTTTTCTTTGCACCAAAATTCAATAGGCTAACGAAGGGAATCCCTCTTAGGGCATTGATTCATAACATTGTTGCTCGATCCATTCTGTAAATCCACTAGTGGGGCAAAATTATTAGAAGTTTTAACCACTAATGTACCTAGATATCTTGAATCATCCACCCATCTCTGTGAATTAGGGCTTCTCAGCCCATAAGAGTTTGATATTTTTTTTAATGAATGCCCATATCTCTTAGGTTTTGAAAATCTATTTTGGTGATGTTTGCCTAAATTTGAATAAATCATTTTTTTCATAGTTTTCACTTTCTTGGCTCTGCTCACCATTTTCAAGTCTTTTGTAATCTATAATTAACTCTAAACTTATTATATAATTAACATATTGAGTTTATCTACACTTATATATCATTTATATAATCAAATAAAACTTCTAAAAATAATATAATCCAAATCATTTGATGGAACCTTGTATTATTTGAAGTTTTTTACTATTTGTTTTGTGTTGGGTTTTGAACCTTTTTAATGTGGTGTTTTATTTTGTGATGGCTTTTATGTGAACTATTTAGCTAGCTAAACTAGGATGTACACCAAAGGTGTCTTTTAAGATTTCCTTTATGATGGTTATTTGACTAGATGTTAGGATGTACTTTATGATTCAAAATTGAGGGCTTATGTTTATGAGATTTATTTGGTGAGAAAATATGATGACTTGGGTTTTGAGAAACTGAGTTCTATCATTGTGGGCATTGTTGTATAGGACACAATTGTGGTTTATGTGCTCAGGGGAGGTTGTCTTAGTACATGTATTTGGGAGTGGCTTGAAATAGGGGTTCGAGACCCAAAGTGATGATTACTAGGGTAACCTATTGTAAGTTATGTAATAAGTGATAACATAGTAATTAAAATATCTTTCCTAGCCTTTTTTCCTTGAGATACACTAAAAGGATAAGTTAGAGATGCTTTCCTTGCCCATGCCTTGAGTTCTTGTATAGGCTAAGGATGGGAATAGGATAATACCTAGTGGGAGGTATGACTAGATCTCCTCATCTCCATAAGAGGGTATTGTGGTTTCACATGTGTTATGTTGAGAATCTGGGGTCTAGAGTGACCAGTCTAGGGTAACTCAATGCTTGAGGATCTGAGGTCTATTGAGAGACCAATCCAGGGTAACTGAAGTAGATTGACCATGTGATGATACTCCCTAGTATGTAGCCTAAGTCTCCTCTATAGATTTTTTATTTTCCTCTAGTGGTGCAGTTATTGGTGTTCTTATTGTTGGATGTTCTTATTGTTGGTGACTTACTTTTATTGATGACAATTTTTATCCGTTCATTATTGTTCTTCAGCAAGAGGCTTTTAACTTAAGGTGGATATCTTTCATTGACTTTATCTTGATTTGATATAGTATTGTATTTGGTATCTAGATGTTGGCTTGGTGTGGGGTGTTGGTATTGAATTGAATGTCATTTTGACTTTGATTGTCTTTTTCTTCATTAGTAGTTTGTGTTATCCTTGATGTAGAATTAGCTATCAGGATTCCTTTCTTAAGATTCTTTTATGTTTGATTAACTATTTGTGGATCGTTCATCATCTTCCCTACATAGTGGGAGTGGAATATTGACTAGGTAACTTCAGAGTTAGGAGGTAGTGACTTTTTACCATTTGGGTCCCCCTTGGATCTATACATGTTGGAAGTTCAATTATGTAGTTGTACTTTTATCATTCTTATTCTTATCTTAGATACATGTATTTAGTTGATGTATGTATGATAGCATGTATCTTATATTCTGATGTAATTGTATCTATTCGTGCATGCCTTGTGACATGTGTAGTGGATGCTATCCATTAGATGTATTTCATTGTATCAGTTGTATTCATAAATTTTATTATGAGATTAATATGTTATATTTTTATGATTATGGACATTGTACTTAAGACTTAAATAATTAATAAAAAAAATTAAATGTGACTCAACGTGAATGAACCCTTGAGGAATGAAATCTATATTGTAATTGCATGTGTAAATGTTTCATTTTTGTATATTGCTTTCACATTGTTACTTTGATGTTGTATAAACTTGCGAAAAAAAAAATATTTCGGTAAACTTTGTAACATATTGGGTTAATTTCTTTTGGGTTCTCAAGAGGGGCGTTACAATAGAAGCTTGAGACTCCATAGGTCCCCCATAATGGCAAAACTCCTATATCATTAAACATACTAATGTGGCTCCAATCTGGAAGAAACAAAGGCAATAAAAAAAGAGGATAAAATCCCTAAATGTAAGGTATAGCTAAAAGTCCTATCCAATGCTCAAAGGAGAATGCATAAGAATCTCCAATAGAGGTGGGACAATAGGTGTGATGAATCTATCATCTGAGAAGAGATGTGTGTCCTCTGATATATCCTCAACAACTATAGTATTTGGCTCAACGAATGGAGCTACAATGGTAAGAAATGTTGAAGAGTAATCATGTGTGAAGAGGAAATATGAACATGAGGTGGAGGTGTAGAAGTCATAACACTAGTTTGGAGAACAAAAAATAAGTTCAAGTGATCTAACTTCACCGTAGTAGTCTCTCATGAAGAAGGAGAGTGAACCTTTGATAGTGGAGATGGTGGACCAAAATGAGAGAAAGAGTATAGGTAGGAAGAGTGATCAAAAATCCTTGTAGAAATAATATTGTCAGTCTCACTGTCTCTGATGTGCGTTGAATCTTATACAAACTTAATTGTCTTCCATGTCCCACTGTGTATAATCTAAAAAATAGAGACAAGGTTAGAGGAAAAACATGGAACACAAAGTACATCATGAAATGTACCATCATCAATGCCAATATAACCTTTTCCACATATAGTCATAAGAGTGTTGTTCGCCATCAAAATGTGTGGAGCAGAAGAAGCCTCAAAAGAAGAGAACAAATCATGAGAAGATGCCATATGGTGTGAAGCACCTAAATCCAATAACCATCTAGAAGAATGTGGAGTAGTAGTTCAACATAGTGCATGAACCTTTCCTATATTTTTACCATCTGACTAAAATAATGATGAAGATGATCTATGAGAAGTAGAAGGAATATCAATGTTTCTCTTTAGAAGGAATTTTCAAATCTGAAACTTGTTTGGCATAGCCATCTAAATTATTCTCATAGCAATGTGACTCGTCATGATTAGTCTTATTACAATAAGAACACTTTGGTCTTTTTGGATTTGGTTTACCCCCCTTATGAGGAAGTGGCCTTCATGAACTGTGAGGGCTAGAATCAATCTGAGACTTTGTAGAATGCAATTTCTATGTCTTCTACTTCATCCCAAAAGATGACTGAGCTACCAATGCATAATTATATGAGCCTGTGAGAGAATCCTTGGCTGAGAGAGCTTAGGTTGCTCTCTAGTCAAATGATAAAAAAAAGAACTCAAATGATGACATTGTAAATCTATTATCCAAAGAATATTTTGTTGAATAGAAGGTAGAAGAAAAAATCTGAAAGTTTCCACAAAGCTTAGAAAGAATTAGGTAGATGCACTCAGTGTCAATCTTGATTTTCAAACAACCCTACAATAAAGATATTTGTTGTTTGAACTTCATCAAGAGTTCCTCAATGGAAGGAAAATAGTCTAGTACAAAAGAGGTAAGATCTACCTCAATCTGAAGTGCACTAAACTCATTCAAAGTACCAAACAAGCCATCAAGCTTGGTCCACATAGCTAGAGGGGTATTGTACCCATCAAGATGAAACTATAGACTATTAGATACCTGTAAAGAAATCAACCCCATTACCTCATCCATATTGCTTCTATTCTTCATAACCTCAAAGGGCCTTTGTAAAATAGGATGCACTATGTCTAAACAAGGTTACAACACTTTTGGCTAGAGAAGTTGTGTCATCAAGGTCTTTCGTGTGTGATAACTATGAGGAGTTAGAAGTTCTAGACAAGAAAAGATCTTGGCAATTGTTTTAGAAGGTTTTGGAGTATTTTAAACAAGAATTATAGATTATTGATGCAAATAGTATAAATATTAATACAAAACACCCTCACAATAGAAAAAGCTGAACCCTAGCTGCTAGAAGGAATTCGTAAATAAGAATAGAGAAAAAAAGGGTTTCAATTTGAGAGTCACATGTACCTTTGAGAAATAATGATGAAAATAGTAGAGAATAACTATAGAGCTTAAGAAGATATTTCTGGCACTTCTTTTGGATCAGAAAATGGAGCCAAAATGAGCAAGTTACGCTCCCCAAAATATAGAAGACATCATCTAACCTCAAGTGAAAACATAGGTCTCAAACTAGAAAAAATACTTATACCATCATCTCCATCTCTAAATAATCTTTCCAACACTTCTTTCAAATTGAAAAAAGAGCCTCATATTCTCAAGTTAGAATAAAAAGACCACCAAGGCCTGTAGAAGGTAAGAATATATATATATGTATATATATATATATATATATATATATATATATATATATGTATGTATATATATATATGTATATATATATGTATGTATATATATATATGTATATATATATATGTATATATATATATATATGTATATATATATGTATATATGTATATGTATATGTATATATGTATATGTATATATATATGTATATATATGTATGTATATATACATATATGTATATATATACATATATATGTATATATATACATATATATACATATATATACATGTATATATATATATATGTATATATATGTATATATATGTATATATATACATATATGTATATATACATACATATATATACATATATATACATATATATACATGTATATATATGTATATATATGTATATATATACATATATATGTATATATATACATATATATACATATATGTATATATATATATGTATACATATATATACATATATACATATATATGTATATATATATGTATATGTATATATATAGATATATATGTATATGTATATAGACATATATATATATATATATGTATATATATATATGTGTGTGTATATATATGTGTGTGTGTGTGTGTGTGTGTGTGTGTGTGTGTGTATACATATATATATACATATATATGTATATATATACATATATATATGGAGCTCGAGAAGTACTTCCAAGCGACGGTGTCTCTCGGGCGGTGCTCTAGCAGAGCACAACCTAAGTGCCGGTGGGAAGGAGCTAAGCAGCTAAGGTGGCAGCTTGGCAGAGCTGTGGTTGCAGGCAGGTTGAAGGCTACAATAGTTACATTGTGGTTTAAAATTGTAGTGGTTGTTGTTACAGTTAGTGTGACTATGGTGGTCAAAAACTACATTTTTGTGAGTTTTTTGTGATTTTTTTGGAATGTGTGTAGAGGTTGTATGACCCAATTATGCAATTTTTTGCCTTCCCAATCAATGTTGTCCAAAATCAATAAAATTTATATGAAAATTAGGGTTTTTAAGCCTTTGGAATTGAATTGTGAGGTCTGTTTGGCCTCAAAGTGCTCCAAAAATTAGAGATCCCCCTATTTTCATAGAAAATACCCAAAAAATGCTAGATCTATTTTTTCAAAGGTCCTCGTTCTTCTTTTTCTTCAAACAAGAATAGACAACCATATGCAAGGATCTAATACCATGTAGAATTTTATGATAAACAAATTCATAGATCCCTGAATATTCTGCATGCAAATAACCTATTACAAGGAAGTAAAAAAGGTAGAGAGAGAAGGGTTTTCTCAATAAATAAGAAGATTGCATTTACTTGTGCAAAACAAAATGAATGCATTTACCACTGACCAATCCTTACGAAGGAGATCAAAAACCTAAAAAAGGGAAACCCTAAGAGGTAAATGATATTTAATAATTACTAATTAATTATTAAATAGAAATGCAAGGTGTATAAATTGAAATCTTAAGAATGGAGTAAAGATAATTTAATAAATTAAATTAAATTAACCTTTTACTCTAACGAATGATACAATGATTTGATCACTTCTAGGTTATATGTAGATTAAAGAATTTTACATCATAATTAAGTGAGTACTCTGTTATGAGATTTACAATAGCTTGTTAAAGATACCTTATTAAGTGATTTCAACCTTGAAATACCTATTAAAATGTTCAATACCAGATCCTTTTGTTAGCACTTCAATGCCTTATATTAGATGTCCTCTATGAAATTTAATATCACCTTACTATGATAGATCCTCTTTGTCTCTTCTCAAAAATATTTATTGCACTGCTCAGTGTCTACACTCTGATTCACCTCCAAAACTTCACTCTTCACCCATACACACTCACATGCTCATTACCCACAAATTAGATGAAAGATCCTCCTTAAATAGATGATTGGGTGAACCTTCTAGACCCAAATCAATGATCTAGAATCAATCATTTTGCTTCTTAATCCTTGCATTTTTCTAATTTGTGGATTCCCTTACCTAGCTTGATTAATAATCTTCATTTGAAAATGTAATCACCTCCTTTATTACATCCTTGATCATAAAAATGTGCTTCCAACTCAGTAAAAATGGTTTACATATGATTTGGTATCATTCCAAAAAAATATGTAAAACTGTGTTACTCGACACTTACACCAAATTTATTCTTAACATAAGTTGTTTCATCATGTTGTCTATTGGCCTTAACTATTCTTGGCATGAATTGAATAAGTCGACCTTTGTATCACTTGGTGGTAACTATTATCTCTAACAAACTCAACATACACAAAAGTACTCAATGACCATCAACATGCTCAACAGTAAGTACTATTCAACAAATGACTCACAACATTATAAGTCTTCACACCTTAGCTCAGCCAATATAGGATGACTCGGTCACAGTGATGACTGAATAACCCTTCCTTGTGAATGATGAAGTGTTTCACACTAATAATCAACATGACTTAGGGATAAACACTTATTTTCCTTAGTTAACCACTAGATTCTTCATCTTTGTTTCCTTAGCAAGGATATCTTTCTAATGACTCCTACATGATTCTTCTTCTAAATAAGTATTTCATAAATTATCCCCATTAACCATGGCTCTTTGCAAGAGATCTAATTTCTCCTTAATTTCATCATTCTTCTTGATAATATCCCCAAAGGAACATTTACTCAAGCTAATCATATTTCTCCTAACATTTTAAATTTTAGTAGTAAGCCTAAGTATAGCAGTTTGTTCTATAGGGAAGTTCAACCATTCCTCAACACAACTCTTAAATCCATATTGAGATTCCCATATGATCTCATTCTAGAATGGATTTTGGCCACTAATACAACCATTAAACCAATTATATAATATTGGGGAATAGTTCAAAATTATTGTGGGGAGAGAAGAAAGAGTAGAGGTAGTCAATAGCTGCTAATCCACTAAATTAATAAGCCTATACATCCCTTTTTAACTATTAGACAAGGTAAAGGGGGCCACATTTAGATCTACATCCATTAGAACATTCTTGTTGATGAAGTCTAATAAATTCTACATACTGTTTATAAAATTAGTCTACAACCACCCGACCCCCCCACCCCCAACCCCATGCCTCCTGCAGCCACTCCCTATTTGTTAGAAGGATATTGAGGATTATTAGAGACTCCTATGTACATAACAATTTTATTAGCACTTCTAGCTCAAAAGGCTACAATTTCATCCCATAAACCTTCCTCCTAACCTGAATATTAGGGGCATAGATGTTAACAATGTTTTAAGTCATGTTGTAGCTAGAATGTTCTATGATAATAATTATTTTTTTCTTCAATAAAGTTCTTCTTGATAACACATTAGAATTCCAAAGGGTAGCAACATCACCTGGATCACCCTCCTCTTCACTATAGTTAGACCCAGAACATGACCATAGTTTTTCCAACAAATTGGAAAATTTAAAGTAAGGCATCTTTACTACTTGAATAAATAGAACATCAATCTTAAGAGACACAATATATTTTTTAGGAGAATATTATTTTAGGAGGTTATCCAGCCCTTGCATGTTCCAAGAAAGAAACTTCATTTCTTATCTTTTGAGGTGAACTCCAAGGTCAACTGGCTTCCATTGGAAACTTCCCTTGGAATCTATTTTATCCTTTTACCCTTTCTATTTGGTTTTCCTTGTTTAACAATGCTACCAAGATCAACCTTCTTCCTACCTCTTGTCTTTTTTTTGGAATTTGCCACTCATTGACATTGCTACCTTGAGGTGGGGAAGGGACCAATTAGGTTTTTAGCACATCATTTCCAACCAACTTTGTGAGTTATTTGAGAAAGGGGACCATGATGGAAGAGGACATCAACTCACCTTTAGGAGTAGACGGGCCATAACACTCTCCCCACTTTATCTTTTTGGCCATTATGGCAATAGTCCAACTACCTGTGATAGCTATTTCAAAAGTTAATGAGTATATTTATTTTTTTAATGGGTAGATTTATTTTGTTTCCTATAACATTCACAAGTTCTTAGATATTCAACTATGTATTAATATTCACCAACCTATGTTTATTCTATTATCATATTTCCTACAAGATTCTTTAGAATTGTATAATATAGCATACTATATTGACAAGGTTACCTCCATTAACAAATTTTATATATATCAATTAGGAGAAACACCTCTAAATTTATTTAAAATCTTAGCAATTTAATGAGGTTATTGCAACTTGATTATGGGTATTTTAGGTACTAATTTCAAATAATCTTACAATTAGACATTCCAATATGACTCAAATTAATACACTTATAAATAAATAAATATATATAATAGGAGTATAAGACATTAGGATTATGTCATTAATTAGAATATTGAGGACCTAACATGCCTCTCCCCTTAAAAAAAGTATTTTCATTGAATATAGCATAAAATATTCATCTTGTGATGTTGCATACTCAATTGACACATTCTTCCTCTTGGTTGGAGACTCATGGGTATCTCTTGTTTTACTCTTTATTGAATAATCTCCTTAGATTCTAATCTAAACTCATCTTCTTCATGTAACTCTAAATATCTAATTTAGTTAAAATATTGTTACTTATAACTTTGTTTGAAATATATATGTATGGATGTATAACATGGCCCTCTCCTTGAAAAAAGTATTTTCATTGAATATAACCTTAAAATATTCATCTTGTGATGTTGCATATTCAATTGACACATTCTTCCTCTTGGTTGGAGACTCATGGGTATCTGTTGTTTTACTCTTTAATGAATAATCTTCTTAGATTCTAATGTAAACTCATCTTCTTCATCTAACTCTAAATATTCTAATTTAATTAAAATATTGTTACTTATAACTTTGTTTGAAATATATATGTATGTATGTATGTATCTTTGTGTGTGTATGTTAGATAAAGGGTTGACATGCAAAAGCATGACCAACCTCTATGCATGCAGAGTAGAGATATAGTAACAAGTACTATATTCTCTAGAAAATTCTTTATATATATATATATGTGTGTGTGTGTGTGTGTGTGTGTGTGTGTGTGTGTGTGTGTGTGTGTGGGTGTGTGTGTGTGTGTGTGTGTGTGTGTGTGTGTGTGTGTGTGTGTGTGTGTGTGTGTGTGTGTGTGTGTGTGTTCTAATCCAAAATACAATCAAATATTCAATCTGATCATCAAATCATTTGAACTAATCTAAAGTACACATCTATGCATACCTTCAATCCAAATTTAAAATAAATCCTACAATTAAGACTTGTTTTCTTCATTAATTTGATAATGATAGAATCATGAAATGAAAGAGTTTAGTTATGAAATTGAATGTTAGTCGTATAGAAAAGTGTGAATGAAGCAAACAAAACCCTAGCCATGTCTGCAAAGTTTTGAAGAAATATGTTTTCCACGAGGGGATCTTCAGTTGCTGTCATCGACCAAGGAGACACGGGTGATAAGAAAATAGAAGCAACAATTAATGGAGTGCTAGTAGCCAATTGCAATGAAAAGGAGCCTAGAATTAATGAAGGCCTTCTCAAACAAATGCAATTATATCTTAGGCTTGTTTGAAAAAAAATCAAGAGTGGCCGATTTCCAAGGACACAAAAGTCATGCAAGAGGAGTCCAGGAAAAATTTTCAACTTAGAAGAAAAATTCCAGATTGGTCCTAATGAAAGTATTACTCAGAGAAACCCCTCTGATGCCACAATGGGAAAAGAAAAAAGGAATATTGGTTCTAGTGAGCCTATGGAAGAAGAAAATCTAGGTAAAACCTTAGCAATCTAACTTCCTGATGACACTGTTGAGATTGATGACGACTATCCAAAAAAGTTTTTTTTTTTTTAAAAGTGACATGAGTCTATTTGAATCAGATTTCTATGAATGAGCTAGACTAAATTGGAAAGTAGGTAATGGGAGATTGAAACCCTACGAGGTCTAGGAAAAGGATATGTATCTTGCATTTTTAAATCAGAAGATCATGTCCAAGCTATGCTATAATGTGGTACTTTGTGATATGTGGGAAAATATATTATCTACAAGATTGGACATTCAACTTTCACCGTGGAGTCCCTTGTTGCTTCAATTGCCATTTCTTAATCTAGTTTTTGGACCTTCTTAAAGGATATTCTGGTTGGGTTGGAAAAGAGTAATTTGGTGTAAAATAAATACTAATAATCTTTCAAGTCTTTGAGTCCACTCAAGGGCATGTGTCAAAGTAGATATCAACAATCTATTGCCAAAAAATATTAGGCTTTTTTCCCCCTAGTTTTTAATTGGTTTGGCCATTAGTTAATTTGAAAAAGCCTAATTCATGTTTTTACTATTGAAAAGAAGGACATTTGATTCACGATTGCCCCATTAGGAAAAGTAAACTAATCTAGCCTTTGCTAAATTATACCCCATATGTTGGCCATTGTTCATTGCTCACTCAAATAGATTCTCCTATTATGGGTCATTTATCTTCTTCTGCCATTAAGACTAAAGTTATTCTATCAAAACTCCATAGTAGTTTTCTTATTGTTCTAGATACTTCCATTCCCTGATTTGGAGATGAATTGATGTCAGATGGTTAGTGAATGAACATGAAGAGGAAAGAACCACCTATCTCTTGCTCTCATTCTTTAATTCAGTCCCAATCTAGAGTCCACCCCCTTCCCCTTTGTAACTTGTGATATACCTCTTTCTTCTTGTCCCCATTCCCCTTCACCTACTGCTATATCCTCTAAACCATTTATTGACCATATTTCTTTTCATCATTCATCTCCTGAACCACACATTAGTAATTCCATTTCCACTTTTCATTCTTGCCAACACTCACAGTCTCCCTCTTCTTTGAAAGAATTTGAATCCAAAGATTACAGAGTCAAGTTAGATAATAGCTTTAGTGTGTTTTCTTAGGATGATTTAACCTCTCATGATTATCATAACTTATAAAACATTGTCTTGGAATTTTTGAGAGATTTCTCTCCTTCCTCGAAAATACAAGGGGAAAGAAATGATTTCAAAATGGAAACCTAATGTCCTTTTCCTTTAGAAAGTAAAACTCAACAACACTAAGTTGTAACTTTCTTTATGCAATGTCTAGAAAGATTCTACCTTTTGGTATACAACTCATCAAGATGGCAAGTGATGGTTTGCTATTGATGTTATCCCTTGGGTTTCCAAGTGTGTTATTGATCAAGGTGAGGATCCATCTCATTGTTGTGTTTGGGTTCTCACCTTTATCAATAACATGCTCATCAATTTTTCCTCCAGTTAAATCCCCAAAATGTCTAAGGAGTGGACCAAGTTATGGAATTGGATGGATGTTAGTCATCCCTCAATAGATTAGGTTTTAGGGGAAGACCTCAATATGATTTTCCATTCTTTTGATCATAGTTGGTTTAAGCAGACCAATCTTAGTCATGAATAATTTAATAGTTGGTTACTATGCCGCAATTCTTTGGGAGTGGTTGATCATATTCATAATAAACTCTCATGTCAATCCAAAAATTGGTTCACTTGGTCAAACTGTAGAAAGTGCTGTGATAGGAAATTGAGCAGACTAGACATATTTAATATATCTCCAATGCTGCCCTTGGTTTACAATTTTATGGGGGTGAGTGTTTAGGTCAATTTATCATATACCCTTTCTTACCATTATCCTATCATTTGCAATAGTAATTTGTGACAAACATTAAATGTTAATAATTATCAAAATTTCAAGCTTAATGCGTCACATTTAAAGGATCCATTCTATATATAAACTCAATCACATATTTGGAACTCCACCACTAAACCTGTGAATAGGGAATCTTGGGTTGAATGCTAGTGCAATGTAAGTGCAAGGAATAATCACTTCAATGAAAAGTTGCTTGTGCTAGGAATATTTTGAATTATGAGCCTAGTAATATATTCATATTCAATCTTTCATTGTTTCTATAGAGGATGAATTGTGCAAAATAAAGGCATCAAATATTTCTTCAATTACCTTAACTTTAAACATTGGAAAGAAAGAAAAGAAAGAATAGATATGATTAGGGATGAATTTGATATCCATTAGTCCAACCCCTCTAAGATTGGTAATATTTTCAAATGTTTCAATGAGAAATTTTTTCACAATGACTATTGGCAAGATACTCAAGAGGGTCTAGAAGACTCTGTCCATGATTTAATCCCTACCCAAACCGATCTTGAGTACAACCATTACCTAGATAGAATATCAACTTTAAAATAGATGGAAAATGCTTTATTTTCAATGGCTCCTTACATAATCCCAGGCAATGATGGACTTCAAATGGGGCTTTATCAAGCTATGTGGCTACATATTAAGGATGGTTTCTACTACTTGTACTTGGAGGCCATTAAGAAAGAATCGTTGGGTCCTACTATCAGTGGTCATATAATTAGATTTATTACTAAAGGAAAGAAGGAAGATACCATTTTTGGTTGGCACCCTATTAATACCTCCTACAAAATCATTGAAAAATCCTTGGCCATTATAATTAAACTTATTGTACAAGAAATTGTTAGGCTAGAGTAGATAGGGCTCATTCTTGGTAGATTCATCCTTGATAACCTAGTTTTGGCATGGGAGACATGTGAATGTGCCCAAAAAAAAGCCAAAATGCTATTTTGATCAAACTTGATTTTGAAAAGTCCTATGATAGAATATGTTCGATCTTCTTTTTTAAAATGCTTCAATGGTTTGGGTTCATGCTTATGTTTGAAGTCCATGTTTAAATGTTGTCCAAGTATGCTAATGCTCAAATCATCATTAATAATATGACATGAAAAAATCATTTCTATTACAAGGATCTATACAATAGGTTGCCCTTCATCTCCACACCTTTACAACCTTACAACTAATGCTTTAGGACATATGCTTCATTATGATAATAACATGCATGATTGATTGTTGCTCTTAAGACATCCTCTAATGACTTCACTTTCTCTCATGACCAGTTTGTTAGTGACATGATTATGATGGGAGGATATATGATTAAGGAAGCTAGAAGTTTTAAAAATTGTCTTCAGGTATGTACTAAGGCTTCTAGACAATTGATCAATTGGGAGAAAAGCCCAATCTTCTTTATCAATACACCTATCCCTAGACAGTGGAAGATAGCCATAATTTTTGAGTGTAAATTTGAAAGTTTGTTGGCATCCTATTTTGATCTTCCTTTAGGGTTAAAACCTTCATGGGCCATCTCAGAAAAGTTAGTTTTTAGGTTCAATTCTAAATTGGCTAGCTCAAAAGGTTCCCTTCTTAGCCAAGCATGAAAACTTCAACTTCACATTTCTACCTTTCAAAATCTTCCAATTAATGCTCTTAGTTTGTTTAAAATTTTGGGTCAGTTCATGAATACCACTGAAAAAATCCAAAGGAATTTTGTCTGGTCTGGTGTTGAGGACAAAAAAGGCCAGTGTTGGTTTCCTAGATAAACTCTATAATCCTAAAGTGAATGAGGCCTAGGAATTAACTAAATTAAATTATTTAATTCTTCTATATTGGCAAAAAAAATTTGGCATATTTTTTAAGACAAGTAAATATTGGAATAAGATCCTGAAGAGAAAGTACCTTATCAACAATTTGAATATTATGGATTTCCTGAGCTCCCAAAATTTGGTTAATGGATCTAGAATTTTGAATGGCATCCAACAAGGTAAAGAGTTAATCATGTCCAAAGCCAGATGAAAAGTAGGCAATTATACTAGTGTGGATTTTTGGGAAGATAAGTCGAGTTTCTAGAATCCAATTTCCACTTTGATGAGGTTTGAACCCTTCAAGGAAAGATGTATTCTTTGGATCGGGTCTGTGGTCCTAAAAAATTGGTAGAATAGAAATTGGGTGGATCTCACTACCCTTGATCCTATTTTTTCTTCTGTAATGACTAATCTTAACTCTATTATTCTAGTAGGGAATGAGTCAGATAGGGTTATTTGGGAAGGTAGTTCTAGTGGATCGTATTTAGTGGCTTTTGGTATTTGATCAATTACTCTCCTTCCCCATTTTGGGCTAAGGTGTGGAACAAACATCTTATTCCAATGATTAATAGCTTCCTTTGGCTATTGCTTCAGAACAAGATCCTTATAATTGACAATTTGATGAAAAGATGCATTTTTTTTTCTAATAGATGTTTACTTTGTGAAGGGGCTCTAGAGTTTGTAGATCATATCTTCTTATAGTGCCCTTATGTCTGGGAGACTTGGATATGTCTCTTCCAATGTTAGAATATTTAGTGGATTCTACTTGGGCTAGTGACGAAACTTTTCTCTATGTGGCATGGATTTTTTCCTCTTGTGAAAAAAGGTTTTTGGTAGTTTCTTGCCCCCCATATCTCATGGAACCTCTAGAAAGAAAAATATAATAGAGTCTTCAAGGATGTCTCTTAAATTCCAATATTGTTGGCTGCCAGAATCAAACTTGATGTAGTGGAAAATCATCATAGTGGCTTTAGAGGTAAGTTAGGTTTTGAGACTGGGATCTTAGTTGATAACTCTCAAAAGCCTAAAGATAGTAATACAGCTAAAAGTGATAATGTGAGATGGGATTTCCCACCAAATGGGTGCAGAAAATTGAATTTTGATCAGGCCACCAAGGGGAACCTAGGGGATACTGGTTGTTGTGCAATTATTTGTAATGAAAATGTCAATATGGTCAAAGCCATGATAGTTCCACTTGGAACTCAAACTAACCACTTAGAGCAAGCAATGGGTCTTCACCATGGTTTGAGGCTTGCGGTAAAGTGTAGCTAGAAGTGATTATGGATAAAAGGAGATTCCATGAATATTCTAAACTATTTACAAAAAGGTTAAATCTTTGTTGTTAATACATAATATAATGTTAGAGTGTTTTTCTACTGTTAATACTCTAGAGAAAGTGGTCATCAACCACATGTATAGGGAATTGAACAATGTAAGATACATTCTTTCCAACATTGTTGTTGCCAACTCAAAACCCATAATGTGGAATGAGTATTTATTAGGGTACGAAAATCTCAAAGTTGTGATTGATCATAATGAGGTGCTTTGTAAAGTTGGAGATTCTATAGCTATTGTTATTAATGAAAAGTATGCATTGGGATATGAAGTGTAATAATGAGTGTTCTTATATTATGCACCAATATCAAAAATAAATCTCACATTTTGTGGGTGGTTTTCATTTTCAGCTTTCTTTGATTATAGAAAGTTTTATTTTGAGTTTTTTGGATTGGGAGAAAGTTGCAAAAATTTCAACATGAGAAAAGATTTGAAAAGTATGGAGCTGGGGAACTATGAACACTAGTAAAAAGAAACAAAATGTATGGGAGAAGTTGGATAAAGAAGGTCTGGTGCATTCTAAGACTATAATGAAGATGCCAAGCTGGAATTACTAAAGCAATTATCAATGGCCAGGACATGGGCACAATGACTCATGCTAGGCGAAGCCTTAAAATAGATATCAATATGATGGTTATGATAATGGGTCTCAATAGAAAAGGTATGAATTTATACCACAACAAAGATATTTTTGAGGAAGCATCTAGTAAATTTCCTAAGGCTAGGGATGGGGCTCTGGTTAGAGAAAGGGGTGGGGGGGTGGTTCTTCTTCCATTAAGAAATTGTGTAAACTCATTCTTAAAGATGCAATTTAGTATGTGACTTATGATGGGCGATATGATAGGGCTCATAACTATCATTTTCTTTTTCTTGATCATTTTTGTCATAAAATTAGGGTTTCTTTCCCATTCTAACTACTATATTTTCTTTCTCATAGTATCAAAGAGCATAAGGAGAAACCCAAAACCCATTGTTCATGAAGGGTTAATATAGTTAATTTATGATTTATGATAGATCATGTAAAGGAAACTTTCCCATCATATGTCCTTGTTGAAAGAAAGGTTCCATAAAATCCCAGTTAATAGCAAAGGTAAAGGCAAGAGATTGATGGCTAAGTTGGGATAGGTGAAAATCTAGTTGACTAAAAGAAATAAAAAAGAGTGTAAATTAAAAGGAAATGGAGCTAGATTCAGATGAATCTAGTGGTGATAATGTTGAAAGACTAGAAACAATTGAGGAAGTAGAGAGTGATTTCTCTGGTGGATTCGTGGAAAAATGTTTTTGGCCACCTAGCACCTAACCATCCCCTATTTCTATTCATTTTGAGGATTTGAAAGCTGGTTTCTTGAAAAAGGAGGAGAGGGGAGGCACAAATATGGATCCTTGTGAAGAAGATGAGGAAATTAAAATGTTGAGACATGGGAAGAAGAGGATGATTAGGATAAAATGGCCTCATACTATAAGTATTTATAGGATAATGTGACTGATGATGTGTACATTGAGATTGGGAATTCCCCTCTGAATGCACCCCCTAGGGAGTCTGAGGAGAGGATTGAGGAAACAAGAGATATGAAGTTCCCTATTTTCAATACTGTAAGTGTGGAAGAGGTACATGCCAAATTACTAGACGTAGACTTGAAAGGTGTAGGCATCCAACCTCCATTTGGAGTGGTCCAAATAGAAAAAGCAATTTCATTGTACACTTTTAGAATGTAACAATGGACTTTTTGTTGACTATTTGGCTAGGTTAGACATTTTTATTTTTTCATTTATGGAAACATATTAGTCATATAAGGTGGGCAGATAATGAAGATGAATTTATGACATGTATACTTAGAAAATTGTCTAAGTGTCATATAACTTATCTAATAGAACATATAGAGTTTTTGTTGGCAAGTTTCATGGGCTTATCATGAACACATGCAAAGTTAGGTACAATTACTTGGCATTGTGATGATGACATATCTTAGTGTAGAAGACTATATAGACTAAGTTATGATAAGTTTACTAGTTACAATAGTATACATGAAGAAAAATTCATGATGAGGAAACATATATTTTGGGTTAAGGAAATATTTTATTTGTAAAATAATTACTTAACTAATTAGGGATGACATCCTAGAAGTTAAGCCTAAGTGGGAAAGAGTTAATATTTTATTTTTTAAAGTGTATAAAGGCATGAAGGTCGACTAGGTAGATAGTTTTAAATTAGCAAGGTATAAAGGAAAGATTGTTATGTGTGAAGTTTTGGGAAGAATGGATGATATTTGATGATATGCAAATTCTGATGTATAAAAGGAGGAATGCAAATTTTTTGAATGAGAAACAAACACAAGATGCGATACTTAAGATATCAAAAGCAGCATAAAGAGGTTTTTGTATCTATTTTTTTGTATTGAAGAAACTATATTTTATATTGCATGTTTGGACAATGGGCTCATCTTGCATGCATTTTTAATTGTACATAACAACTCCTAATATGATTGAGGTTTCTAAAAATGCCTAGTCCTCTAATAACGATTGAGACACTATACAAATGTGATAGACTCCTAATAGGGTCACTATCTTTAATAAGATACTTTTGATTACTGGATCATTCTGTGGGTACTATCCCCATCGAGGTTTATCTCTGCTAAGGTTTCTCTAGTTAGCAAAATATGGTGTTATGAGTTCTCTTATTTCATGGTTATGTTTACTCTTCAACATTGTTAGTTTTTTTTTTATGCATGTTGTAACATTGTTAAAGATGTCCAATTTTGGACTAAAGTTTATGAAATTTTGATTAACCCTGCCCTCCCCTCTCACTATTTCCTATTTCTAACAATTCGTATCAGAGCACAGTTACTTAGAAAAGGCTTAACAACTTCCATAAGATCCCTATGGATATGGAAAAATTATAGAATAACCTAGAAGAAACTCTTGAACAGATTGATATTCTTACTAAAGAAAGAGATGCTTTGAAAGAAAGATATGAAGATACTAAAGAATACATTGGAAAGCTGAAAGATAAAATATGTCATATCCAAGGAGCCTAAAGATCAGATCAAGGAAAGTGATGAAGTTTCTAGAGTAAAGAAAGAAAATGAGATCCTTAGGCATGAACTTAAGATTACAGCTCCAAAATAAAGGTTGAAGGATGGTACTAGAAAAGTTGAATCATATTTGAAGTCTAAGAAAGTAGATATCAAATCCAACCTCACTAGAGTGAAATCTAAACTTGAGTTTACCAAGTTGCACTATGTATAACTTGAGAAGTATAACACTATTGTGAAAGGGGAGTTAACCCAATCTAAGAAAAAATTTGAGAAATTATATTCTAGAAGTGAGAAGATTGATGAACAAATGTCATTTTAGAGACCTTCTTATGATAAGACTGTGCTTGGATATTTCGTTAGAGAAAAATCAGCTAAAAAATCTAAAGCTAGAAAGGAACCTTCGTACAGGGACACCTAGGTAGGGCTCATGGAAGACCTAGGGTTCCTAAGTTATCTTGGCTTGTAGTGGTATTTACCACACTAATAGAGTAATAAAGGGACTAGCTTGGTCCTAAGTTGAGGTGTGTTAGCACAGGAAGCTTTATTAAGCCTTAGTTGCCTTAGTTGAAAGTATCACCTTATCAGGTCAAATAGGGCATTTTTTATCATTTTGGTGATAAGTTGCCCAAGCAAGGGATTTGAAGTCCCTTTTCAATTTTTTAAGACCTTAGATAGGTTTTTGGTAAAGTTTGGTGGGCTTAGGATCAATTTTGAATGTCAAATTCAAAAAGTTGTAAAAGTTGCTAAAAAGTTGTCAATGTTGTCATTGACAACATTGGTAGCATTTTGTTGCTTAGGAGGAACTTCATGCTTTGGGTATCACAATTTTTTGAAATTTTTGGTGTTGGACCTTGTTCAATTATTTAAGGCCATACTCAACCTATTGATGGGGTTGGTTTAATAACAAGGGCATGTGTACGGACTAATTGACATCAATAATAGTCATAGTTCTTGCTTTCTAAATATTTTGGCATTTTAATGGATTAAAATTAGGATTTTAGTATGTGGAAGTGTTATAGTAATTTATCTTAAGATTCTATTTAGTGTTAGATTACAACTTTTTGGGTTTCTAGTTAGTTTGTAAAATTAGTTTATTTTATGTTGGTCTATTGTCCTGAACCAGGCAACTGACAAAGATGGGGTCATAGATCCTCTTCCCATGGTGGAATCTGCACAAGATTTTGGGATTAGGTATATGAATCTATGTAAATATTGTACAACAAAGGAGGGGCCCTAGAAAATAAGGAAGCCATTTTTAAGGTGATGCCCTAGGCGAGCTAGAGTTACATGGATAGGGATCACAGTGTGTTGCAAAGGTGTTAGGAGAGATTGAAGGCATTGATAGCTTTAATCAAAGCTTGGAGAATGATAGAAGCATGTGATTGTATAAGTCCCAAATCTAATGGTAAGTTTTTATGAAAAATCTTAGTAGGGGAAAGTGAAGTTTTTTCTAGACAAGCATGAAAAGCCTTAAACCCTTATTTTTTGGCACATATGTAGGCTGTATAGTATGGATAGTTTGGGGTAGATAGACCTTGGAGACCTTTTAGGTATCTAAAAGGGGTTTCTAGATTAATAATTATTTTACCTCCTTGTTAAGGACTTTTTCAAGTTATTCAAGATTTTCATCAAATGTAGGGCTAATTGCTTGTAGCCCTATTTGGAAGACAACTATGGTGTTTTTGTAAACTTGATTAGGGTTCTAGTCTCAAAAGTGGTTGTAGGTCTTGGAAAGGATACAAATGACCTCCTGAAGGTCTATGTCTATTGGAGGAATTTTTTTTTAATTAGTTGGAGGCGAGATGTGGAATTGGTGAAGAGGAAGCACTGAGGGCTAGTGTAAGCCTAGGAAGCAATGTATAGAATTGTTGTTATTTTCAGTTGATGTTCACTTGTTGAAGGAGGTATGATCTCATAATTAAGATCCTAAAGAGAATAGGGTAGTTAGTAACCCAATCAAATTAGAAGAAAGACCTAGGGAGGCCCTAGAGTGAGTTGGGATAGGAGCAAGGCTACTGTTACATTAGAGTGTTATTAGAGAAAGTTAAAGATTTGAGAATCTACTATATGTTTGCAGCTATTGGTGAATTAGTAGGTGATTCAAACATGGTGAAAAATGTAGGAGGTTGATGAGAAAAAGGAGAAGAATGGACTCCTTGAAGAAGCATCAAAAGAGGTGAAGATAAAGTTAGATGTAGTTGTTGATGCAACCAAGAAAAAAGAAGAAGAGATTAATTTTGTCCTTGAACAAGATCTTGTCTTAAATGAGGAGCCTTTCTTGAAGGCCATAAAAGTCATAGGAGGAGAATTCTTGGAAAGTGCTCTATTGTTTAGTGGGAAGATGGACATTGATGCATTAACAGATTGGATAAATGGAATGGAGAATCACTTCGAATGTGAAGGAGTGACGGAAGCAGAAAATCTAAAAGTAGCCAAGTCAAGACTCAGAGGGTCAACATTAACATGGTGGGAATATGTTCAACATGAGAGGATTAGGATGGGTGAGAAGCCCATAGCTAATTGTAATGAAATGATAACTAAACTGAAGTAGAATTTCTTACCAGAGGACTATGAGATTCAACATCACAAGAGCAGACAAAGACTAAAGTAGAAAGAGATGGATGTGGCCTCTTATGCAAAGGAACTTTAGAGGTTATGTCTTAGGTCTAAGAAGAAAGAAGAGGAACCAATAAAAGTTTCTAGATACTTGGGTGGTCTAAAATGGAACATTCAAGAAGAGTTAAGTTTGTAGACACCTACTACTATTTAGAGATGTCATCAACTAGCTATAAAGGTGGAAGTAAAAAATAGAAAGAAGGGAGACTCTAACTTCAAATATAGAGGCAATAGAAGAAATTAGAGGGGAAAAAGAGGAGGATATCAAGGTAGAGTTAGTGAGAAGAGGAACCAAGGAGGGACCAAAATCACTAAGAAAAGCACAAAAAGCACTCCAAGAGGGGCTTATAGTAGAGGAAGGGGTAACCAAGGAGGATCTAATAGAGGCAGAGGATCAAGAATAAGTAATTCCTATTTTTCTAGCATGAAGTGCTATAACTATGGTAAAATAGGTCATCTAGCATATAGGTTCCCTGATAAACCTTCTTCTTCAAACCATGACAAGAAAGTGGCATATGCTCAAGAGGATAAATCTAGTGGCAAGGAACCTAAAGTGGATCACATAAAATCAAAGAAAGGTAAAAACCTCATGTTTAGGAGGGTATTGATCAAGCAAATAGTTCAAGATGAACCTAAGAATAGGAAGGATTTGTTTAGAATTAGATGTAAGATTCTTTGGAAGGTTTGTAAGGTAGTATTAGTCTCTAGGTCTACTAACAATAAAATACTAGAGGAGGCAGTCAACAAGCTTAAACTGGCCAAGATACCCCATGTGAATCCCTAAGGTAACTTGGCTCAACAAGGGTCAAAGCATTTTAGTGAATGAATAGACTTGGGTTGAGTTCTCCATAGTAGGGTACATGGATAGGTTGTTATGTGACATTTTGCCCCATGGATTCTTTCCATCTACTATTGGGTAGACCCTAGCAATTTGACAGAGAAGTAGTGTATGATGGAAAGGAAAATTCCATATCATTTAAAAAGGGAGGTAGAACTTTCAAGATCCAATCTTTGTTGGAAGGAGATGAACCACAGTCCAAGAATCCAAATGTGTTTCTATGTAGTGGAAAGGAGTTTTTTAAGGATTTCAAGGATGATAAGAGTCCAAGCTATGCAATTTTACTAAAGTCCAAAGAAGAGGAAATGGCAGTTAATGAACCACTACCAACAGAGATACATGCATTTCTTGAGAAGTACAAAGAGATTGTAAGTGATAGAATTCTTGCCACCTTACCTCCTAGAAGGGTAATAAACCATAAAATTTATTTTGTCCCTAGTGCATCTTTACCAAACAAGAAAGAATATAAGTTCACTCCTAACTAGAACTTGGAAGTAGCAAGACAAGTACAAGAACTCTTGGTATAAGGCTTGATCAAGAAGAGTATAAGTCTATGTTTTATCCCTATTGTACTAGCATCAAAGAAGGGAGAAAAGTGGAGACTATGAATAGATTCAAGGGCTATAAATAGGATCACAATTGGGTATAGGTTTCCCATACCTAGGATTAAGGATGTCGTGGATTGTCTTGGAGGGGCAATGTACTTCACAAAGTTGGATTTGAAAAGTGGATATCACCAAATTAGGATTAAGGAGGGAGATAACTGGAAAACAACATTCAAGACAACATATGGATTGTATGAGTGGCTTGTGATGCCATTTGGCCTCTCAAATGCTCCTAGAACATTCATGAGGCTCATGAATAAAGTGCTTAAGGACTTCACTAGGAAATTTGTGGTTGTATATTTAGATGATATACTAATATTCAACAAACCCCACGAGGAGCACATTCAATATGTGGAGGCTATACTTCAAAGGTTACATGAGGAGATGCTTGCTATAAACCTTGAGAAGTGTGACTTTTTCAAACAAGAGCTTTTGTATTTGGGCTTTGTAGTGTCAAAGGTATCCTTGAAGATGGATCAAGAGAAGGTTGCAGCTATTCTCAATTGGCAACCATGTACCAAATCTACTAAGGTGAGAATTTTTCACGGTTTAGACAAATTTTATAGGAAATTCATTAGCAATTTTACTGGTATATGTGCACCTTTTTATATACCATTAAGGGTCGGGTCAAGTATAAGTTCAAATCAACTTTGGAAGTAGAGGAATCCTTTAAGTTGTTAAAGAAACAAGTAGCCAACCAACCTATTTTACAGTTTCCTAGTTTTGAGAATCTCGTCACCATAGAATGTCATACAAGTGGCTTGGTAGTAGGGGGAGTGTTGAGTCAAGAAGTTAGGCCAATAGCCTTATTTAGTAAAAAATTGAATGAAGCCATGAAGAAATATTCTTCTTATGACCTAGAACTCTATGCCTTAGTTCAATCTCTTAGGAAATGCGGACATTATCTGTTGCCCAAGGAATTTGTTGTGTTTACTGATAACCAAGCCCTAAGCTATATAAATTATCAAGAAACATTGAGTAATATGAATTTGAAATGGATGGTTTACTTACAAGAATTCACCCTCAAAATCAAGCATAAGAAAGGGTAGATCAATAAGGTAGCATAGGCATTGAGCAGGAGATTGTTAACTATCCAAGAAGTTCAATTACATGGCTTTGGGATAGAGAATTTAAATAATATCTATAAGGAGGATGAAGACTTTGTAGAAGCTTACAAGGTATGTTCTAATTTTGAGAACCATTTCAATAGCAAGTTCTTTGAATTTAATTTGCAGAATGGATTGTTAGTTAAGGGAAATTAGTTATGTGTCCCCAAGAGGATGAATAAGGGAAAACCTCATTCAAGAAAAGAATAATGGGAGCCTAAGTGGTAAATTTAGTGTGAAAAAAACTCGAGAGTTAGTCAAAAGATTCTACTATTAGCCAAAACTAATAAGGGATGTAACTAGGTATGTTGAACAATGCATGGTGTGTATGAAAGCCAAGGGTGGAATGAGTAATGTAGGTTTATACCAACCCTTACTAGTCCCAAATAAGCCATGGGAGTATGTAAGCATGAAATTAATAGTAGTTCTACCCATGAAAAAATAGGGATATGAAAATATTTATGCAGTGGTTGAAAAATTCAGCAAAATGGGGTGTTTCATACCATGAAAAACTACCAATGATGCTAGTCACATTGCAAACTTGTTCTTTAAGGAAGTTGTGAGGATTCATGGACTTATAATGAGTATTATTTTAGATAGCAATATGAAGTTCATTAGCCATTTTTTGGAATACCTTGTGGAGTAGACTTGGTACAAATATTTCATTTGGTTTAGCCTACCATCCTCAAATAGATGGCCAAACTAACGTGGTTAGTAGAGTATTGGGAAATCCCTTGAGGTGCCTAGCTAAGGAGTATGGGAAAACATGGGATGTTATCATTCCTCAAGAAGAATATGCTTACAATGATAGTAAGAATAGAACCATAGGTACAAGCCCATTTGATATTGTATATTAGATGCATCCAAGGGGTGTATGTGAACTAAGAGATCTTGGAGGCATGGAATATAGGAGTGGTCATGATGAGGACTCCACCAAAACTATGAAAGAAATCCAAGAGCAAGTGAAGAAGACTATCCAAGATAGCACATAAAATTTGAATGCCAAGGTAGATGAAAAGAGAATATGGAGCCAATGCATATAAGGTTGATTTGCCATCACAATTTGGGTATTTCTCCTATTTTCAATGTACAAGACTTAGTTAAATTCAAAAGTCCATTGCCTAAGATTTCTCACAAAAATCAAGGAGTTAATGTTGATCTAGAACCTTCAATAGTGCCTTCAATAGTTGAGTTGGAAGTTGAAAAGGTGTTGGACTCCAAAGTCAAGAATGCCACTAGACATAAGGTGTACATGGAACACCTCATCAAGTGGAGACATAAGCCAAATTAAAAGGTAAATTGGATTGCTATGGAAGACTTAAACAAAGTGGGCATCAAGAAAGACCTATTATCCACATGAGTGACATAGATTTTCTTTGTGGGGGAGTATGGTGTAAGGACACCTAGGTAGGGCTCATGGAAGAACTAGGGTCCCTAAGTTGTTTTGTCTTGTAGTGGTACTAGCCACACCACTAGAGTAATAAAGGGACTATCTTGGTCCTAAGTTGAGGTTTGTTAGCATAGGAAGCTTTAATAGGCCTTAATTTCCTTAGTTGGAAGTATCCCCTTATTAGCTCAAATAGGTTATTTTTAATGATTTTGGTGATAAGTTTACCAAGAAAGGGACTTAGGTCCTTTTCCAATGTTTTAAAACCTTAGATAGTTTTTTGGTAAAGTTTGGTGGGCTTAGGATCAAGTTTGAATGTCAAATTCAAAAAGTTGTAAAAGTTGTTGAAAAGTTATCAATGTTGTCATTGACAACATTGACAACATTTTGTTTCTTAGGAGAAACTTCATGATTTGGGTTTCATAAATGTCTAAAAATTTTGGTGTTGGATGCTAGTCAACTATTTAAGGCCATAATCAACCTATTGATGGGATTGGCTAAAGAGAAAAGGTGTGTTTATGGACTGATTAACATCAATATAGTCACAGTTCTTATTTTCTAAATATTTTTGCATTTTAATGGTTTGAAATTAGGACTTTAGTATTTGGAAGTGTTGTAGTAATTCATCTTAAGGTTCTATGTAGTGTTAGATTGAAATTTTGTTGGTTTCTAGTTAGTTGTTAAAATTATTTTGTTTTCTACTAGTCTATTGTCTTGAACCAGGCAACTGGAAAAGTTGGGGTCATAGATTCTCTTCCCGCCATGGAATCTAAATAGGATTTTTGGATTAGGGAGATGAATACATGTAAATATTATACAGTAAAGGAGGGGCCTTGGAAAGAAAGGAAGGAAATTTTAAGGTGATGCCTTAGGCGAGCTAGAGTTACATGGCTAGGGTTCACAATGTGTTGCAAAGGTGTCAGGAGAGATTGAAGGCATATATAGCTTTAATAAAAGCTTAGAGAATGGTAGAAGAATGAGTTCAAAAGTCCAAAATTCAATGGAAAGTGTTGATGAAAGATATTAGGAGCGGAAATATATGTTTTTTTCTAGATAGGCTTGAAAAGCTTTAAACCCTTATTTTTAGGCACATTTGTAGGTCGTAATGTACAGATAGTTTGAGAGCCATAAACCTTGGAAATATTTTAGGTCTATAAAAAGGATATCTAGATCAATAATTAGTTCCCCTCCTTGTTAAGGAATTTTTCAAGTTATTTAAGATTTTCATCAAATGTAGGGCTAATTTCTTGTAGCGCTATTTGGAAGATAACTATGGTGTTTTTGTGAACTCAATTAGGTTTCCAATCTCAAAAGTGGTTGTAGATTTTGGAAAGGATCCAAATGACCTCTTAAAGGTCTATGTATATTGAAGGATTTTTTTTTGATCAAATGGAGGTAGGATGTGGAATTTGTGAAGAGGAAGAATTGAGGGCTAGTGCAAGCCTAGGAAGCAATGTATGGAGTTGTAGTTCTTTTCAATTGATGTTCAATAGTTGAAGGAGGTAGGATCTCATAATTAAAATCCAAAGGAGAATAGTGTAGTGAGTAAGCCTATTAGGTTAGAAGAAAGACCCAAGGAGACCCTAGAGTGTTTTGGGGTAGGAGCAAGACCGGTGTTACATCAAACTTAATCCTAAAAATCATTAGCCTATGCAAGATAAATAAGATTTGAATAAGATTGAGTTAAATTAATCTAATAATACACCTAAGGAGGTTGAAAAAGTCAAGAAACTTGAACAAGTTGATGAACCTAAGAAATATGAGAAAATTGATTCACCTAAATAAGTGAGATATGAATTCAAAGGTATATGTTATGGATGTAATCAAGTTGGTCATATGAAAAATGACTGCATAGGTAAGTCATTTAAACTAGTTACTAATTTTTATTGTTGTAATTGTCATGGTTTTGGTCATAGAGGAGATAATTATAAGAAACCTATATTTGATCATATTAATAGAAATACTAGAATGTTTAGAATTATTAACCCTGCAAGAAGAAGACCCAATGAAGGAAATAGTGAAATGAGAAGTAACATTGTGTGTTACAAGTGCAACAACTTTGGACATATTGCTAGAAATTATAAGCATGTGTTAACCAACCTTAACCTAGATTTGGAAACAATGCACCAATATGTCAATTATGTAACAACTTTGGTCATATAGCAATATTTTGTAAAATGGGCACAAGTAATAACACAAGGAATCCTAATTTTAAAATTAACATGAATAGAAATGGCAGAAGAAATGACAACACTAATGATGCCTAGAAAGACAATCTAAGAGAGCATGTAGATAAATTAAAAGAATTATTTGTCAAAGAAAAAGTACCATCATGTTCACATGTAGTTCTGGTAGATCAATCAAATGAAGCACCTAAAGGCAGGTTGAAGTTAGTTGTAGCGATTGATTTATCCTATTTGAATTAAGCACTTTATTAAAGATCAAGCTATAGAAAGGTAGATGAAGTGCTAAAGAAAGGATTATGACATGTGTAGTTAGCATGATATAAAATGTGATGTTTTGAAGCTATGGGTTAAGAGCACAAAGGATTTGGAGTTTCTATGTGAATACATGAAAGAAAACAAGTTTGCTAGTAACTAGAAATAACTTTTTGTAGATTGTGTACTAGTGCAATTAATGAAGTAGGTAAACTAAAAGGATTTAAGGATCAAAATTAATATTTTGAGCATTATTTGAATGTGCCAGAAGTTAATAAGAAAATTATGAATGAATTCATTGAAAAAAAAGTAACATTTAAGTGAACTCACCTGAAAACCCTATTTCTACAGAATTGAGGTATTTTAATATGGATTTGAGAAGTTTAATTTCTGAATTTGAGTTCAAAATTTACTGTAGACATGGATACATCATTGATTCATAATTTTTAGGATGAAGCCCAACCCAACCTAAAGATAAACATTGTACAACCCTTAGCAGATGATCTTATGACAACATTTTTAGTTATTTTGGATGAAGTATTATATTTGGAAAATATTGGTAGTTATCTTAAGAGTAAATTTGAGACAATAGGAGAAGAAAATGTAACTAAGGAATTTTAACTAATCTACAATCAAGACATGAGATTTAAGAGTGGATATGAGCACCTGGAAGAGACTAAGTTAATTAACTTCTTGTTTTCACATGGTTTTGATAATGAGGATTGAGAAAAGGTAAATTTTAGCAGTATCCATGATTGACAGTTCTAATTTGGAGAAAATGTAGTAGATATATCAAAAAATGTAGTATAACAAGAGCGACATTGTGATAAGTGAATAGGAAGAAAATGGAAACCTCTTCTCAAACCTAATTTTCAAAATAAATGATCCAAATTGATTAAGCACAAGAAAGTTTTCAATGCATAAATGGATTAAGTGATGGAGAAAAGGGTGAAAAGAGGTTCAATTAGTCTTCTTTCTATTTTGAGGGGAGTATGTGCTTAAAGCTTGAAATAGATAAATGACAAATACTGACCTAAAATTTAGAAAATGCTAATTTTTGATGTCTGTGTACAATTTTGGGGAATTTAGCAACCTTTTCCAGATTAAAAATGTCAAGATAGAGAAAACCCTGAAATAATTTGTCTTTTTGAAGGGAGGTCAACCTTGACCCTATTGGTGGGGCACAATCTTACCTCAGGGCACAATTATATCCTGAATAGTTAACCTTGACCTGTACTACTCCAAAAGATTTCTATTCATAGATCTCACAAGTTTGATGAAAAGGGTATCCAAATCTACTCTCTAATTTGATGTTCCAGACATATATTTGCAAGAGAAATGGTTTTACTTTTAGATAGGTAAGCCCCAGCTTGGAATTTACCTTGAAATATAATTGAAATTGTACTATGCATAAACAAAGCAAATGGAACTATTCACCTTGCTTATGTGAAAATCCATGTGGAGGATTCGAATCCTTGAATCCAAAAGTATGAATGCTCCAAATGAATGTAGAAACATATGTAGGATGTCTCAAATCAATGGCATTATATCTTCAACACCAATCTTGAATGTATCTTTTCATAGGAAAGGGCTTGGATGAATATGGATAAAATCTTCAACAAGAGGGCTCCATAGAGATTGAATCCTTCACTGGCTAAAAATGGATCTCCGTGATAAAATGGATGCTTGAATACTTGAATGCTTGAATGCTTAAATTCTTGGTGGATAGTAGATCTTCACTTCATGTAGGTGCATGCTTGTATATGTGCTCATGAATTATGAATGTCAAAATGAGGGAAGAAGGCTTCCTTATATAGAGATCTAGGGCACAAAATCCTAGAGAAGGCTGACATAGGAGTATTAAATCCCATTTAACCTTAACCCCTAGGAATAGACCTAGATTAAATGTAATTTAAGAGTCTGCCATTTTGAAATTCAAAACAACCAACCCAAAAGGTGGAAAAGAAACTTTCTGAAGCTTGAGATCTAAAAAGTTTTGGAAATTGAAAATGGTTCAAGGATCAGGGACAAGGTCTACTCTACCCTACATTAGGGTCGAGCTTGTCCTTGGACCAGAAGGTCATCCTTTACCCAGACGCCAAAGTCCTTAGTTTCATAGTTTATTTTGTTAGAAATAGGTTGGGAATAGAGAGAGAGAGAGATGTAGAACAAGGGGAAAAAAACTAAATCCATGAAAAGACCCATTCAATGCAGTTAACATGACCCTAGACCACTTACTTAGAGGGCTAAACACTCTTAACATGGAATTGCTTCCATTTTAAGATGATACGATAAGTAAGATTAAGCAGCATGATGTGAGCTTCTTATGCAAAATCATGACATCAAATATTTGTGCTAGTTATAAAGAGAATGGCATGAAAAATTATTTTATCCATGCAACATATAAGTGTTGGAACAACAACTAGTATCCCCAAACAACTAGCAACAACACAAAACCAACTAATAGGCAGAGACTTAAAAAACCCAAATGACAAACTAAGTGCCTAAACACAAAAAAAAAACTAAAAATGAAAGCAAAAAAAATCCAAACCAACATTTTCCTAATTCGATTGCCATCGCCTCCTTCTCCTTAATCTTCTTGCCAGCTACTTTGACATCCTCTTTAATGTTTTTATTAGTCTTGGTCTTTAGCTTCTTGGTAGTAGATTTGGTTCACTTCTTACCCCGAGTCTCTTCCATGCCCTTAGCCTCATCTAAGTCCAAAACCATAATATTTTCCACTTGCATATCCATATTTCCATTAATTTTGTTCATATTTCCACTTGAAGCTTCCAACAATTTCTGGTAATTTTTTTATTAGAGTAGAAGTGTTTCTTTCCAAATTATCAATTATGTCCACCAATCCTTGTACCTTTTCCTCCACATTATAAGAAACATTACTAGTCCTTGCCTCCCCATTAAATCTATTCTCAATTTCCTCCATTTTTTCAATTAGAGCTCTATAATTGATATTGAATTTTTTAATAGAGTTGAAAGTGTTAGAAATAGGAAATATTGAGAGGTTGGGGGGTGGGGGCAGAGAGGTTGAATTAGTATTTCACAAACTTTAGCCCAAAATTGGATATCTTTAACAACTTTACTACAAGCATAAGAAAGTAAACTAGCTATGTTGAATAATAAACATAATCATGCAATAAGAGAACTCATATCACTATATTTTCTTAATTAGGGAAATCTTGGCCAAGGGAAAATCTTGGTGGGTATGGTACCCACAAAGTGATCCACTAATCAAAAGTATCTTGTGAAAGATATTGACCCAGTTAGGAGTCTATTACATCCATATAGTGTCTTAATTCTTGTTAAAGGACTAGGCCTTTTTAGAAGCCTCAACCATGTTATGAGTTGTTATATATATATATATATATATATATATATATATATATATATATATATATAAAATTACAAAATGTATACAAAATGAGTCGACTTCCCAAACATGCAATATATAATATAGTTTCCTCAATATAGAGAGGTAGATACAAAAATGTCTTTACATTGTTGCTAATATATTCAATATGGGATCTTGCCTTTGCTACTTATTGAATAAATTTGTATTCCTATGATTATACCATAGAATTTTCATATCATCAAATATCATAGATTCTTTCAAAAGCTCGCACAATAGCAATCTTTCCTTTATGCCTTTCTAATTTAAAATTATCTACCAAGTTAACCTTCATGCTTTTATACACTTTAAAAAATACAATATTAACTCTTTTCCACTTAGGGTTAACATCTAGGATGTCATCCCTAACTAGATAAGTAAGTATTTTGTAAACAATATAATTCCTTAACCCAAAATATCTATTTCCTCATCATGCTCTATTATGCTTGTATATTTTTGTAACTAATAAACTTGTCATAACTCTATTCATATAGTCTTGCACACTCACATACATCATCATCATGATGTTAGGTAGGTGTACCTAACTTTACACGTGTCCATGATAAACCTATGGAGCTCACCAACCAAAACTTTATTAGCATGAATGTTGATGGTATTCCTTTGGGGGGGTATCCTAACCATTCAATAGATGGATAACATGATGGACATGTTGCATTCATGATTGTGTTTGTCATAGATGTCAACATAGTATTGTTTTTGTGAAGAATTGAAGAGTATAAGATATAGAACGAAGTCATATAGACTTTGTATTGATGATCATGTCAATAGTAGTTGAGGGTGTGTTCTACACTATATTCTAATAAAGTAGATAACTGCGCATATAGAGAGTCAAAGATATTCAAAAGATATTTTTTGAATTGCATAAGATAGTAAGTAGATAGAGTACCTAATAAGTGTTTTTTGATTATTGATTTGTATCTCTTAATTGGGATAAAATTGTAATGAGCACAATTAGACATTGATAGAAGAAATTTTGATGATGACATTAGTAATTATTAAATGATTATTTATCTTAAAGTTGTCCTATTATAATTAATTGGGAAACCCTCAAGGCCAAATCAAGGAGTGGTTTTGAGGAAATGGTATAAAGGAAGATTATTTTCCTTCTTGTGGAGTATATATTCAAGTGTGTGATATGTGAATATTTGGTAAATGCGAGTAAGATAGAGAAGGAATATCCTAGGAATTATTCCTATTTGGTAAATGCGAGTAAGAGATTATTCCTTAGAAATTGGTGATCTACTATTGAGATAAAAAAGGGTTTGGTCTGATCAAGAGGATAGAGAAGGAGGTAAGATTATTTAATTTCTATTATTCTACAAGGAATAATATAGAGACCAGTTGGATAGTGAGTTCGGTGGTCTTGCCCTTGAAGCTGTTTGGATAGTGGGTCCTTCTTCTATCTACAACTCCTAAAAAGGTTGGCACAACTCCTAATAGGTTTTGAATCTCCTAATAGGAAATAATATGTATTGAATATATTTCATTGGTTCCTAAAAAAATCCATCCTCTTACAAAGAAATTTTATATTAGCACATCATTTTGTGGGTACCATCCCCACTAGGGTTTTCCCTCTGATCAAGGGTTTTCCTAGTTAACATATTTGGTGTTATTGTCGATTATATTTTTCACATGGTTAAAGATTAATAAGGTTGATAAGTGTCCCCCCCTCCCTAAGTTATCTTGGTAGACTTTACTTTTTAACAATTGGTATTAGAGCTTCAGTTCCTTGAAGAAAAATATTAAAAACCTAACCAGATCAATGATGACTCACTTCATAAAAGGAAGTCCTAAATTTGATGAAGTTAACTATGATAGATGGAAGGAGAAAATGAAGACTCATTTTCTATGTATGGTTCCAAGGTATTGGCTAATGACAAAGACTCAAAAGAAGATTTTGGAAGAAAGAAGACTTGAGGAATATAGTGAAGCTAAAAGAGATCTATTTATGTGTAATGTGGTTCCAAGAGAAGCATTATTGTTAGCTCTTCCTTAGAACAAATGCAGTCAGGTAAAATCCTTCGAAACATCTCATAAAATTTGGGCACCCTTAGAATCTTCTTTTGAAGGTGATAATCATGCTAAAAGAATCTAAATACAAAATTTGATATGCTTGTTTCATGATGCTAAAATGATGGAAGATGAATTTGTGAGAAACTACATTGGTAGAATATCATAAATTGTTTTAGGAATTATGTCTTGTGAAGGATTGAAATATGAAGATGAGATTAGATGGAAGATTTTGTAAACTTTGACTCCACCATTCAGACAAACAATTCAAATGATTGAACAAGTGATGCCTTGTATTGAGAAGTTTACCAGAGAAACTTTACTTCAAAGATTATAAGAAACATAAGTAAGCTTGAAGAAATTTGGAGAATTTCCTAGAGTGGAAACAAATTTTAGTGCATTGCATGTTCATCCTTCTTTATCAAGAAGTGAAAGCACTAGTGGCAAATTTTCTAGTAGTAGGAGATCCACCTCTAAGGAGGATAGAATAATTGAAGAAGGAATTTCTCTTCTTGTAATAAGAGAACTAGATAGTAAGAGAATTTTTAAATGTTGGACTTGCATTGAATGTAGACATTATGCTTCTAAGTTTCCTAAAAGAGAGAAAATGTATAAGAAGAATTTCAAGCCTAGAAGACCTAGAGATTATTTATATGCAAATAAAGATGATGATTGTGAAGAAAGAGTTTAGAGTGAAAGTGATGATGGATTAGGATCTATGGCCATAAAAGAAGAAAATACTGAGAAAGAAATTAGAGAAGAAAAAGCCCTAGTTTTGCAAGTTGAAAAAAAATAGTATTGGATTATAGACAATGGATGTTTGCATCATATGACTAGAGATATGAATAAGTTTGTTAAGTTTAGTAATCGTGATGAAGGAATTATCAGAGTTGGTAACAATGCATCTTGTCATATCAAGGGAATGGGATCTATTACTCTTGATGGAAAGACTAACATTGATTATGTTTATTTTATTGATAGATTAAATCACAACCTATTGAGTGTTGGATAGATGGTTGATAAAGGTTATTAGTTACAATTCATAGAGATGATATGCATTATCAAGGATAAAGATGGTAATTTGATTAGAACTGGTACAAGATCTAGAGCTAATGTGTTCCAATTAAACCCTACACAATGACATATTTGGTTGTAAAGGTAGATAACAACTAGCTATGGAATAGAAGATTTGGTCATACAAAATTTGATAACATTGTAAAGGCTAGTAGTACATTTTTTGTCAGAGATCTACCTAGAATTATAGAACCTACTAATGTTGTTTGTAAAGAATGTGTTATGGTTAAGAAAAAGAAACTTTATTTTCCTAGCAAAAAGTTCACTACCACAACGAAATTAGAGATTGTTCATACAAGTTTGTGTGGTCCTAATAGAACTAGAGGATTCTATGGTGAAAGGTACTTTATGATTTTTGTTGATGATTTCGCTAGAATGATGTTGGTAGAAGTTCTTAAAGAAAATATTGAGACATTCAAAAAGTTTAATTTATTCAAAAATAAAGTTGAAAATGAATCTCGAGTAAAGATAAAATGTGTAAGTTCAGGTAGATGTGGAGAGTTTACTTCAAGATAGTTTAACACATTTTTTGAAGAAAATGGTATTAAGAGATAGCTATCAACACATAAGACCCCTAAGAAAAATGAGATTGTTGAAAGAAGAAACATGTCTATAATAGAAGTGGAAAGAGAAATGATGTTTGAGAATAATGTATCCAAGACATTTTCTAGAGAAGAAATCAACACAACAGTGTACACCATGAATAGAGTGTAGATCAAAAAAGGTGCAAACAAGACTCCTTATGAATTATGGTTTGGACCTGCACCTTTAGTAAGATATTTTAGATATTTTAGATGTAAGTGTTACATAAAGAGATATGATGATATTGGTAACTTTGATTCAAGAAGCGGTGAAGGTATGTTACTTGGGTATTCATTGAAAATAAAATCTTATAGATGTTTTAATCAAAGAACTAAGACTATTGTTGAGTGCGCAAATGTGAAAGTGATGTTGGAAATATAGGATAGGATAGGTTATTGAGAGGGGAGGGGTGAATCAAAAACCAATAAAACTTAATCTTAATTCACCAATTAATCCTTCATATGTATTCTGATATGATTGCATCTATGAAAAATTGAAAGGATTAAAAAATTCATAACACTTTGACACAAGATATGGTGACCCAGAAACCTTCCAAATAGAAATAAAAATTGAGATGGGGATGATACCCATTAGATTTAGTACTACAATATAAATTTGGTTGGTTAAGGCTTACAATTGATTACTTCTAATGATCTACCCTATTAGGAGGAATAAGGATTGCTAGACCCACCTTGTAAAAGGATTTACAAATCATATTATGAAGTATGCATGTAGTAAAGAGATTTAAAAAAGACTGTTAAGTCTACCTTGGGAAAGGATTTAACTGTTCCACCTATTAGGATGAACCAATGGCCGATCTTTGATCTGCAACTCTGATTTGCTAGTTGAGATTCCTTTGGAGTGTAATAATCACCTTGTTGTGATAGATAAATTTTTGTTGCTCCTTATACTGCATGTAACCTTCTTACTTTTCACTTATACTCTCACATATATCTTCTCATATTATTATTACATTTGAATGTGATACAATACATTACATATATACCAATCCAAATTACAATTCATCAAAGTTGGCTCTAATACAAGTTTTACCAAAATACACAAAGTTATCCCAATTGCTAGTACTTGGGTTTTGAAGACAAACTTGGTAAGGTTCTGATACTCAAAAACCATTGTCGACACTTGCCATCATCGTGCTCTCAGTAGATGTAGAAGCTCAATTCATACTAATCACTTCCAAGTAGTTTGAACTTGGTCAGTACTAGTGACTTGATGAACACTACAAAACTTGGCATATAAATTGAATCACTTGGTTGGCACTACATAGCTTGGTCAACACTATCACTATGAGCTTGATATAAATTGAATCACTTTGTTGACACATCCTAGCCTGATCAACACTAGATTCACAACATTGATGAACAAACTTGGTAAACACTGGAGAACTTGGTTTGCATTGTGCAACTTGGTAAACACTATGAAGCTCAGTTTACAATAATAATCATCAACTTGGTAGATATTGCTCGGTGTGAGTTGAATACTATTCCTAGAACTTAGTAGCAACTATAGAGCTTGGTAGAACTTGAATTACTTGGTTAACACTATAAATTGAAAGATAAGATTGGTAGCTACTAACCATTTGATTAAGAGTGAGTCACTAATAAAAAAACTTGACTAGAATGTCAACAATATCTCCCTTTTTCATTAGTGACACAAACACTTATCAATCATAAATTAAATTATCAAAATTTCAAGTTCAAAATAATCTTTAGTCTCCATATTGTATCTTCAACTCGGTAACATACTCTATTTTTCAGATTTTTCAAAATTGCTTTTGTAAGAGATGTTTTTTGATTATTTGTACATGTATATGTAAAATATTATGCTGCTCCCCCAGACATATATACATATTATGCTTTACTTACTATATATCTCATATCTTTATATCACATCTTCTCTCCCTTTTTATCTTATCTTATCTTTTATTATCTTCACATCTTCTCCACCTTTTTGACATAAATGGCAAAGGTGTATGCTACATGGTAATGCCAAAATGTGACAAGAAGTCATAATGTACCTTTAAAATTAGTGACATTGTCTTGTCCCAATTTTCTTATAACACCTTGCTTGTATGCAATGTAATCTATACTTTTTTTGATAACTCCATCACGTGATCAACTATGGAGAAGTTGTTATCATGGATGAGAGTTTTGACATGCACAATGTGTTTTTGCAATCCATCCATATTTGGAAGAATCATGCCTTGAATGTCTACAAGTGTGGCCCTGATCTTGGATTCTTTCCTTAATAATTATGCTTGCATATTAGTCAAAAAATTGATCTTTGTGTAGTGCATAGAACTGTAGCTCGGGTCAAGTGACAACTGGTGTGTACTTGTCTTCATCTATGTTAAAGAGTTTATCTTTGATTTCCTGAGTGAAGATAGATGTATCACATAACTTTCTAAATAATGTAGTAACATTATTTGTAGAGGTTTCCAATGAGCTAAGAATAGTGGACAAATCTACTTCATATATTGCAATTTTCTATGCAACTAGCTCCAATACTTTGTCCTCAAATTTCTTCTCTACTCTTTGTAGAAATTTTTCTTTCCAATTCAAATATTCATTGAATTTCTAACAACTTCTACTAATCGAACCAAAATAGGTTGAGTACTATTAACCTCGGTACTGAGTGCATCTACAAGTATGTTCTTTACATCTTCTAGCACTTGGTTTTATTTGTTCTTCTCCTCTCTAAGCTTTTACTACTTAGCTTTCGTCTAAAATAGTTCACCTATGATGTGGATTTGATTAGGATTCAAAGTAGAGATATCCCAATTTGGGATAACTATATCCTCATCAAGATCAATGTCTTCTTCTTTAACTTTTCCCTTGCTTGAAACTTTAATACTTGGTTGAGGCTTGTTCTCAATTATCTTTGTACTAACTATTTTCATACTGACAATTGTAAGAATAGTAGAAATAGAAGGGCTAATAACAAAATTAGATATTGCACTGATAGTAGAAATACCTAGTTGTTGTGTAGCCAAATCTGATGGAGGAAGCACTAGTTATTCAGTAGATGACGTGTTGATCACTTCAGTCAATGTAATACTTAGCTGAATAGGTGCAAAGATTGGTTAGGTGCATGGAGTTGTAGTGGTTTCCACAATCAACTTGATAGAAGCTTTCTCTAAGCTTGATGGCTTTAAAGCTTTTCTCAGAGAGTGAGGAAATGAAACCATAACTGTTGTTGCAATATTCTTTGGGTTAGTTTCCTCAATACTCTGAATCCAAGGTAGATTCTTCTTGGTAGCTTCCTATTTTTTCTCCTCATCATCTAGATTAACATCATCTATTTATATATCTTGTTCATCATTATTGTCCTTTTCTTCCTTGTCATCTTCATTATCAACATCACTGACATGAACAACAAAATCACTCTTTTGGTGAAAATTGTACATATTCTTCCAAGTAGTAGTAGTTGTCTTCACCACATGTTCAATGTCATTAACCAATATCATGAAAGTGTTAAATTTCAGATTGAGTTTTTCTTCATTCCTCTTCATGGATTCTTTTACATCTTTATCACTAAGACTTGGCATGAGTTGCCTCAAAGTCTATTCAAATATATCTTTTGTAGTCTTTTTAGCATTTTCCCATCCAGGCTTGGTTATTTCCATTAGTTCATTGGGAATTTTATGTACAAGTTGATTAGGTGAATATTTCCATTTACCTAACTTCGACATAATCATGTCTTCAACTTGCTTCTTCTCATCTACATTCTTGGTCTCATATCTAAGAGATTTAAAGTTTTCCATGCCAGCTCCTGCATCAATCTCTTCTATTTTTTCTTGAAATGTAGTTGGAGGTCTTTTGAAAATAACATCCTTTACTTCTTCTTCACCTAATTTTAGTTTCTTTCTAGATCTGGATTCTCTTCTAGTGAATGCTATAGTAGACAACTCAGTAGGTCTAGTTATGATAACCTTACCTTTCTTCCTAATTAGCTCTTCTTCTTCTAATTTAGTGTATTTTGCCTCATCTTCTACATCATCTTCTTCCAAATAATATCCTTTTCCTTTTGTTAATAGGAGAGTAGAAATTTCTTTTCATAGTTTTCCTATCCTCTTCTTTCCTTTGCTAACTACTTGAGGAATCTTAATTTCAAGTTCTATCCTTACTTTGGCTCATCATAAGTACCAAAATATGTGCCCTTGGGATCCACATGTTCATTCAGCATTGCCTCAATGATATCCTTTGTGTCATCAATGTTAACCTCGTACCTTAGAGGTTTAACCCACACCACTCTAGGTTTGACTGCTTGAGTGTATACCTTATCACAATCTACCATGAAAAAAACATCATTCTTGTAATCTTCTACAAGTTTCATAGGAATTCTAAATCTATTATTCATCTTTTCTTTAAATGAATCAAAATAATTATCCATGATACTGACATAGTTCTCACCCATCTCTACTATATACTCATTAATTTGATATAGGATTGGTACATCTTTTCTCCATATGAATGAACCTTTTGAAGGGAAATTTTTTTGCACATAGAAGAATAAAAAAGTTAAGAGTGAACCAAATTTACACAAGTTATTCTTTAAATTCTTGATGCTCTCCATGCTCTTGTTGAATTAATTCAACATTATCTTGACAAGGTTGAAGGGCATGTTGTTCTTCACCATCTTGAGAGACAGATCAACTGCCTCACATGAAATGCTATTGAGATTACTAGAGCTATAGATCTTATGTTCTATCACATGGATTCCAAATTTTAGCTCCATGTTAGTTGCATAGTTGATCTTCATACCTCTTGCATCCCATTCGGCAAGATTTTTTCTTTCCAGTTCTACCCAACTTAGGGTTTTGGTAGTCTTAGCCTTGTTCAAAATTGGAAGCCCTATGATTTGATGAATAATTTTGTTTGTTATTAGAATAGACTACTCCAACCATAGCTGCCCATTGTGTACATGGCTAAGGATAAATATTATCCATTTTATCTGAAAGTCTCGAGGCATATGTGGAATGTGGATTAAACCCTTGGTCTCCAAGTGTTGATGCTCGGGTTTCAACTAACCATTCACACATAACTTTTCTAGATTTTTATCCATCTCTAGGGTTCCAATTTCTTGTATCAAACAACAAAAATGTGAATGAATATCATTAATAAAGAGTACCTTTGGTGGAATCAGCGACTGATCTCCAGTTGGATCAACCGGTTCCACAATTGCCGAACTCAACTTGAAGTCTAATTCCTTCCAATCAACTCCTGAAACCAACATCTCAGATCTTTTCTTAGTTTTGCTACTGGAGGATTCCATGCTCGATAGGGTTTATGAAAATGAAAAAAATATTCAACAAAAAATCACACAAATCACTTGGAAGCATAGAAATCACTCTTAGCAAATAGCTCTTCGAAAATTCACGGTGATAAAAGAATTTGATTCCTTTGCTTTTAAAAATTTTCACTTTCCAATCACCATAAATTCTTGGTACAATTTCTTGTTTGGTGATAGTCCATCTTCCATTAATTTGATCTTAGCGCTCAACAAAGTTATCCATAACTAGGTATCCACATAATGACTTAGTGTATCCCGAGCTTGCTTAGTAGGGTCTTGCAACCTGACCTAGCTTAGTAAGGTCTATTTTTTCTTTACACACTCAATGATCCCTTTGCATCTTGAATGTTGATATGGATCTTTCCTTCTAGCTGACTAGAACTAATGTAAGATGTCTACTTCAGAGTCTTAGTTCTAGTTATCTCTTTGGGAGATCAAGTAGAAATGCTTAGTCACTCAATTCTTGAGTGACATGTGCTTAATGGCTTAGACTTGCATTCTTAGAAGATTTTGGAATCCATTGTTGTCTCATCTACTTTCTAATGCTGTCAGCCTTGGCTTTCTTTTTATCTTCAATTCTTCTAGTATTCATATAGTTCTTGGCAAGGTGTCCAAGTTCTATACAAATAAAACATCTTCTAGTGGTGTCTCTTGGCCTCATGTGATGTTTTACATAGTTTTCTTCAATGTGTCCAAATTCTCCATAGTAGTGACATCTGCATCATGTGTTGTAGTCCCAACCAAATATAAATTTCACAATTTGTTTGGTTGGGTTCAATATATTGGTTTTGCATTCATAAGATTTGTGCCCATGCTTCTTGCATTTCTGACATTTTCCTTCAAATTTAGGTTTCTCTTTGCATTTAATAGCTCTATGACCATTCTTATTGCAATTGTAACATTTTCCATTGAATTTAGCTTTACCATTACTCCAACATTTCTTTGATATATGACCTAACTTACCACAGTGATTGCAAGTAGGCCTTTGATTCTTTTGAGCTCCTTTCTTGGATGATTCACCTTCTTTTGTTTATCCTATTCCTACTTTTCCTTTCTGTCTATATTGAATTTTCTCATTCAATTGATTCATGTCTTCTTGAGATTTCATCATCCTCTCATTGTTTTTCTTTTTGGTGTTTAGATTATTTTACAATTTTTCATTCTCTGATCTTAGATTCAAGATTTCTTCTTTTGCTTTAGTAAGTTGATCAATGAAGTCTGCCTATTGAAGGGATAGATGCTGACTTTCATTGTTGTTTCCTTCTATCTCTTCTTTTTTCATGTCTTTTTCTTCCATCAATTCACACAATCTTACTAACTGAATTTCTTGTTCTCTTTTGAATTTTCTAACTTCTTCTTGAAGGTTACAATTCTTGTCTAATAGTTCTTTGCTTGCCTCATTAGCTTCATCTAAATTACTTTATGAATATATATCTTCAATTCTTTCTTTAGTGTAGAGTTTTTCATTTATTTGTACTATAAGATCTTTTCTTCTTTCCAAGGATTGAGAGAGTTTCTCCTTTATTTTCTTAAGTTTCCCAATAGTCAAATTCCAAATCCAACTTTTCATTGTCACTAGCCTTATCAATTATGAATACCTCCATTGCCTCTGATCTTTGCTCAAGCTATTATTCTTTTTTTGAGAACGATAATTCTCTAATATCAATTGTTGGAAATATATTATAGGGTAGGTTACTGAGAGGGGAAAAGTGAATCAAGAACCAATAAAACTTAATCTCAATTCACCAATTAATAATTCATAGCTATTTTGATCTAATTGCATATATGAAAAAATGAAAGAAACAAAACATTCATAACACTTTGACACAAGATATTGTGATGCAAAATCCTTCCAAAGAAAGTAAAATTGGGGTGGGGATGATACCCATAAGCCTTAGTAGTGCAGTATAAGGTTGGCCAGTTAAGGCTTATAATTGATCACTTTTGATGATTTTCCTTATTAGGAGAAATAAGGACTACTAGATCCACCTTGTAAAAGGATTTACAAAATATACAATGAAGTATGCACTGGGTAAAGAGATTTACAAAAGACTATTAAGTCTACCTTGTGAAATGATTTAACTGTTCCACCTGTTAAGATGAACCAGTTGCTGATCTTTAATTTGCAACTCTGATTTGCTAGTTGAGATTCTTTTTAGTGTAATGATCACCTTGTTGTGATAGATAAATCTTTGCTACTCCTTATACTAATTTTAGCCTTCTTACTTTACACTTTTTCTCTCACATACATCTTCTCATATTATTACTACATTTGGATGTAATACAATACATTATATATATACCAATCCAAATTACAATTCATCAATGTCCACTACAATACAAGTTTCACCAAAATACATAAAGTTGGCCCAATTGTTGGTACATAGGTTCTGAAGACAAACTTAGTGAGGTTTTGATACTTGAAAACTATTGTCAAAACTCATCATCATCATGCTCTTGATAGATGTAGAAGCTTAGTTCATACTAATCACTTCCAAGCAGTCTAAACTTGGTCAATACTGGTGAATCGATGAAAACTGCAAAATGTGGCATATAAACTAAATCACTTGGTTGAAACTACATAGCTTGGTCAACAGTATCACTTTGAGCTCAGTATAAAATGAATCACTTGGTTGTCGCATCCTAGCTTAGTCAACATTAGATTCACATCATTGATGTTGTGAACTCGATAAACATTGGAGTACTCAGTTTGCACTGTGCTACTCAATAAACACTATGAAGCTTGGTTTACACTAATAATCATCAACTTGGTAGATATTTCTTGGTGTGAATTCAGTACTATTTCTAGAACTTGGTAGAAATTATAGAACTCAGTAGAACTTGAATTACTTGGTTAACACTGTAAACTACAAGATAAGCTCGATAGCTACTAACTATTTCATTAAGTGTGAGTCACTAATAAAAAAACTTGACTATAATGTCAACAAGTGGATGAAAGGTTTGGAGTAAAAGAAATAATGTTGGATTATAATTTTGATGAAGAAGAAGATAATATTAGACCTATTAGAGAGAATATTGAAGTTTTCTTTCTGACTAACAATGATTTGTAGAATGAAGTTCAAATTGTTGAACAAAGAGGAGAACCAATATATGAACCTAGAGAAGAAGTTAGAATTGAAACAATAACACCTACACCAAACATAAATTTGACAAAGAACCACCCTCTTGATTAGATTATTGGAAGCAAAGACAAAGGAGTTATGACAAGAAATTGAGTACATGAAGAATGGTGTCTGATTTCTCAAGTTGAACCAAAGAGCACATATGAGGCATGAAAGGGTGATCATTGGATTCAAAAAATGAAGGAAGAACTAGATTAGATTGTGAAGAATGAGATGTGGGAATTTGTTTCTATACCTAAAGACAAGAATGTTAGAGGAACTAAATTGGTTTTCTAAAATAAGATGAATGACCAAGGTGAATTTGAGAGGAATAAAGAAAGATTGGTATGCAAAGTATATTCATAGCAAGAAGGCATAGATTATGAGGAAAAAATTTCCCCTATTGCCATAGTTGAAGTAGTAATAATGTTCTTGGCCTATGCAAGAAGTAAGAAGTTCAAAGTGTATCAGATGGATGTAAAGTCAACATTTTTGAATGGAGAACTTGAACATGAAGTTAACATTGTGTAACCTGAAGGTTTTCCTTTGATAGAAGAAAAATACATGATATGTAGATTGAAGAAATGATTGTATGGTCTAAAGAAAACACCTAGAACTTGGTATTCAAGACTGGACAAATATTTGGAAAATTTTGGATTTGCTAAGGGTATGAAAAATAGTAATTTGTATTTGAAATAAATTGAGAATGAATTGTTGATTATTGTAATATTTGCGGATGGCATAATCTTTGGAAGACATGATGAAGCAAGTGAAAATTTTTTTGATGAAATGAAGAATGAATTTTAGATGAGTATGATTGGCGAGATGAAATTTTTCTTGGGGCTACAAATTGTATAGAATAGTAATGATATTTTCTTAGCACAAGCTAAGTATTTGAAATACTTGTTGAAAACATGTGGCTTGGAAATTTGTAAGCATGTTGGTACACCTATGATAAGTGGTCGAATGTTATCTAACAAAGATGAAACACCTACAGTTGAGAAAAAGAAGTATAGATCTATTATTGAAAGTTTGTAATATTTGACTCACACCAGACTAGATATAGAAAATGTAGTTTAATAGTAGCAACATTTCAAGCTGATCCTAAGAAATCACATTATGTAACAATAAAAAGAATATTTAGATATGTGAACGGTACACCTAATTTTAAATTGTGATATGATAGATTAAGTGATTTTACTTTGTGTGCATATAATGATGTAGATTGGGAAGGTAGTATGGATGACAAAAGGAGCACTAGTAATGGAGCATTTTTCTTTGGAGGAAGATTGGTTTCTTTGCTAAGAAAGAAAGATGACTTTATTTCATAGAGTATAGTAAAAGTAGGATATGTAGTAGCAAAAAAAATTGTAATTAGATCATGTGTACTTGTTTTATCACAATGTATGATAATAGGTTCTAAAAATTCTATCCCCATGATCTAATTACAATTATTTTCTTGTTGAAGAACATTGGGATAGAATTTCTAGAACCTATTATCATACATTGTGATAAAACAAGTATAGTAACTATGTCTAAGAATCCTATGTTGCATTCTAAGAATAAGCATATATCTATTGAGTATCATTTTTTGAGAGAGAAACTTGTAGAGAAAGAGATCAGATTAGAATATGTAAGTAGAAAAGATAAGATTGTAGATATCTTTACAAAGCCTTTGCCTAAAGAAATATTTGAGTATTGGTGAGGCATGATTAGGGTCATACCCCTACCTACATCTAAGTAAATGATGCAAAAGGTACATCAACCGAATGGTACATAACATTATTATTTATCTAGACTAAGTGTTGATTCTTCTTGAATGGAGGAGTATCTGAGATAAGAAGAGTCATCAAGGACTCTTGGTAGTTGGTTTTAATGAAGCCTTTCTCATAGATGTCAATTGGGAGAAGTATATTACATGACAAACATATCCTATGTATCAAGAAAAAGTATTGTAGATGGAGAATATAAGCTCTCTAACATAATGAAGGAGAAATACTATCGAAAGAAATTGATCTCAATAGGGAGAACCATTGAATGGGGGAGAAGTGTTATAATGGGAGATTTACTATTGAGATTAATTGTTATCAATGGGGAAGAAGTGTGAACAACTAACGTTGATCCTACAAATGAGAAAGCTAATGTTGATCCTACGAATGAGAAAGAATATGTGAGTTTCAAATTTGATTGACTAAGAGGATTTGAAAAGAAGAGAACATCAACAATAGTAGTGTTTGATTTGGTATTCTGGGAACTTAGATATTTTTCATCTATGTTTCCATCAATGCCAAAAGGGGGAAGATTGTTAGCATGAATGCTGATAGTATTCTCTAGGGGGAGTATCCTATGCATCAGATGGATGCATAAAATGATTTACATGTAGCATTCATGACTTTCTTTGTCATTTATGTCAACACGGTATTGTTTCTATGAAGACTAACAAGGTAGAAAACAAAGAAAAAAAAATTATGGCTTGTGTATTGATGATCAAGTCAAGCGTAGTTGAGGATGTTTTCTACACTATATCATGATGAAGTGGATAATTGGGCATACAAAGAGTCAAAGACATGGAGAATATATTATTGAATTACAAAAGATTGTAAGAAAACAAAGTACCTCATAAGTGGTTTTTGATGATTCATTTGTATCTATTAACTAGGATATAATCATAATGAGTGTAGTTAGACAATGATAAAAGATAGTTTGATGATGATGTTAGTGAGTCCACAAGGATAGATGTTACACATGTGAGAAGTTTTAAAGACTATGAGCAAACAATATTGTGTTATTGTAAAGTGATTTTTTATCTTAAAGAGGTCCTATTATAATTAATTAGGAAAGCCCCAAGGATAATTCAAGGAATTTTTTTGATGAAGTGATATAAAGGGAGGTTATTTTCCTTGTTGTGGAGTATGTATTCAAGTGTGTGATATGCAAAGTATTCGATAAATGCAAGTAAGCAATCCAAGGGATTATTGGATGTGAAGTTGGTGATTTGGTATCGAGATCAAACAAGGTTTGGTGGTCTTTCCCTTGAAGCTATTTGGAAAGTGGACCCTTCTACCTTCTACAACTTCTAGTAGGGTTGGTACAACTCCTAACAGGGTTGGCAAAACTCATAACATGGTTGACACAACTCCTAATAGGGTTGTAATCTAGGGATTCAAAGTCTCCTAATAGGGACTCATATGTACTAAATGTATTTCATTGGCTCCTATAAAAATCCATCCTCTTACAAGTAACTTTTATATATTAGTACATCATTTTTTGGGTACCATCCCCACTAGGGTTTTCCCTCTAATCAAGGGTTTCCCTAGTTAACATATCTAGTGTTATTGTGTATGTATATCTTCTTATGATTTATGATTATATTGTTCACATGGTTAAGGATTAATAATGTTGATAAGTGTTTTAATAGTTGGATAACTAATTTACCCCCCTCCACTTTCTAACAAATTCTATATGTTTTGTCAGATTGGCCATATGACACTTAGACAATTTTCTAAGTATACATGCCATAACTTCATCTTCATGATCTTCCCACCTTATATGACTAATATGTTACCATAAATAACAACATCAAAATATCTAACCTAGCCAAATTGTCAATAATCTCCCCCTTTGGAATTTATGGCAATATAGGGAAAATTGGCTAAGTCTAAAAAATAAAACTTCTCAAAATTGACCTTGACAAAATTTCAAAATTATGGATCATTAAATATTTACCATTTTTCCTTATATCATATAATCACATTATTATTCCCCCTTTGATTATAATTCTGACTTTTATTACAACTTCTACATTACTCACCCTTCAATTAGACGTTGTCTTTTCCTTATATGCAACTTTCATTTTCTCCATTACACACACACACACATCTCTCTCTCTCTCTCTCTCTCTCTCTCTCTCTCTCTCTCTCTCTCTCTCTCTCTCTCTCTCTCTGTGTGTGTGTGTGTGTGTGTGTGTGTCTATATATATATACACACACACACACACACACATACACATATATACATCTGTATATATGCATATGTGTGTATATACGAACACACACATATATGCATATATACATATATAACTATACTTTCAAGATGTTCATCATTAACATGAAAACATTTCCACAATCAGTTGGAGTAGGGAGATGCATAGTCTAGATTCAATTATGTGCCATATTTTTGCATCAACATTTTGAATCACATTGTATGATCCATCATTAGGATGTTCATCATTATTTACTTTGCACAATTTTTGTATCATGTTTTCTCTATCTTTTTATCTTTATCAATTAATCTTTTTTATCTGTTAATTAATCTATAATAAAGGTCTTTAGTGATTTTACCTTGAATATCTTCATTTTTATTATTATACAAGATCGTATGTTTAATAACCACATTCTCAAGCTTTATTTTTTCAATAGCAATGTATAAGTATTTTTTTAGTTGTGCAAAATCACCTTCATCAATGATAGCACAATTTACTTTCTTAATTTTAGTCTTCCAAGCCTTCCTTCCTTTTCTCACAAACTTTGATCATTCTTTTTCTATCTTTTCTAGCTTAGCATCCTTAGGAGTGTCTATTTGACCTCTCATCTTCTTCTTGGATTCAAATGACATTATCTCTTTGTGCCTCTTTCCTGGTCCAACTGCCATCTATTTCACTCTTTTCTATTTATGAGTCTCTACAGGCTCTTGCTTGATATCAACTTATATAGTTGACTTACTTTTTGTTTCCACAATCTTTACTTCTTCCTCTTCACTATATTCCATTGATTGCATAGTGGGTTCTCTCTATGGTTTCTCTTGTGCCACAATTACGTAAGGAATCATTGATGCTACTGCTTGAGGTTATGCAATAGTTATACCTTCTAATGGTCTTGCTGCTTCAAGAGGTTTAAAAAACATGATGCATTCTTGTCCACTCTTCTTCATACCTATTATTGTTTGTCTAATAGTTTCTACTTCTTCAATGGTTATTTGGGCTTCTTTCATGATCTTCTTCATGGTGGCCTCAACCTTTTTCTTTTTTGACTTCTCAAGGTGGGCTTGATTAGTCATCTACATGATATCTTCAAAGGTTCCAAATCTATTGATTTCCTCATCTCTTCTTGACTTAAGAATTATTTCCACATATCCTTCAATTTTTTATTCACTAACCTCATATCCCAAAGGCTCTACATATTAAATTCTAGGTTCTATTTTCTCTATGTATATAAAGTTAGTACCAATCATAAAGAATATATCATTCTTGATTTTTCCTAAAACTTAGAGTGGAATCATATACCTTTGACTCATTCCAACTTGGAAGGTCTTCACAATTAGATCCACACTACTCTCAATTTTTTCAATAGGATATCTTCTGTACAAGTGAGATATATTGTCAATGGTTAACCTGTTATTGTTAAGAAACTCAGTCCCATGACCTTCTTCTCCACAAGAAAAATAAGTAACCTTAAATTCATCTCTACTTGTCTTTCTCTTTTCCTTAAAAGGTCTAGGTTCATTTCCTGCACTTGGTTTATCTTTTTCCAAGTGATTATGCTTCTCCTTCCCTCGAGAACTACCTTGATGTATTCTTTTCAACTTATCTTCTACCTTTACATCATACTGATAAGCATCCTCAACCAAATCAATCTTTAGTGTACCAACCTCATCCCAAGTATTGAATCTCAAACCATTAATAGACTAAGCCATCTTCTCCTTGGAAATTTCTCTATGTCCAAACTGAATTGTCAACTTATAAAACTCCTTGGTGTAATCTTTCATAGACATATCCTTCTATTTCATATTCTACAATTTACTAAACAACTCAGGTTCATAATCAAAAGGAATGAAGCTAGATTTTAACTTAGTCACCATCAATTTCTAATGAGTGATCTTCATTTCACCTTCTTCTTCTCTATCACGCTGCAATTCTTTCTAGCAAAGAGCAACATGTCCTTTCAGCTTACTTTGTGCCAATCTCACCCTGAGTAGATCATCAATATCCTCTAACTCAAACTAGTCTTCCATCTCATCAATCCAATCGATTAGGTCTTTAGGATTCAAAGTACTTGAGAAATTAGAAACATCCATCTTATGCTTCAACTTCAATCGAGCATCAGATCTATTCAACCACAAAACTCTCTCCCTATGATTTACTCTATCTTTATCACTAGATCCAATAGCTTCAATTTCTTCAACAACTTCTTCATAACCATCTTCAGTACTAACATTCCTAGGTACATTAGATAGAGGTCTCATGATCTCATTTCTCATTAACTCCATTTTGGATCTAAAATTTAGTTTAATCTTCTCCAAAATATTTGTCTCCACAACATTAAAAAGATCATTAATCACCCTAGGATCCAATCTTCTTGGAGACATCTTCCAAGATACAAACCTAAATAAAAAAATCCACAAGATCAACCAAATAGATCTAGCCTTCACTTTGATACCACCTAATGTAGTGCAAAACAAGATAAACCCCCGAAGGAGGTGATCTAGTTCGCACCAATAATAATACATCAGCAACACAACCCAATATACAAGATATCATACCAAACTCAAGCCTTTATTCACACGAACAACTAGTTATATTACACATGTAGGGATATAACACCTTCCTAGTTATAACAAAATACAAAGAAAATAATAGTTATGCATAATTAGAAATCATAATATTTGATGACTCATCATCAACCATCAAGAAATCATAAGTAGAATGCATAATATTTGATGACTCATCATCAACCATCAAGAAATCATCTATAGATTCTCTTGTAGCTTCTAATAGGGAATCAACCAAAATATGAAGAGGTATGTAAGGAAGCCTTATTCAAATCAAAAACTTATTAAAAGATTCAGAAGTAGGAGGAAAATAGGGTGTCATAGTTTTACCATCCATGGGTGATAATGGTTAGACCAAGTGAAAGAAAAAATATAGAGAAATCTTCTTTCAATCCAAAATATTATCAAACTTCAAAATAAAAAACCCCTTGGCCATGGTAAAAATATGGATAACACCTAAAAAAATGGGTTCCCACACTAAATAAATACATTCATGCAAATTAGGAAGACTTGGTCATAGGCTTTGGAAGAGACAAATAATAACATGATAAAAAGATTGGAGGAAATATCTTTGATGTCTTTTAGCACATGTTCATCCAAAGATATTAATATAGGGATAGAAATAGGAAAAGGACCATTCTCCTTTGAATCTGATTCACCATGGGGAAGAGGAACTGACAAAGCTTCCATGAAATTAGTAGAAAATGACAGAGAACCAATAGATTGAGGTTCCCTAGCAACCAAAACAAAACTAGTAGATAGGGAAAAACCAAATGAACTTAGAGTAGAATCCTTAGTATTAGTGCAAGCCATAGACCAATTGCTAGAACCATCACAAAAACTACTGCTAGAACTACCTGCAATAATAATCGTAGAAACACTATAGGAGGAACCAATAGAAACATCAACACTAGTAGTTAGTAAAACCTTAAGACTAGTACCAGTGGTCATGCCACCACCCATACCAACCACACATGAGCTAGTAACAACACCAATAGGTGATAAAAGCCTAGTGCCAAAACTTGAGAAAGTGCTTACGCCAACACCCAAACTTATTAGAGTAAAGCTAGCAACTACACTAGCAGATGATACAACCCTAGCACCTGTGCACACAAAAATACAAACTCCTCTATTAGCACCCAAATTGATCATACTATTTCTATCCATGACACCAATAAATAAGAGAATATTCACTAATACATTATAGGTCAATTTTTGACCTTTTATTTCTACCAAACCCTTGATTGGCTTGTTGAATAATTTTTATTTTTATTTTCAATGCCTGAGTTGGCCAAAATTTCAACCAAATTAGGGCTTCCCAAAATTGTCAAATTTCAACGAAATTGGGTTCATAATCCAAAAAAAGAAAAAAAGTTCCATCACATTCTTATTTTGTCAGAGGACGTTGAATGTGGTTTGCGTATGTGGGAGCCATTTGAGGTAAGAGCATTTTGCATTGATTTGTTTTCATTTTTGTTTTTTTTCCAGATCCGCTCATGAATACTTAAAATCATTTTTTTCTTGTTTTAATGTACGACTATGATAGTCATGTCCTTGGAGTCTTAATCACTAAACATCATGGGGAATGCCTTAATGAATATTGCCGATGCTTCAGTCCATATGTGCCTTTGTATCGATTCTAGTAGTGCTCTCCCCCTATTCTGTACTTTATATTTATATTGTGATAAGGAAGGAAGATTGGAGGACATTTTATTAATTTTTGCAAATTACTAGAATAGGTTAATTGGACTCAAACATTAATACAAGGTTTTAGCAAACATCTATATAGTATGTTGTGAACTATGAGTTTTTTTTTCAACTTTTGAAGGCTTTTGATTGTACCAAGGAGGAAAAAAATTAGAAAATGATATTGTTTTAAACTACTTCGTGCTATATCATTGATGTAAGTGACATAATCAAAAGATGTCAATGACTACAAGTGTAAAAAGATTAATGAGTAAATATTCTAACTCCCTAATTTTTTTTTGAACATTACTTTCTTATTTAATTACCTTATTTGGGCTATTTCGGTAGAACATTTTCCTAAAGACAGTAGGGCCAATCTTCAATGATATTGGGAGACCATTCTCTCCCATTATAAATTTTGTGTCTTCCCATGATTCAATTCTTGCTTGTAGCTCATTTATCATATCAATGATAGAACTCCATGATTTCCCTTCTTTCTAATTAGGTTGTGGAGAAAATGGAATGGATAAGCTTATGTAAATTGAAGTCGAATTGATTTTTTTAAAATGGATATAAAGATTGAATTTTAGAAGGAAAGTAGAATATCATTTTCTTTTATATTTTTAATTAATGTTAGGGGATTTTAGAAATATGATTTAAATCTTAATTTAATAATTAAATTTAATATATAGAGAGATCTTTTTTAAGGTGCTTATTACATCTTAACACCATAGAAATATTGATCCAACTACATACATATTCTAGAATCCAAATAATAAAACAATGAAACTCATTCAACCCATGCCAATTGACTTACCTCAAGATCTTGCACAAAAATAATGCAGACTAGGAAAAATAATCATCGATAGGTTTCATTTTAGCAGTCAAGTTTTCAAGATTGGTCAACACCCTCACTTGTGGACCTCTCATGTCAAGAACTTTCTACACTATTTCAACACCATGTTCTTTCTTCTAAGCTAATAGTTCTTGAGGTGCATTTTCTTGTAAAAGATTAATTTTGTTAAAAAATTCATTGAGGGGCATAGATTTTGTCACAAATACAATGATTCTGATCTTCACTCGTAATTTATCCATTATGTATCTTAAATTCATGCCTCCAACATAGTGACCCACCAATATTACCTAGACCCAAAAAATTAAAACCAAATGGAAGTAAAAAATCACATTTATTGAGAGGGAAAAAGAAGTGGTGTAGAGATCATACTTTTTGGAGGGGAGGAAGACAATTGAACAACTCAATAAGTGGCTGATTTATGTCACACCATGTTTGAATTTGATGGGAATCTTTTGGGTGAGTTCCACAAGATGCAAGATCTATTGTAGTGGCATCATGGCTTGCCTTTCTTAGGAGAGGGATAATTTTGTACCAAAACCAAGCTCCATGACATCCTCCATGAACCAACACAAAGTGTGTGTTTTCCCCTACCACTATGTTTGCCTCCATCACTAATTTTCTTTAATGAATTGACACTTTCAAAAGAGTTGATTATAAGAAAAGGGATAAAAAATACAATAGACATATGACATCATGCCATATCATGTCAATGGAAGAAAAAGATGAAACACATCCATTTCACAAGTAAGTCAAAGAAAGCAGAAAATAAAGGTTGTTTGCATCACAACTTGATTGAAAATAATGACCACTAACATGTGTCTAATTTCTTAAAAGCGAGAGCATTAAAGGGAAATAGAACAAATAAAATGGATATATTACAACATTTCATATGAAATGAAGAAAAAGTTTTGAATGATGAGAATATCTTGATCACGTGATCAAGTAAATCAAGAAATCAAAGATCATTTGAATTTAAAATATTGACTATCAACATGACTTATTATGGATACATCACATCATGTCACATTTCTTCATATTGAACATAGAAATTACATTCAAAACTAAGAACTTCAATGTTGTTTTAAATAACCATCTACTACCAACATGTTGTTAGAAACAATTGATTAATTGTGTATTATCTTTGATGTTACACAAAATGTCATATCATTGCCAATCAGTGTAGCTCAAGCTCACTCGAGCATTGAAGATAGTTTCCTATGTCTGTTGAGCATTCCTAAGTTTGTCTAGTTTAGAACATAGTGTCTACCAAGTTCACTTGGGTGACAAAGGAAAGTTTTTAGAAGTTGAGTGTTAACTGAGATCACTCAATTAATGAAGGAAATGTTGGATGGAACTAGTGTTAACCAAGCTCACTCAGTTACCAAAGGAACTTTGTGAATATGCAGTGTTAACTGAGTTCACTTGATTAACATAGGAAAATCACTTTCAGTTAGTATCTACCAAGTAGGGTCAGCTAATGAAGGATTTTCTTATTTTGGCATATTGAGTTCAATTGAATTGTTTATTGGTTCTAGCTGATTGAGGGGATGAATATTAATTATCATAAGTAGTATTCAAGCTGGCTTGAAAATGTATAAGGTATAAATATAAGGTCAAGTTGAGGATTGAATGTGTGGAACATAATTAAATATTTTGATGATGCTTAGAGGAAGCAACTTAGATGGATAAGCATAATATCCTCGATGAGCTACAAAGATACATTTGATTAGGAAGGATCAAGTATACAAGAAAAAATTGAGATCCATAATTAGAAATTCATTTGTGTTAGAAATTAAGTCATCTCATTGTTACCTTCTAACCATTGTAGTAGTGACCTAAATCTCATAGTTGGCTAAATAGCTATTTGTAAATCTAACAAAGTGGCATTTCTATTGAAGTATCTAAAGATCTCTAACAAGGAAACTCCTAATAGGGTGATTAAATCATCTAATAGAGTTACACCTAATAGTGTGTTTTGTAACCTTTAACAAGGTTGGTTCCTGATAGGGCTCACTTCAAAAGAGTGAAAATTAGTAACTAGTTGCAATTAGTGATTTTTCTCAAATTGGGTTTCTATGTTAAATCTTGGTGTCACTTGTGTTCATGCTATTTTCTTTTATATGTTTGCAACTAGGATAATTAATGCTAATCACAATAAACATCTTATAAGTTTCATTTTCTAAGTTACTATTGTTGTTTCAGCTATTGTTGAGTTGTAGTATTTTCTAGAGTAAATCGAGTACCTATGTGTTTGTCGAGTTCCAACAGAGTTCAGTTTAATTAGAGTTTTCATTTTTATTGACATTTAATGAATCTGAGATTTATTTTTGTGGTAACTAATTCACCCATACCCTCTTAGTTACTCCTCTTAAATTTCCAACAATTCGTATTAGAGCATTTGGTGCTTATAAAGAAGGTTTCAAGGACCTAAGCTAAAGATCAAGATGTCTTATAGAAGAGAGATTCCCAAGTTCACCAGAGACAACTTTGCAGAATGGAAAGGACTTAGGAGGTTACATTTGGAAACTATCACTAATTTAGGTTGTAAATATCTTGATAGTAAATACATGATTCCTACTAGAACATTATTAGTTGAAGAAATTACTGAAAAGAAAAGTCATAACATCATGCTGATTGACATTGCTTCTGCTCTTAATTATGTTGAATTTGATGAAGTCAAAAGTTGCACTACAACTTATGAAATATGGATCAAACTAAAAGCCATCTATGGAGGAGATGATAATATAAGAAGAGCTAAATTCAAAAGTCTCAGAGGCCAGTTTCATCAGATGAAGATGAGAGAAGATGAAAACATTACAAAATATGTTGAGTGAATTAAAGCAAGTGTGAGCCCAATCAAAGCATCTAGATGAGACATTGATGACAAAATAGTTGTAAGAAAGGTACTCAAAACCTTTCTTCCTATCTATGCAATTATAGTGTCTATTATTCAAGAGTTGAGATGTGATGCAAATATCAATATAACTTTGGATGTTGTAGTTGGAAGATTGATAGCTTTTGAGTGGGATAACTATGTCCTTAGTTCCAAAGGTATTGAGTTTTCATTTGGAGCCAACCTTTCACTCAAGAAAAAGGGTAAGAATTCAAAAGCCAATCAATTAGAAAGTGAAGAAGAGGAAGAAAGTTCAAACAATGGTCTTGAAGTTGTTGAAGCCCTACTTGCAAGGAAATATTCCAAAGGTAGAGGAAAGTACAAAGGTAAGATTCTTCTAATCTATTTTTCTTGTCAAGAAGTTGGTCAGATTACTACAAAATGTCCCAACAAAGAAGACAGAGAAAAAAATATAAGCATTAAGTTCAAAGGCAAGAAGGAATTGAAGAACTTAAAGGACTACAAGGACAAAGGTAAGAAATCTTGTTTAATGGCTAAAGATTTTGATAACAATGAAGATGAAATGGTATATATTGTTGTAAAAGATGAATTTGATGATGAACGAGATAAAATGACACTTATCTCTCATGTTAGCAAAAATGATACATAGATTATTGATAGTGGCTGCTCACATCATATGACTAGAGACAAAACAAAATTTGAACACATGGAACATTATGATGGTGGTAGTGTAAGATTTGGAAACAATGAAACTTGTTGCATAAAGGGAAAATGTTGTATCTCATTAAACAATACTTAGAGGTGACAATGCTTATTGGGTCGAAGGACTAAAGCATAATCCATTGAGTATGTCATGGTTGAATAACATTGGATTCAAGGTAGAATTCATGAATGAGAAGGCCAAACTACTAGATGGAAAAGGTAATCTAGTTGGGTCTGGCAAACAAACAAAAGGTAATCTATTCTACCTAGATCTTAGTGAAAGCTCATGTTTTATTACTCAAGTAGAAGAAAGTTGGTTATGGAACAAAATATTATGTCATGTAAACTTTGATAATCTAATCATAATAAGCAAAAATAGAAGAGTAAGAGGTATTCCTAATCTGAAGAAACCTAATATGGGTCTATGTAAAAATTGTCAAATTGGAAAGATGGGAAAAATTAGTTTCAAAAGCAAGAGCTATCATTTTGAAGAAGTCTTAGAGCTTGTTCATACAAACTTATGTAGATCTATTGGAATAGAGAGTTGCAATGGAGATAATTTTTTCATTTTTTTTGTTGATGATTATTCTAGATTGATGATTGTAATGTATCTAAAAGAAAAGTATGAAGTATTTCAAAAATTTAAATAGTATTTGGCAAAAGTAGAGAAAGAAACTAGAAATATGCTCAAATGTTTGAGATCAGACAAAGGTGGTGAATTAATTTTCAATGAGTTCAATGAATTATGTATTGAAAAAGGAATTAAGAGACATGCGTTAGCCCCTGGTACACCTCAATAGAATGGTATAGCTGAAAGAAGGAATAGATCCATCATGGATTGTGCAAGAACATTAGTGATAGAAAAAAATGTTGCAATCAAATACTAGAAGGGAGCAATCAGTATTGTAATACATAGCTTGAATAGAGTATAGCTGAAGAAAGACTCAAATCAAACTCCTTCTGAACTATGGTATGGCTACAAACTTGATGTAAGTTACTTGAAAGTATTTGGTAGCAGATGTTATATCTTGAAGGATTCTAGGAAAGGTAAATTTGATGTCAAAAGTGATGAAGGCATATTCCAAGGATACTCCTACAAAACTAAAGCATACAAATGTTTGAATTTATCTACTCATAAAATCTTAGAGAGTGCATATGTGAAAATTGATGAGTTTGTAGAAAAGAGTGAAGAAGATAGTAGTAAAGAACTCGAGGACTACAAAAGGCTTGTATACTATGAACCTAATACATTACTTAATCAATCTGGAAGTTAGGAAGCTTCACCTCCCGAGTCCCCAAAATCTCCTAAACCTACCAAGTTGCAACTAGTGAAACTTGAGTCATAGTCTGAAGGACCCAAGTTGTAGTCAGAAGCTACCAAGCTGTTGGTAGAGAAAATTGAGTCTAATAGACCCGAGTCACAGACAGTGGGACCTGAGCTTAATATAAAAGATCATTAAGAGGTTAGTGGAACAAACTCCAAATCCAAATTACTTGTGTTAGCAAGATATGTTAGAAGGTGTCATGCACCTGATTAGATCATTGTAGACAAGTTAGATGGAACATTGACAAGAAACAAATTGAAAGGTACATGTTTTCTTGCTGAATTTGAACCTAGAAATGTTAAATATTATATGGATAATGAAAGTTGGATTGAAGCCATAAATGAAGAAATAGAATAGATAGAGAAGAATAAGACTTGGACTCTTGTTCCCAGACCCAAGGATAAAAATGTAACAGGCACAAAGTGGGTATTTAGAAACAAGTTGAATGAAGATGGAGAAGTTTCAAGAAACAAAGCTAAGTTATTTTGTAAAGGTTATTCTCAAGAAGAAGGTATTGATTATGGTGAAATTTTTGCTCCTGTTGCAAGATTAGAAGATGTTAGAACTTTACTAGCATATGCAGCATAGGAAGGATTTAAAGTTTATCAAATGGATGTAAAATTTGCATTCTTGAATGGAATTCTTGATGTGAAAGTTTACATAGAACAACTTGAAGGTTTTGTGGATTCTACCAAAAGAGATATAGTTTGCAAATTACACAAAACATTGTATGGTCTCAAGCAAGCTCCTAGAGCTTGGTACGAAAGACTTCACAACTACTTGATAAAATTTGGTTTTCGAAGAAAAAATGATAACAACAGTCTGTATATCAAAGAACAACCAGACAAGAAAATTTGTGTTGCTAGAAATATTTGTGGATGACACTTTATTTATAGGAAATGGCGACTTGTGCAAAGCATTTTCAAAAGAAATGAGTAAATAATTTGAGATGTCCATGTTTGGAGAGATAAAATTCCTTTTTGGATTATAGATCCAATAGAAGAAAGATGGTATCTACATTACTCAATCTAAATATATCAAGGGAATACTAAAGAATTTTTGAATGAAAGATTCAAAAATAGTTGGAATACCTATGTCTATTGGACATAAAATTTTCAAAAATGGTAATTTCAACGAGGTACATTAGACCGCATACAGATCAATGATTGGAAAATTGCAATATGCACTGCACACAAGGATTGATATTGCATTAGAAGTTGGTATGGTGGCAATATTCTTAGCAAATCCCAAAGAAAATCACATAATGGAAATCAAAAGAATCATAATGTATCTAAAAGGTACTAAAGAATATGGTTTATCGTACAAAAAAGGAGGCAATTTTTATTTGAAAGCATTCATAGATGTTGATTAGGTAGGAAGTGTTGATGAAAGAAAGAGCACCAGTGGTGAAGCATTCTTTTTTGGTAAAAGACTAGTCTCTTGGACAAGCAAGAAACAAAATTGTATTTCCCAGTCCATAACAAAGGTAGAATATGTGGCATGAATAGTTAATTATTCAAATGTTGTTTGGTTCAAGCAACTATTGGCAGGTATGAAGATAAAAATAAAATATCCAATGGTTATCTTGTATGATAACACCAATATATTTAATATATCAAAGAATCTTGTGATTCATACCAAAAAAAAAAACACATTGCTATAAAATATCAATTTTTTTAGAGAATTGGTACAAGATAAAGAGGTAATATTGGACTATGTGAATACTAAAGAGAAAATTATAGATATATTAACTAAGCCATTACCTAAGGATAAATTTATGTGTCTAAGAGGTAAGTTAGGGGTGATTTCCCTATTTGAAGCTCACTAAATGAAGTTTAGTGATGCATCAACTAGAGCATGTTGAAGATCAATCAGTTGATGCAGTATTGATAAGGGCACATTGCAAATGAATCAGTACATGAGGTAAATTAATATTTACTGAATATTGTATTTGGCATGAGATGTCAAGGAGGGAGAATTTTACTATCATATTACAAAAAAATTCTTAAAAGGGAAAGTCTAATGATAAATCAAAAAAATATATGTCAAAAAGGGAGAATGAACTTGGTTTGATATCAAAGATAGAGTTTTCTATTAGAAGAAAATGTTGAAGATAGAGTTTTATTGATAGAGGGAGAAATTGAAGGCAAAGGGAGTTCACACTGATAGGGGAAGTTCTCATGGATGAGAATCATAAAGAAACTAAGGATATGTTCCTTATTTTATTCTTGCTCTAACATTTTATTACATTATGACATGTTGTGTTACCATAAATGCAAAAGAGGGAGATTGTTGGAAAAAATGATTAATTGTGTATTTTCTTTCATGTTACACAAAATTTCATATCATTTCCAATACGTGTATGTCGAGCTCACTTGGGAATTGAAGATATTTTCCTATGTTTATCGAGCATTCCAAAGCTTACCTAGTTCATAAGATAGTGTCTACCGAGTTCACTCAGGTGACAAAGGAAAGTTTGGAGAAATTGATGTTAATCAAGCTTACTTAGTTAATGATAGAAATGTTGGATGGAATCGGTGTTAACCAAGCTCACTTAGTTACCAAAGGAACTTTGTGAATATGCAATGTTAACTAAGTTCACTTGGTTGACATAGGAAAATATACTTTGAGTTAGTATCTACTGAGCAAGGTCGACTAATGAAGGATTTTCTTATTTTGGCATATTGAGTTTAATTGAATTATTTGTTGGTTCTAGCTAATTGATGAGATGAATATTAAATTATTCTAAGTAGTATTCAAGCTGACTTGACAATGTATAAGTGATAAATATAAGGTCAAGTTAAGGATTGAATGTGTGGAACATAATTGAAGATTTTGATGATGCTTAGAGGAAGCGAATTAGAAAGATAAGTAGAATATCCTTGGTGATTTGTAAAGATACATTTGATTAGGAAGGATTAAGTATACAAGCCATAATTAAGATCTATAATCAACAATTCAGTTGCATCTGAAATTAGGTCACCTCATTGTTACCTTCTAACCATTGTAGCAGCGATCTGAATCACTTAACAAAGTTGGCTTAAAAACTATTTGTAAATCCTCTAACAAGGTGACATTTCTATTGAAGTGTTTAAAGACCTCTAGTAAAGCCACTTCTAATAGGGTGATTAAAAACTCTAATAGGGTCAGACATAATAGTGTATTTTGTAACCTTTAATAGGGTTGGCTCCTAACAAGGCTCACTTCAAAGGAGTGAAAATAAGTAAGTAGTTGCAATTGGTGGTTTTTCCCAAATTGGGTTTCCACATTAAATCTTGGTGTCACTTGTTTTCATGCTATTTTCTTTTATGTGTTTGCAATAAAGATAATTAAGGCTAATCACCGTAAACATCTTATAATTTTCATATTCTAAGTTACTCCTGTTATTTTAGTTATTGCCAAGTTGCAATATTTTCTAGAGTAAATTGAGTACCTATGTGTTTTCCAAGTTATAGTAGAGTTTAGTTTAACCAAAGTTTTGATTTACATTGACATCTAAGGGATCTAAAATTTATTTTTGTGGTAACTAACTCACCCCTCCCCTCTTAGTTACTCCTCTTATATTTCCAACACATGTGTCATCAATAGTTGATTATAAGAAATAAAATAGATATATAAAATCATATGACATGAATTAAAGGAAGAAAACTTGAATGGTGAAACATATCTATATGACATGATCAATTGAATCAAACAAGTCAAAGATTACTAGTGTTATAATTTGATTCCAAAATTTGAATCAAACTGAGAAAAAATGTAGTTAGGGTTATTGGTCATTTTGAACATTATAAGAAATGGAAAAGCTAAACATTATGTATAATAGAGAACATCTTATCTATTTTAGTACAAGATTGAGTAATTGTACCTATAAATTTTATCTTTTGTAAGGTACAAAATTGGCCAATTGTGCATATAAGGCTAGTAAAATATGAGATCATTGTCATGGTATCTATGTTGGACCTAATGAGGGAAATGATATGTGTCTTTTTCCTTTTTGATGAATGTTTTAATAAAGCAATTGAAGAAGAAAAATATACAAAAGTTGTGTAGGATACCCAATATTTAATATGGCAGGCCAATAAATTATGAGATCATTTTGATGGTGTCTACATCAGACCTAATGAGGGAAATGATACATGTCTTTTTCTTTTTTCATGAATGTTTTAATAAAGAAGTTGAAGATGCAAAGCATACAAAAGTTGTATAGGATGCCCAATATTTTGATATGGTAGGCCAATAAAATATGAGATCATTATCATAACATCTAAATCAAATCTAATGAGGGAAATCAACACCATGTTCTTTCTTTTGAGCTAATAGTTCTTCTGGTGCATTTTGTTGTAAAACATTAATTTTGTTGAATAATTGTAAACTCTTAAAAAGTTCATTGTTCTTTTCTATTAGCATTGATGGGCTTCCCTTGAAAAAAATCAAAATGAAGAGGCATAAATAAAACAATAATTATGACATTTCCTTCATTGCACCCATATCTTCTCGTTATTTCCTTAAGCTAGACAATAATGTCTATTGGTTCTCATACACAACTAACATAATTATCTCTCTACCACTATCAAAGCTTATCAATGGGAGAATGATAGTCCAAATAAGTAATCAATATGAAATGGGAGTTGTGTTGATGTGGTAGGTGGAGATATAAAGGGAGCATATTTATAGGGGTGTGATGGGTCAATCATTGGGTGAGAAATGTGATGAATAGGGATGAAATGCAAAGGTGGGATGTTGAAATGGAATAATGGTGAATTTGAGCGATGTGACCAAATTTTTCTTTCAAAACTATATGTACAAGTATAAACATTAAGTACATCTCCAATATTTTTGCAGATATACACATTAATTAGACCAAATTTTCTTTCAAAACCATATGTCTGGATATAAACATTAAGTATAACATAGCCAATATTTTTACAGATATACACATTAATTACACCAAAATTTTCTTTCAAAACCATATGTGCAAATATAAACATTAAGTATAAAATGTCCTATATTTTTGCAGATATACACATTAATTACACCAATTTTTTCTTTCAAAATGTGATATATTTTCCTATGAAGAAACACCATGCGTAACAATATGAACCCAAAATAAAATAACAAGAAAATTGCTAGATCGTGGCCTCAGTTTTGAACAAAAGTTGATAAATGTAATTGTCCTTGCAAAAAGTGTAAAGGCTTAAAGAATTTAAGAATTATAATCACAATAGACGAGAGTCATTGTAGGAAACATTGTCACATTGAAGGAGGGCACGATTTTTATTGATTTGGTAAATGTGGATTTCCAACTCGAGGAACATGGATGTGTAAATATTCAAGCTAAGCATAACACTCCCATGGAAGAAGATGATCCTATGGCAAAGAACACAATTAAAGATGATGGTATTGGCATAGCTAGTAATGTGCTAGAGGACATTAATGAAGAAGGTGGTATTGGCATAGCTTATCAAGATGATCATGATGATGGTACTAGCACATCTGACAATGGTTTTGATATACCTATACTTGAGAAGGCATACGAGCCCCTATACCAAGGATCCCAAATAACTCTTCTCTCTACTATAGTATTGTTGGTGAACATGAAGGTTATGAATGGTTTATCTAATGTAGCAATGTCACATATGCTAAGGTATTCCATTTTTGTCATCTTCAATTTTAGCATATCATTACTATATATTATATTAACAATTCATATTCAATTTTTAAGTTGATAGATGAACTTTTGTTACCACCATCAAACATTTTTCCTCATTCATATCGAGAATTATCTACCATTATGAATCAAATTAGAATGAAGTATCAAATAATACATTCATGTCCAAATGATCACATTCTATATCATAAACAACATGAATTTACAACAGAATTCCCTAATTGTCATATTAGTAGATATTAGTCAGATCAAATAAAAAAAAAGGTGCCTTACAAGGTTCTTTGGTACATTCCCATTATTCCATGGCTTGAATGATTATTCAGGTGTACTAGCTTGACACAATTTATGGATTACCATGCATGCAATAGAATCAATATGACATTATGTGAATGCCTATGGATGGTTTTGCATTTAAAGACATAGAAAAAATATGCTCACACTTTAAAGAAGAACCTTATAATCTCAAACTTTTATTGGTAGTGGACAATATCAATCCATTTAGAGATATGAGATCTATTTATTTAATGTGGTCTATTTTTGTTATTAATAATATTATTCCTCCTTCGATGTCCATAAATTGGGAGCACATAATGTTGTCAATGATTATATCAAGTATTTTTTCTTTTAATAGTTTTCTAAATTAATTTATAAACATTGCATCAAAATGGTCATAATAATTATCTAATATTTTTATTCATTCAATTACTAGGCAAGTACCAAGTTAAAGATATGAATGTGTATATTGAGCCTCTTATTGATGAGTTATTGAAGTTATGGAATGGGGTCACTGTGTATGACATCTCTAGACCAAAAGGAAAAAGACAGTTTCAATTCCATGCAATTCTTATATGGACAATACATGATGCCCCTGAGCTAACTCATTTTTGTGGTATGTTATATTCTTATGGTCACATATTTTTGGTATGTTATAGTGCTTACACATTATTGTTGTATATTTAAGTTGTGCATGATAATTGTACATGATCCAATTGTACATGCTCCAATTGTACATGACTTTTTAGGTCTTTAGACAAAGGAAAAATTCACATGTCTAGTTTGTGGTTTGAAGATGAAATCTTGTCATTCAAGAAGTTTAGAAAAGTAGGTGTTTGATGAGTTTACATACTTTCTCCACAATAATCATAGGTATCAAATTACTAAAAAACATCTTTTAATGAGAAAGAAGAGATAACATCAAGGCCATGAAGAATGACACCTCATCTATGAAATTTGGAATACAATTGACTAAATCGTTCAGGTAAGGTTTATCTAATAATTTTCTTTTGAAATTTATATTTTGATATTATCTTTTATTTAGTAATGACATAATTGATGCTCATAAAAGTTGTCAAGGCATCAATGACCAACTTTTTAGAGGAATAAAAAGTTATTCTACTCAATTTAGTAGGTTACCATACTACAAGGATCTCCCAATCATGTATTTGTTTGATGTTATGCATATTAGAAAGAATGTAACAAAGACACTAAGAAAAATATTGGATGGAAGGCATGGTATCAAAAAAATTGACAAAATTTGTAATGAAATTCATGAATCCAATCATGCACTAAAAAATTTCATTGAATCAAATAGAAATGAAGACTGCATAAATATGAGTGCCCTTTCTTAGTTATTAACGAAACAATAAAGTGATGCATTAAAAGAAGTCATAAAAAAATTTCCCACGGGATTTGCTACAGATATAAGCAGTCTTGTATCAAAGAAATGTGATTTTGGGCTAGGGTTGAAAAAACATGATTGGTATGCCTTCATCACGGTAAGTCATATTCTCTATTTATAATATATTTATAAAATTGCATGTACATTTTATTGTATTATTTCATATTATATTTAAAAGATCATTTTTTAATGATTACACTATGTCCTACCTCTATCCCACCCACACCAATTTGACAACAATATTAAACAAGTTAGGTATATTTTGGAAAATACATGAGGTTAGAAGTGTTATTTCTTATATTTTTGTACATATATTATATTCATGACTTGTTTTACTTTTTATGTAATTTATTATATATTTTTATCTAAAATCTTGTTTATATTTTCTTGCCTGTTGAATCTCTTTTAGGTGGTTATCATCTAAAGAAATTGATAAAAAAGATATAAAATATTGAAAGAGAAAAAATCCACAGCTTATGTGTAAAATGAAAAAGTGTCTACCTTCAACTTTTTTCAATGCTCAAGAACACTACCTCATACATCAAGTTGAGGAGATTGAATTGTGTGGACCTATACAAACTAGGTCAATGTGGATGGTTGAGAGGCACTTTAAATTTATAAAAGGCTTGGTTCGACAAAGATCACATCCTAAAGGTTCAATGGTAGAGGGATATGTGGTATACCAAACCATGGTGTACATTAGTGAAAATATTTCCAAGTTTGCATCAAAGATCCGTCTAGATCACATTTGGGATCCCAAATCCATTAATAGATTTGAAGTCGGGTACTTGATCAGGAAAGGTAGATTGAGGAAAGTGAGAGGTAATTATAAGATGTTATTGTAGTTATTTAATTCTTATCCATCATCAATATAAGTTGTTTCTAACTAGTCTAGTTATTTTCTTTATAGTTGGTCATGAGTGGGATGCACTACATTTTTATATTGCAAATAATCTTGATTGGATGATGGTATGGATTCAATAGTCTCAAGAAAATGATCACTCATGACCTTAGGACAATGTTGCATCATTGGTTAAAGAAGCTCATCATAATGGAAATCTTAATATTATGCTAATGGTTCTTGATCTAGCATATGGATTAAGAGATAGAAAGGTACGTATAAGATTACTAATCATGACCCATAAGTTAAAAATCAAACATCACAAATCTATGTATGACCATGGCCATAAATTTTCTTTAAAAATTTAGCAAAAATGAAGAAAATTTGTGATTCTAGGATAAGTGTAGTATTTGAGGTCACCAATATTTCATTTAGAAATGGCATACATCCTTAACAATTTAAAAATTGATACTGTAGAACCAGAATCAGTATGCAAAGAACATTAACAAATGAAGTAAACATTCACAAACCAAAAACTAAATTCACATATATGCTTAGACAAAGGAAGAAAACAAGAAGTGCAAACCTCACAAGAGAAAACAATCCATGCTTTCTTGATTCTGTAGATGTGTCCTTTTTCTGTGGATGTATGCTCAAGATGCTCAAAAGCTGCTTCAATGGAGATGGGTAATGGCAAATTGGTAGCTTTGTGAGCTCTCAATTTGGCATTATAAGGGTATGGTTGATGGATTTGGTTCTCAAAATAGCATGGTAACTTTAGCTCAAAGATTGTTGATGAAATGGCTTGGGATGGGATTCAATTTATAGGCTAAGGGGTAGAGGGATGGAGGGCTTAGATGCAAGGATGGATGAAGGCTTAAGGAGGGCTAAGATGCACTCAAAGGGGAACACATGGATTGTGCTTGTTTAGCACCAATGGGAAGGTGACACTTGTCACAAGGAGGATGAGTGTGAGAGGGTAGGGTAAAGGGTTGGTTAAATTCATGATGAGTGGGGTTGAGTATGTAAGAGGGATGTAAGAGGAATGAGTGTGGAAGGGGGAAGAGTGTGGAAGATGGGTGTAAGAGTCATGAGTGGGCTTGTAAGAGTCTTTATGTTTTGTAAGAGCACTCATGACTTAGTGGTTGGGTTTTTTTTGAGGGGAGACTTTGGTTTGGATTAGGAAAGTCTTAAACTTGTTTAAGGAATGTGACAACATTATGGGGTGGATTAGGTTTGGGTTTAGGATTAGATTAGGGATGTTAGAGATGTGCAAGTGGATGGCATTAATGAGGGTGGGTGAGTTAGTGGCTAAGCTTGGTTAGTATGGGTGGATGGGGTGGATTAGGCTAATTGGAGGATTAGAGATAGGTTAGGGGTTTTTGAATTTGAGGATTTTATTTATCAAATAGATTTATTTAATAAATGGGGATTTTTGGAATTAGATAGGAGAAAAGGATTTAATTGATAAATAATAGATTATTTGATTTATCAATTAGGACTATAGATGATTAATTAAATTAATCAACTAGGGATGGCAAAGGATTAATTAAATAAGAGTTTAATTAATGATGCCTTTAGATATGGCTAAATTAGATTACCAAAGTAGTGTAATCAAATTTAGGTGTCTACATTTTGCCCCTCTTTGACATAGTGTTGAAACAACACTATTTCAAAGAAGTTCGAATGAAGATGACACGAGGAAGATGTTTTAGCAACAAGGTTGCCCCAGTCTCGGATAAGAAGAGGAGAGACTAGACTTAGATGATGCCCCCTCAAGAAGGCGGCGGGGAGAGAAATGAGGCTCGATGACTTCTTGAAAAGTACAAGAAATTGAGACGAGCTGAGACGCAGGTTGGCGAAGAGAAGGGGCTGAATTAGCTCAAACTCTCACTACGGGAGAATGATAAAGGGAAATCAGAGGCACAATAGTAAAGAAAGCTTAAGACTTTCCAGGCTTGGGGGGGGGGGGGGGAGATGGAGGAGCCGAGCACTATAAAAGGAATCCATGGTAGGGAGATGAATGATAGAGTGATAAAGCTGATGCAACAGGATTTCAAAGAGTCAGATTGGTGGAAGATGGGTTTCGGGGATCCCTAGGTCTAGGATTGTGGATCTCGAAAGATGAGGCTTGGTGGATTGATTTGATTGGTGGATCCCCAAGACGAGGATTGTGGATCCCTAAAGCTAAGCGTGAGGAGTGATTAAAAGAGATACTGATGCATAAGCTGGGGTAGGTGCTGGATATGGATAGGGGATAATGGAGATGAAGGGAATCTATTGAAGCTTTTTGAGCGGGGGGATACTTCAAAGAGAAGTACCACCATGTAGTTGAGCACTAGATTTGCTATAGAACTGTTGGTTAATTTCCAAAGTTACCAAGAACATCAAGGCTTTTTCACCAACCGTCCAAAGGACTGACGAACTGACTCAAAACAAACACACAAGTATTGCCCTAGTATCGCACATGAATCCCAAAGGAAGCAGCGTGGAAATGACACTAGGTAACCCACAAGCAAAAAAAGAAAACAAACAAAAGACCTGATCAAAACCTTACGCTCTAATTGCCCCATTCGTAGCATACCACGATATGGAAGATCGTGGCAACCTTGAGGAGGGAACAAGGAGATTGCTTGGAAAAGATATTTCAAGACCCAAAAGGGAAGATCCCAAACCAAAAGAAAGTGAAAATCCAAAAGAGAACTATTTGCCAACGAGATGGGTAGGACGAGGTACTAACGGACCAAGATTAGACATGAGGAAAGCTATATCCTCCAAGGACCTATCAGAGAGCACCTAAGCTGATGGATCGGGATGAGTAATGCATCTGGCAAGCTGAACTAAGAAGGATAACACTTTGGTGACATGAGATCTAGCTAAAGGATGCATTGGAATAGCTAACCAAGGTGTGTGATGTGTGCAAGATGTTGATCAAGGAAAAACTAACATGAACGCCGGATAGATACAATGATACTAAGCTAAAGAGGATATACAAGTTGATAGACCAAGATATGTTACAAATGTACAAGTTTGTTCATGTTTTTTTTTTTTTTTGTGAGATGGAAATGTTTGTGAAGGATGGGATGTCTATAATAGTTGATAGGTGGATAGGTAGATGGTTTGTGAAAAGCTTAAGGAAAATGGGATTCTGTGTGTGCATGTGATAGGATACAGGCTAGGATACAAGATTATTTACAAGCTGGAATATGGTAGAAGCTTTGGACAAGATTTGGATATATAAAAGGTATGGTACAAGATTTACAAGGTATAATACAAGCTTTGGTACAAGATTTACAAGCTGTACAGGAGGTATTGACAAGCTCCATCAGATTTTGGATATTTGATTGGAACACCAAGGGAACAAGCAGGTGTTTTATGGGATGGTGGGTGGATGGATGAGGGATAGGATAGTGATAGATAATGGATTAGTCTTTAGCACACAAGGTGCTTGAATTACCAGGTTTTCACCAAGGTACCTATCCAAGGCGCTTGAATTGCCAAGTTTTCACCATTGGACGCTTATTTCTCTTTACTATTTTTTTCTTGTATTTTTCAAAAGCTGGGTATACCAAGGATCTTCAAGCATAGGAATTCTTGAGATGAATGATGTTAGTGGGATCATTCAAGAGTTCTCCTTCTGGTGTAGATAATTGATAGGCTCTGGAGCCAAACGAGGCAGTAACCACATAGGGACCAAGCCATGTAGGTTCAAACTTGCCTTTCTTTTCTCGATCTGCTTGGACTTTCATATTTTTTTTGAGGACCATGTCACCTAGCTAAAAGTGTCGTGGGAGCACCTTCTTATTGAAATTCCTTTTGAGACGAGTTTGATAGACTGTGAGATGGTCATAGGCTTGTTGTCTCTTCTCGTCTAAGAGATCTAGCTGGGTGAGTCGAGCTACTCTGTATTCTTCATCTGAGATTTGCCCTCGTAAAGATATGCGTAGTGAGGGAAGTTCAACTTCTATAGGTAATACCGCTTCGGCACCATAGACTAGGGAGTTGTACCTGTGGATGTACGGAAGGAAGTTCGATAGGCCCATAGAGCCGGATTCATTTGAAGGTGCCAATCACGGCCAAAATCATTGACAACTTTCTTTAGGATTTTGAGGAGGGTTTTATTAGTTGCCTCTGCCTAGCCGTTACCTTGTGGAAAATATGGGCTAGAAAAGTGGTGATGGATGCGGAGGGAAGTGCATAATTCTTCCATGTTGAGATTTTCAAAATTACCTCCGTGGTCAGTGAAGATGGTGGATGGGATGCCGAAGCGGCAAACAATGTGGTACAAGATGAACTTGGAGACTTGAACTCCTATAGCTGAGACTAGGGGGACTGCTTCCACCCACTTAGTGAAATAGTCTGTAACTGTTATTATCCATTTATGTCCATCAGATGAGAGAGGTGTGATAGTTCCAACTAGATCAAGGCCCCAACAAGCAAAAGGCCAAGGTGGTGCAATAGGCTGTAGATCTTGTGTTGGAGCGTGCACAAGATTTGCATGCTGCTAACATCGGAGACACTTTCTGACAAAGTCACAAGATTCTTCTTCAATGGTACTCCAATAGTAGCCTTCTCTAAGGATTTGTCATGCTAGGACAATACCACTCGTGTGGGCACTGCAAAGTCCAGAATGTACTTCTTTTAATGCCATCGCAGCCTCATTTTCATCTAAACATTGAGAGAGAGTATCGTGATAACCCCGACGATATAGGGTATTGGCTATGATAACATAGCGGGATGACTTTCGGATGAGGTTCTGGCGTTGGGTGCATGTGAGGTGAGGGGATATGATACCATCATTAAGGTAAGAATGAATTTCATGGTACTAAGGGGATTGGGGACCAACCAAGATACAAACACGGTTTGAATCCTCATTCACATAAGCGGGTGTGAGGAGCTGCTCAACTAAAAATTCATACTGCATAGCATCTGGGGGAATTTCCAAGAGCGAGGCGATAGTGGCCATGGCATCTGCTGCCTTATTCTACATTCGAGGTACTTGTGTAAACTAAAGCTTTGTAAAATGCTGGGTCAGTTGATCAACTAGCTCTTTGTAGGGTAATAGCTTTTCATCTTTGGTTTGATATTCATTTAAGACTTGTTTGATGATGAGCTGGGAATCGCCAAAGATTTCTAACTCAGTGATATTCCATTCTGTAGCTATCTTTAATCCTGCTACAAGAGCTTCATATTCTGCTATATTGTTGGTGCTAGGGAATTGTAGCTTGAAGGCTTTTGGAATGTAATCTCCTTGAGGTGTAACTAATAATATTCCTGCCCTTGATCCATGAGAGGTGTATGAGCCATCAAAATAAAGCTTCCATGGGGGCTGTTCTTCAATTAGGCAGATATGCTCATCTGGAAATTCTGTGAGCAAAGGATATGCATCTATTAGAGGTGCATCAGCTAGGTGATCTGCTATAGCTTGCCCTTTGATTGCTTTTCTGTCCACATACTGGATGTCAAACTCACTTAGTAGCATAACTCATTTGGCCAAACGGCCTGTAAGTGCTATTCTGGAGAGCATATACTTGAGAGGGTCAATCTTGGAAACTAGTTGGATGGTATGACTTAGCATGTAGTGGCAAAGATTTTGAGTTGAGAAAACAACTGCCAAACTAGCTTTTTCCATAGGAGTGTAATTGATTTCATAACCAACTAGGGTTCTAGTGATATAGTAGATGGCTCTCTCTCTGCTATAATCATCATGTTGTGCTAGAAGTGCCCCTAGAGCAGTAGGTGTTGCTGATATATACAAGATCAAGGGACGACCAGGAACTGGTGGAACCAAGATAGGGGGATTGGTGAGATACTGCTTGAGCTGATCGAAGCTGTGCTGACATAAAAGATCCCACTTGAAGTTCTCATTCTTCTTTAGCAAGTGTGAAAATGGTGTACACTTATCTGCAAGTTGGGAGATGAAGCGTCGAACAGATTGAAGTTTCCCCTGAAGAGAGCGAAGCTGTCGCAGTGTCTGGGGAGGAGGCATGTCTAAGATAGCCTTGACTTTTTTGGGGTCGATCTCTATACCTTGTTTAGAAACTATGAAGCCTAGAAGCTTGCCAGATGTGACCCCAAAGACACACTTCTTGGGATTTAGCATGAGATGATATTGCGCCAACCTATCAAAGACTTTTTCCAGGTCAGCAAGATGATCCATGAAGGTGTGAGATTTGACTAGGATATCGTCCACATAATCTTCCAAAATGCTATGGATAAGATCATGGAAAATGGCTGTCATAGCTCTTTGATAGGTAGCCCCAGCATTCTTTAGGCCAAAAGGCATCATGGTGTAGCAAAAGGTTCCCCAAGGGGTAGTGAATGCTGTCTTATGCTGGTCCTCTTCTACAATCTTGATCTGATTATACCCGGAAAATCCATCGATAAGGGACAGAATTTCATGTCCAGCTGTGAGATCTACAATCATATCTATGTTGGGCAAGGGAAAATCATCCTTTGGACAAGATTTGTTAAGATCTCTAAAATCAGTGCAGATTCTGATGTCACTGGAAGGCTTAGTGACAGGGACCATGTTGGAGATCCATTCTGAGTAGTCAATAGGTCGGATAACCTTAGCAGCTAACATTCTTTCTAGTTCAGCTTTGACTAGTAATGCCACCTTGGGGTGCATTTTTCTAAGCTTTTGTCTGACGGGCTTGATCTTTGGATCGACTGCAAGATGATGAACTACAAGCTTTGGATCAAGTCCTGGCATGTCCTGATATGACCATGCAAATCAGCCAATGTTCTCTTGTAAAACCTCAAAGAGGAGGTCAACTTGGTCTTGTGGTAGGGATGCAGCAATGTGAACAATTCTAGGGATCTCTGAAGAACCAATGTTGACTTCTCTAGTATCCTCTATTAGAATAGAAGACACCTCTGGTCGATTATCTTGAGGAGGCAATACTAAATCCTCATGTTCTGCTTGTGGCTCTGGATTTTCTTGCTGAGGGGTTTTCTTTGCTACCTTAGCTAGTCTCGATTTTACCTTACTTCCAATTTTGGGTGTATCGAAACTAGGTTGGGGATTTTCTCCAAAATACCCCTTGGGGATCTAGCTTGTAGATGTAGGCAGAATCTGGCTTTGTCTTCTTATGAGGAGTTTCGGCTCCCATAAATCTTAGAAGCACTTCCTCTGATGCGAACTCATCAATATGTATGACACTTGGTTGGTCCCAATCTATGAGTTGTGGATGAGCAAGTGGTAGGTCAATGAGATGGATGGATAGTTCTCGGAGAACAGAGTCTCCTAGGGAGACTTGGTCTGGGATATCGTCGTAGGCTCTCTTTTCAACTTCCTTAGGAATGTCTTCGATTTTGACAAGGTCACGGTGGATGTTCAAAAAAGCATGACCATTCTCGTTGGTGCCCCCAGTTGTGGGTATGCCAAAGCCAAGACCTGACTTTATTTCCCAATTATGTGCTTCGATGGGACATTGCATGCCCCTTTCTTCTGGTCCTAGTCCACCTCCTTGATAGTTCCATTTTTCAGTGATGAGCTTATGTTGTTGGGGATACTTCTGGCTGAAGTGATCAAGGCGTGCTTGATTTCTTGGAGGTGCATCCTTATGTAGCCAATTGTTGATATCTGGAGTGAGCTCCTCATGAAGAGGGGTTTTTGAGGACACAAAGGTGGTTGGGCCAAACTGTTTGTATCGAGGAGGTGGAATCTCCTTAGCTTTGTGATATGTTGGCCATCCATGGGTATGTGGATCAAGTGGGATTGCTCCGACAGCAAATGCATCTGATAGACTATATTCTCCACATCCTTTGTTGTTGATCTTTACAGTAGATAGGGTGGAGGCAAGGATGGTTTCTATGTCATTACAAGTGTGGGATGAGCTGGCGATGGCTGTGTTGATGTCTATTCCAGGGCAATGGTTTGTATATGAAGCTTCAACCGCATTGCAGTAAGCAAAGGGTTCTGGATCGGCATGGATGGTTACCTCGGTACCTTGATGCGAAAATTTGATGCACTGATGGTAGGTGGATGGAACGGCCTTCATAGCATGAATCCATGGGCGACCAAGGAGGATGTTAAATGGTAGGTTTAGATCAACGACATGGTAAAATGTCTCTTGAATGACTGGCCCAACCTTGATTGGTAGCAAAATAGTCCCTTCTGTGGTCCTTTCCAAGTTGTCATAAGCTTTGATGGTGATAACCTCACTGATCATATCTGCCTCAGTATACCCAGCTTGTTTTATGAATTTTAGGGTGCAAATGTTCAAGGCTGATCCATTATCTATCATTACTCTTTTCATGGAAAAATTGGATACCATGATGGCTATGCAAAGCGGAAGGGTGTGATCTGGCTCAATCGCTGGTATGTCGGTGGGTTTGAAAGATAGGGCACATGAGGATGAAAGGTGTCCAACAAGATTACGAAAATCAGTAGCATTGATATCAGAAGGGACACGGGATTCTATGAGAGCATTGTCAAGGATGTCTTTGTACACAGGACTAGTACGGAGAAGGTCTAAAATGGATATTTGGGCTGGCATGTTCCCAAGGTGTTCCAAGATATTGTACCGGCTTTTTGATGGAGCTGATGGTGTTGATGAAAATGGTGGGCCTGCGATGTTAAATCATGCTCTTCGAGTGGTGACCGCACACTCATTGTCTGGTCCTCGGATATTGATAACATTGACAGAAGGCTCTTTCTCAGATATACAACCTATAAGGCTACCATAGTCTATATAGGATGAAGTGTGGTCATTGTTCTTCCCATGCTGTTGGTTTGGCTGGCGGTTGTTGGTGTTGTTTTGGATAGGTGCTTTTCCAAGATTTTGGTTGTTGTGTGGAGGAAAAGCATTTTGATAAATCTGTAAGCCTGCATTGGGAGAGGTTTGGGCACCAATAGTGATTTCCTTCCGATCAATGAGGTCTTTCACATAGTCTTTCAATTTCATGCATCTGAGGGTGGTGTGACCGTTTACCCTATGGAACTTGCAATACTCATTGTCCTTATACCATGCAGCTTTGGATTGGCTTGGATCAATTTGCTAGGTAGGAGGAAATTTGATGAGGTTTTCCTTAGCCAATTTCTCAAAAATAACATCCAATGGCTCACCAAGGGGTGTATAGTTTCTAGGTGCAGGTTGGAATCTGGGCTTTTGCCCTGCAGCTACATTGATGGCATTAGCTTGATTGTTAGACCCTTGAAAGTTGGGTCTTGTATTGTGGTTTTGATAGATTTGGTTATTTCTTTGTTGGTAATTGGTAGCTTGTTGGTTATTTGTTTGATATGGTGGGTTAGACTAGTTTTGAGAAGGACCAACGATATTCACATGTCTGGTGTCAGTAACCCCATCTGTTGCAACATGCTTGTTTTTGTTCTAATACCTAGACTTGTCATTGGAATGTGATTGATTTTGGTTGGCCTCTTTGTAAATCTTTACCACACCATCTTTGATGAGTCCTTTCTCAAGGATCATTCCTTTCTCTTTGATATCCTTATAGGTCTGCAAACAGTTCATGGTCATGTGGTGAGCCAAGATGGGATGTGCATTATCAATAAACATTTTCACCACATGGCGTTCTGGCAAGGTGCAGGATATGCGGGTAGTAAGGGTTTGCCATCTTTGCAGGTATTCAGCAAGGCTTTCTCCACCTTTTTGCTTGGTGTGGACAAGATCAACTATTGATAACTCTGTTTCAACAAGATCGGCATATTGGGCTACAAATGCCTCAGATAATTCAACAAAATTTTTAATTGTGCCATAGGGGATTCTATAAAACCATTCAAGAGCTGGTCTAGCCAAGCTTTTGGGAAAAAGGCGCAAGAGGAAGACATCATTGTTTGCCACCTCCTGGCAATGCATGTAAAACTCTTTGATATGTGTGACAGGGTCTCCTTTTCCTCTGAATTTGTCAAATTTAGGTACCTCAAAGTGTTTGGGAAATGGTGTCGTGGTAATGGCTCTGTCAAATGGGTAGGGACACACATTCTCAAACTTGAATGTCTTTGGATCATTCCCTTCTTGGATGGCTTTCAGAGCTGTCTTCATTTGCTCCCACTTTGAATTGATAGGTGATGGTTGGGGTGCCCCCAATGTAGGAGTGCCTTGAGGTAGGTATGTGCTGGATGGGGCCATTGAATATGGATGGTTATGAGGGATTTGCTGATAGGGATTGTACATTGTTTGGGAAGCTACATGGTGGATGACGGGTTGTTGAGGGGGAGGTGGCACATATTGCTGCATCTGCTGCGAGGCTTGCTGTTGATATGGGATTTGAGGTTGGGATTGAGGAACATAAGCTGGCTGTGGGATAAATGGATTGCTTTGTGGAGGTAAGGTATAAGATGGTTGTGAGGCTTGGGGAAAGGATCGGAGGGCTTGTGGGGTTTGACCAATATATGTGGGTTGTGCCCCCATTTGGGATGGCATCTGCAAATAATTGGTGGTTGGCTAGGGTGGTGGATTACCTCCTAGAAGTGGCATTGAAAAGTAGTTGGTAATTGGAGGTAATGGATTAGTTGGTGGTGGAGGTGGTGGGAATTGAAAGCTTGGGAATGGAACTGATGGGGTTTGATAGCTTTGTGGCTGGATTTGGAAGCTTGATAGAGTGGTGGTGGGAGCTAGGGTCACTTGGGAGCTTGGTAGAATATTGGCAGTAGCTTGTGCGTTTTGATAGCTTTTTGGAGTGAAGGTAGTAGCTTGTGGATTTGTGGCTGGTGGTATTGAGCTCCCAAGACCTAATGGAAATGATGGGATTGAGCTTTGGGCTGTGGTGAACAAGCTGGGGGTGATGAAAGGTTGATTACTTGGCCGCATGAGTGGCATCCCTGTTGTATATTGCTGAGGTTGGCCAAAGATGCTAGCACTGATTTGGGAGATGGGTGGATTGGGAAGGCTAGGTTGGGGAGTAGCAGCAATAGTGAAGGGGATGAACGGTGAGGTGTTTTGGGTAAAGGGGGTTTGGAGTGGAGAGGTATGAACCAAGGATGGAGTGGTGGTGGCTGGGTTGGCTTGCGGCATGGAGATTTCAAATTGGGTGGATGATGGTATGTTTGGGTCTGTTGGGTCATATGGATTGGCTGGAGGCTCTTCTTTTGGAATAAATTGAGGATAATTTGGATCATAAGAGCCTATGGGTGGTGGTAGCTGCCCAAACAATGGGTGAGATGGATCTGATAATGGAGGGGGTCTTCCAAAGTCAAAGGTTCCTACATTGTCCCTTCAAAAATTAGCCATGATTGTCTCTTTGTTTTTGTCTATAATGGCGTTTACCAATACTGCATTTCCTGGTTGGTTCATGAAAGCTTCAATGTCAGTAGGTGATGGCATAGCTGGCTCTGGGCTGAAGGATGGCTGAGTGCTCAAGGGGGGTGAGGCTGTTCGATCTAAATGATAGGGCTCCATTGTTTCTTTCTTCTTGGCTAAGCGAGTGACGAGTGGCATGAAAAATGCTCCTAGGGATGAGATACAATAATGCTGATGGATGCAAAAAGGGGGAAGGCTTTTCTATGCAAATGATTTCCTAGGTTGAGGCAAAGCTATATGACAAAACCTAAGGAGGATTGGGTTGGGGATTCTAACTTCAAAGATATGTTGTCAAAGAACAAAAGGTCTGCTTTCCTATGTGCAAGCTTGGTGGTGATTGTGTCAACTTAAGGATAGACTGATGATCCTTTAGGAAGAACACGAGATTGACCACTTGTGGATCCCAACTTTTAGCTCAAGGTGATGAGGGATAACAAGTGACAAAGCTAGATTACCCTAGACAAAGCTATGTCAAAGGGATAACCTTCGTGAGATTGGTGGATTTGGAAGATTTTAGGAATGGAAAACTTTTAGCAAGGTGACAATAATTTTGAAAGCTTAGATATGCAGAATTTTGATTACTGGCTAGATGGTATGATTCTAAATGATATGGATGAGCTAATAATGCTTAAGGGGATAACCTAAGATGGCTGGCTTTTCTACAAAGATGACTCTAAAGTGAAGCTTATCCAAGAAGATGTGGAGAAACAATGGTAAGGCATAAGCTGGATTAACTCCTGGATGTTGGCTAAATTTGATGGTGCACTCTAACCAGGCCTCTTGGAGTGCTTCGTCGGTAGCTTTGTCCTCTGCTTTGTGGAGTTTGGAAATTCGTGGGCTTGGTGTTATTTCTTTTCTCTTGGCTGAAAGTTCTTGGTATGCTAGAGATGGCTTGAGTTTGACCTTGTGAAACTTCTGTTTGGGTTTGGGTTGTTCTGACATAAATCCCTGAATCTGCTTGGCTTTGGGAAAAATCTTAGTTGTTTTGCTTCAACTTGTTCAACTTCCAAAATAGGCAGTGACTACGCTAAGTGTGCCCTAAACTAGGATTGACCAAGTTTGGCAAACATTCATTCAACAAGTAAAATAAAAACAAGCAATAGATAGGAACACCCAGATAGAAGTTTGTGGTTCTCAGAATGTGATACTTGCGCCAAGGAGTGTGTATGTTCTACAAATGTTTCGATTAGTCACTCCAAACACATTAACATCCTAGATGGTTTTCTGCAAGGCTAACAATTGGTTTAGCTAGGGAGTCCTCGATATACACAAGGTACGTGAGGCCCAAATCCATAGATGAGACCAAAAGGATGTCACACAGCCGAGAGGAGCGGTAACCCACTTCTCCTCTTTCACTTCTCAAGGGTATAAAGTTCCTTGAGGCTTAGCCCGTATGACAAAATCTTGATCCCAAGAGAGGTGTCTTTCGATTCACCTCTCAATTCTTATACTCCGCCGGAGCACTGGAGTTGAGGTCGTCCAAGGGGTGATGAAATCCCCAAGCAGGCCTCCTAAAAAGAAACAAGGTTTTGGATCCTAATCTTATGCACCCAAGATGGCCTCGAAAGACAACAAGGGGAGAGAAGACTCGGATGACCTTGGGCTAAAAAAACACGCTTGTTCTTTTACCAACTGACTCTTATGTGTGCTAATCTAGACTTTGCAAGCACTCATGTTTAAGAGACAATGTTCAATTCCAACTTGAAGCGCCAAAAAAAGTAAATCGATCGAAGAATGCAAACAATAAGAAGAGTTAGGGTCAACAAAAGCAAACTCGCGCGCCCGGAGGCCCTCCACGTCAAGTATCGATTAATTTTCTTTAAGGCATTCAAGATTGAGTGTGAGTTTGTTTTAAGCCCAAAATAAAAGTGTGTGAGATTCAATTTCAAGTGCGCGCCCGGAGGCTCTCCACGTCAGTTGTTGTTCAATTTTAGTGCCCAAACTTGAAGTGTGATCGATTTAATCTAGAGTTTTGGCCATTTAAGAATTTTGATAAAGTTAAAGCAAACGTTCAAAGACCAAGTGAGTGAGTTAGATTGTGGAACATTTAACACCTTTTTCAAGTAGACCCATCCCCATAAATGGCCCTGAGATTGCAACCAATGGTTAATATTTGATGGGTGATTAGAAAAGAGGTGAGTCCAAGGAACTACTCAAATTGATTTTTGTAAATTTGTATTTTAACTTAACAAAGTTTCTTAAATGTCCAAAAATCAAACTTTACCTAGATTGCATGTGAAAAAGAGATTTGTTTTGTTCAATTTTAGAAGCTCCAAATGAAGTGTTTGATATTGTAAGGGTTAATTGATCTTTGGCATTCAAGATTGGATTTTTTGTTTTAAGCATGCATTCCAAAGAAAGTTGATTTTAATCCATGACATTCAAGAGTGTGTTTTGAGAAACATTCATTCAATGGAAAATGTGTTTAACCATTCAAGTTCATTTTTTTTTTAGCAACATGCATTCAAAGACAAATGGTTAAACATTCAAGTTCATTTTTTTAGCAACATGAAAACCTGCAAGAAGCATGGTTAGTGGTTCCATATGTGCTCCAACTTGCAATGAGACCAAAAAAAAGCAATTTAGTTAGTTAGCCAAAATCTTCAAAAATGAGAGCTTAACTATGGGAAAAAATTTTTAAACTTTTTTTGTTGTTTTTTCTACGCGTAAAAATGCTTAAAATGGTCTAAATCCTACGGAACCACTAAAAGTGTAGAAATCATAAAGCAGAAATGGAACATAAGCAAGCAGAGAAGACAGTCTGTCAAAATATGAAGACGCTGAAATATAGAGACGCCAAAATATGAAGAGGAAAAAATAGATTTGCCACACAGAACACAGGTGAGACGCCGATTTGCGCAGATGCGGATTTTCGCAGACGCAGATTTTTGCAGATGTCGATTTTCGCAGATGTCGATTTTCGCAGACGCGGATTTTTGCAGACGTGGATTTTTGCAGATGTCGATTTGCGCAGATGCGGATTTTCGCAGACGTCAATTTTCGTAGACAGAACAGGTTGCAGATGCCAAAGCTGCGCCAAAAAAGCTGAAAAATGCGAATTTTTTTTTTTTTTTTTTAGATGGTATTTCTTCTTCCTAAGTGCGTTCTTTAACCTGCAAAAACAAGAAAAACACCCTCACAACACACTCAAACAACAACAAACATTAGATGGTTAGAAAAATGACATATAGATGAAAATAGATGATTAAATGACCCATAGTGGGGTCCCACCGGGCGTGCCAAAATGTAGAACCAGAATCAGTATGCAAAGAACATTAACAAATGAAGTAAACATTCACAAACCAAAAACTAAATTCACATATATGCTTAGACAAAGGAAGAAAACAAGAAGTGCAAACGTCACAAGAGAAAACAATCCATGCTTTCTTGATTCTATAGATGTGTCCTTTTGCTGTGGATGTATGCTCAAGATTCTCAAAAGCTACTTCAATGGAGATGGGTAATGGCAAATTGGTAGCTTTGTGAGCTCTCAATTTGGCATTATAAGGGTATGGTTGATGGCTTTGGTTCTCAAAATAGCATGGTAACTTTAGCTCAAAGATTGTTGATGAAATGGCTTGGGATGGGATTCAATTTATAGGCTAAGGGGTAGAGGGATGGAGGGCTTAGATGCAAGGATGGATGAAGGCTTAAGGAGGGCTAAGATGCACTCAAAGGGGAGCACATGGATTGTGCTTGTTTAGAACCAATGGGAAGGTGACACTTATCACAAGGAGGATGAGTGTGAGAGGGTAGGGTAAAGGGTTGGTTAAAGTCATGATGAGAGGGGTTGAGTATGTAAGAGGGATGTAAGAGGAATGAGTGTGGAAGAGGGAAGAGTGTGGAAGATGGATGTAAGAGTCACGAGTGGGCTTGTAAGAGTCTTTATGTTTTGTAAGAGCACTCATGACTTAGTGGTTGGGTTTTTTTTGAGGGGAGACTTTGGTTTGGATTAGGAAAGTCTTAAACTTGTTTAAGGAATGTGACAACATTAGGGGGTGGATTAGGCTTGGGTTTAGGATTAGATTAGGGATGTTAGAGATGTGCAAGTGGATGGCATTAATGAGGGTGGGTGAGTTAGTGGCTAAGCTTGGTTAGTATGGGTGGATGGGGTGGATTAGTCTAATTGGAGGATTAGAGATAGGTTAGGGGTTTTTGAATTTGAGGATTTTATTTATCAAATAGATTTATTTAATAAATGGGGATTTTTGGAATTAGATAGGAGAAAAGGATTTAATTGATAAATAATAGATTATTTGATTTATCAATTAGGACTATAGATGATTAATTAAATTAATCAACAAGGGATGGCAAAGGATTAATTAAATAAGAATTTAATTAATGATGCCTTTAGAGATGGCTAAATTAGATTACCAAAGCAGTGTAATCAAATTTAGGTGTCTACAGATACTATGGCATTTTGGATGATATACTTGAGTGTGACTTTAATTCATTCAAATTAGTTCTATTTATCATGGATTTACAATAATTAATACAAGGTTATTTGAGCTAGTTTGAGATGAGCCCTATGTTCTTCCAAGCCAATGCCAGCAAGTGTTTTAATTTGGTGATCCACATAAATTGGGTTCGTTATTTATTGTTAGACATGATCCAAGAGGAAGGATGGTACAGTATAATGTGATGGAAGAAGAAGATATTAAAGAATCAAAAGATGAAGTAAATGATGATCACAAATGATTATTACACAATGATGAAGAAGAAGAAGATAATGATGATTCTAGTGATTGTGATGATGATGCTGATGATGATGACAATCATGATCATGATAATGGTGATGAAGATGATGATGATGATGGTGAAGAAGATGGAGGTGATGATGATGATGATCAAAGTGACAAGTATGATGGTGATGATGATGACAACATGGATGAAGATGATGATCGATGGCATGATCAATGAAATGTACATTGAAGTATGGTTAAGGTCAAGTATGATGGAGTGATTTATTCATAGAAATTTGTTTGACTTGTATGTTTTTTATAATTAAGTTATTATGTGTTGAACTCTACTATCATGGAGTATATACAATGATTTTGCATAACTACCACATATAAAGTAGAGGTAAGTAATTTAAAAATATACAATGATTTTGATTAATGCATCATGTAATTTTAGTCTTCTACATGATTTGTAGCATATATATTATGTAATTTTTGGCTAGCTTAAGATAAATGATTTACATGGGTAAGTTAACCAAGTTGTGATGTCAAAAAGGGGTATAAGTGGCCACATTTTTTTCAGAAATCAGCAATTTTTGAACTTCAACAAGAATTTATAGTTACGCTCAAAGTTTAAGATATGAAAAAAACAAAAGTAGTAGTCCTTTGAATCTAGTTTCTAAACTACTAATTTTTTTTTCAAAATGGTTTAGTTTTGGGTCCTCAAAAAAGGGAACCACAAAAAGTGGTCCTATTTTTTTCAAAAAAAACATAACACAGTGCAAAGTGTGGCCCCCCTAAAATTTTAAATTTTTTTTTTAAATTCTTTAATCGATCTGGTCAAAAGTTACATAACATTTTTTAGTTTATCCCAATTTTTTTGGGCAATTTAATAATGTGTATTTTTTTTAATGAATCTTTTAATTGGACAGATCCCAAAAATGTGAAATATATGTGTGCTCCCCAAAGAAATGATTGAAAACTAATCTAAAATCAAAACTTCTCTTTTTCAAAGTGTGTAGAATGGAGTCTAGTTTCTAAAAAACTAACTTGTTGCAAAATTTGATGAATGAGCTAAAATCTATAGCCTAATTAGTACACATTGGTTTTTGATAGAAAATGGACATACATTCAAAATATATTATAGTTGAAAGGCTTGAAATAGTTCAAATTAAAAATAAATTATATGATTATATAGCTAACACATAGATCTACAATGTCATGTAACCTAATTTTATCAATATGCTCAACCATGAGGAAACTTGAAGGAGAGCACACAAGTAAAGTCAATCATTTTTTGTATGTCTACAAAAAAACATGTCTCAGACTAGTTTAGAGACTCCAAATATTTAGGTTGGATCCCTAAGGAAAAACCAAGCCTTAGGCTTGGTAGAATCCAAAGCTTTAAATAGCGTGTGCACTATTTAATTTTTTTTTAAAATTTAGGCTTGCATAGCACATATGCACTTTAGTGTGCACACACTCATAAAGCCTAAATTTTAATAAAGAGGGAAGGAGAGAGGGAGAGAGGGTAGAGAATAAGAGAGTAGAGGATGGGGAGAGAGTAGGAGGTGGGATAGGGAGAGAGGGATGGAGAAATAGAGAAAGAGTAGGGGATCAGAGAAGGTGGGATAGGGGGAGAGAGAGAGAGAGAGAGAGAGAGAGAGAGAGAGTAGGGGATGGGGGAGAGAGGGAGTAGGGGGTGGGAGAGAGAGAGGGGGAGAGAGAGAGAGAGAGGGAGAGGGATGACTCTGTGTGTGTGTGTGTGAAAGAGAGAGAGAGAGAGAGAGAGAGAGAGAGAGAGAGAGAGAGTAGGGATGGGAGAGTGGGAGGGAGGGATGGAGGGAGAGAGAGTAGGGGATGTGAGAGAGAGAGAGTAGGGAGGGAGGAAGGGGGGAGAGAGAGAGAGAGAGATGGGAGTGTGTGTGTGTGTGAGAGAGAGAGAGATAGTAGGGGATGGGAGGGAGAGAGGGAGAGAGAGAGGGGGGATGGGAGAGAGAGTGTGTGAGTGGGAGAGAGATAGAGAGAGAGAGAGAGTAGGGGATGGGAGTGTGTGTGTGTGTGTGTGTTTGTGCGCGCGCGTGTGTGTGTGTGTGAGAGAGAGAGAGGGGGGGTGATGGTAGTGTGTGAGTGAGAGAGAGAGATTTAGGGGGAGGGAGAGGGGGAGAGGGGGGAGGGAGAGGGAGAGAGGAGAGAGAGAGAGAGAGAGAGAGAGAGAGAGAGAGAGAGAGAGAGTAGGGGATGGGAGAGAGAGTGTGAGTGGGGGAGGGAGAGAGAGAGAGAGAGAGAGAAAGGGATGGCAGTGTGTTTGAAAGAGAGAGTAGGGGGTCGAAGAGAGAGAGAGAGAGTAGGGGAAGGGAGTGTGTGTGTAAGAGAGAAAGTAGGGGATGGGAGTGTGTGTGTGAGAGAGAGAGAGTAGGGGATGGGAGAGAGAGAGAGAGAGAGAGAGAGAGAGAGAGAGAGAAGGGGATGATATTTTTTGTATGAGAGAGAGTAGGGGGTGGGGGAGAGAGAGAGAGAGAGAGAGAGAGAGAGAGAGAGAGAGAGTAGGGGATGAGAGATAGAGAAGGGGATGGGGGTGTGAGGGAGAGAGAGAGAGAGTAGGGGGTGGGAGAGAGGGAGAGTAGGGGATGGGATAGGGAGAGATATATTTGTCACATAGTGCATACACACTATAGTGCACATGCACTTTAGAGGGTGTGCGCACTATAGTGCATATGCACTATATGAAAACAAAAAAAAATGATCATAATGAAAGTTTGGGTCCGTACTAATCCATATTCTATTTTTTTGTCGCTTGTGTGTTCTACTTTTCTGATAGAAAACACTAGTTTCATGCTGTTGGAAGCTAGAAAACACCATATTCAATCATTGGATGCATTATTTGAAGGCTTTTTTTTTAACATTCCTTCATTCTATTGGAAGCTAGAAAACACCAAATTAAATCATTGGATGCACTATTTGAAGGCTTTTGAATATTATTTCTATAGAAAAGGTTAGTGCAGTCCTTTTTAAATATTCTTTGTTACTATATAGAGACAAATTTGATTATAATTTGATAATTTGTTTAATATATAGTGAATTTATTAAAAAAATTATGTTTGAAGGAATTTTTATTTGAAAATGGTTAGAAATTTGACAAGTTTTTTAAAAAATATTGTGTATTCATTGAAATAATTGTAATTTGCATATGTATTTGAATTATTTGTAATTTACAAATTGTAAGTAATTTAGATGTTTGAATAATTTTACATATAGAAACCATCATCATGCCAAGGAAGAAACCAAAAACTCAAACAATGGAAGAGACGGAGAGAGATTTGACGATTAAAAGAGATAAAATGAAATTACTACGTGAACAAAGAAAATTGCAAAGCAATAATGAAGAATTGTGTTTTCAAGAGGAACATGAAACACCGATACAAAGAAACGAAGAGGAATAATTTGAAAAACAAAGAGAATGAATGACACTGTTATGCTCAAGAAGACAATTGAATTGTGAAGCTACACCATCTTCCAATGTTGGAGCCATACCATAATATCATGTTGAAGAGACACTAATTTGTACATCGAAAAATGTACACACTCCATCATGTCATGTTGAAGGAACAACATTAACATATCAAGTAGATGATATTCCACCTTTTGCATCTTACTGCCAAGGCACATCATCTTTAGTTCAAGGTATGCAAAACACTCAACCTTATGTTGATGTTCAAAATGTTGAGGGAATGGAAGAGATTATAACACCTTCTAGAATTTGTTTTAGAAGACCAAAATATTTGATTGATATTGATACTAACATTTTGAAATCAATGCCTGACAAGATTAGCAAGGATACTTGTCAAAGAAAAGTTAATTATATGTAGAGATTATTCTTTGAAGAATTAAATATTATAGGTCAATGCCAATTATTTTTTCAAATGCTGAGGAATTTAAAATTTAGGCCTATTGTGAAGATTCTTAGGCTCAGAATGATGGATGATTCAAATGAAAAAAGAATTGTAAAGAATCTAATGAGTGCATATGACAAAATTGGTTCTAAATCATACACCAAAGATAGTAATATCACAATATGAGTACCTACATTGAAAATAGTAAGTACCCAAATGAGGAAAGCTTGAATCATGAGAAAGATAAGGAAAACATTGAAAATCAGTAGAGGTACTCTAAGGAGAGCCATGTTAAGGTCTGAGAGATTAGAAGAGCCAACAAAAAATGAGTTATGGACATTTAAAGGTAGACTAACATGAAAGGATAAAGAAATTAGTGAAGCTTTGAAATAATTGATTCTAAGATTTTTGGACAAATAACACACGTGTTTTCCCTAATCAAAGAGATGTTGTAAAGAGGATTGGTAGCTGAAATCACGAATCACATGTGAAACATTTTTTGGACTCAATTCAGACACAATTTTTCGCAAATTTTATTGGTATGTATCCTCAAATTTGAATAAGTCAAATATTTTTTGAGATGGATAAACCTTTTTATATAAAGATAAAACACACATGCACAACTTGTTGTTGTAGGATACATATTGAATTTTCTAACCATTTTGATATTTTTGGGCATATATGTGTGTTTTTGTATTCTAAGTTTGTTTTGTAGGATTGTGACATGAATGAGCCACCTAGATCTTCAAGAGAATTCATATCCAACATTTTATGTGAAATAGGTGATGGCCAAAAAATTTACAAGACATCATGCTTGGATGCTACATGCTTATTTTGCAGTTCTTAACAACTTTTATCAACTTGTGAACATATAGATAGTACACATGCAATTGGAAATGAAATATTAGATTACAAAAAATATAAGATGGTGACATATGCTCTAAAAGATGGCAAATAGGGTAAAAGATGTGATTTAGTTATTAAAAAGATTCTAGTCTATGAGGTCATAAAGATTTTTTGTGAAAAGTTTATTTATGAGTATGCAAAGCATGCACATAGAGCTTGATGGTTGGATTTGCAATTCAAGTTGTCGAAAGATAAATTTTCATTGGATACCATTTTTTCGGTTGTAGATTTCGCATAGAACTACACACTACAATGACAAAGTGAGGTGCAAGAAAAGTATTTTACTTCTCAATAGGTTTCCATATTTGTTCACATAACATTCATGCATTCACCTACAAGTATAGAGGATTATAGGAAGATTTTGAGGGAGTACCATTTTTATATCAGTAATGATCGATCACATTCTACGAAGTTTGTACATTGTTTTTTCCAACTATGTAATAGAGATTTGGCTAATAGGGGAATAATGTATTGTGAGCACATTATTTGGTCAAAAAATTGTGCATCTCAATTCAATAATGCACTAATGTTCTTTTGGTTGACTAGGATGCATAGGTTGTCTAGAATTTAATAAATGTGGAATTTCACAAAGCCTGATCATAGAAGAGGACAACACAATGGTGCAGGCACATGCACCAAAAAAGCCTTAGCTCATGAAGAAATAAATTATAGGGATAGAGCAATATTGATAGATGCAATATCCATCATCTATATGTGTAACACTACAATGGGTCTAGGTAAGAAAGGTGAGTCTATGGTTTGTAGACTTTTTTGGTTGATAGATAATACTGACAATGCACCATATGAGGATTGTTGCACACTAATAGGATCAAGTAAGTTGCACTCGTTTAGAAGATCTAATATAGTTTCATGGAGTATCCATGCATGAAAAATGGCATGCTATTGTCCATCATGTGTAGAGGAAAATTGGGATGAGTGTGAGTTGATTGAATGGGTGGATAAATGGGATATACAGGTTTTGGACCCAACTGACACCTACCATCCCCCAGAAACACTAGAAATGATAGAGATGGATTCATCCATTGACTTTGACCACTTGTCTGATCTAGTGCAACTTGGTAATATATATCTTTGTAATTTCAATATGTAACTTTATAACTTTTACCTAACTACTTGTTGAATTAATGACCGCATTTTGTACATTTATCACTATAGGCCATGTTTTTGCCGTTATTGCACTTGAAGACAATGAAGAAGGGATGGATTATTATTTGTGTCACTGTGTCCATGCAAAAAAAAATTGATGACTTGGTTATAGATGGTGAATTTTTAGAATACCATATCAATGCAGTGGTTGTAACTAACACATGGCTTAGACGATATTCTATGGAGAACCCTAACTTGTGGTTATTCAAGGATTGGAAAATAGAGAGGAAGATTCTTCATTATTTGAACCTTGTTGTTGCATCAAATATCCACTTGATAAAATATGGTGGAAAATCACATAATAAGACTCTTTGGAAGGTTCGTGAGTCAAACCATGAGGCAATACTTGAGACATTAAAATGTAGAGAAGATCTAATTGGTTCATTAGATTGAATAGGGAGAGAGGGAGGGATAAATGTTGAGGGAGAGAGAGAGTAGGGGATGGGAGAAGGAGGGATAGGGAGGGAGGGAGAGAGAGAGAGAGAGAGAGAGAGAGAGAGAGAGAGAGAGAGAGAGAGAGAGAGAGAGAGAGAGAGAGAAGGGGATGCATGGAAGAGATGCTACTCTTGACAAGATGCCGAAGAGACACAACCCTCTAGTAGGTAATAAATAGTCATTCTAAGAATCTAAAGCAAGTGCATCTAATAAAGAAAAGGCACATCATTGAAGGATATATATGAATATATGAACATTAGCAAATAAAAATATAAAGGAATACCAATATTGAGTATTGTATACAACAAAGATTTTTCCAAACCAAAGTCATTAAGTCAATCATAATAGTTATACAATTAAGAACCAAATATATATATCAACCAAATCATTCTTATATATAAATATTGTATTATTGACCAAATAAAAATTAGCGAAATGATATTGCACATAATCTCCATTACAACAACATGGAAGATTTGTGATTTTAATAGTTATATTCTTTAGTCCCACAAAGGGACATTACAGATATTGCTCACTAATCCTTTACAATAGAAAATGTTTACAAAAAATGGCATGTACTTGTATGAGGATATTATATATTATAGAAATCTCACATCAAAGTAGCTAGCTAGGTGCTCACAAAATAGTAACTGAATGCAAGTGGGATCATAAAGATACCTTAATAAACTAGCATCCCATTTACTCAAGTGACATCTTTGTCATCTACTTGACTGGGACATGTTTGGGAACTTGTAACATCCATTTAAACTCAAGTCTCTAGAAGCAATTATAGATGGCAGTTGGTCACCTAAATGATAGATGGAAATTCTTTAGGATTTCTACTTCTCTTTGATTGGGATACTCTTTGATCATGGACCTCCTGGTAGTTGGTCACCTAAATGAGACCTTGAGATTTATTAGGAATACTATGAAAGAAATTAGTACCTTGAGAATCTCTCCATTTGTTACCTGAATTAAAACCTTGGATTATAGATGGTTGGCCTTTATTGTAAAAGGAGTCATATTGCCTCACCAAAGGTTGCAATGAGCTTTTTTTTGTTCTATTAAGATTGTTAATATATTTTGATGAGAACTTTGAGGGATCATGCCCAACTTGAGTATCTTGGCTTCCCAAGTCCTGTAAATGCAAGGTCATTTATGAATAGGCATTTCTAATTGAAACATCTGTGGTGTTGGAATGAAGTGCATGACCAAATTCTTTGCCTACTAATGAGCCAATTTGAGGCTTCACTTCACATTGCTCCATGGATAATTCTATAGCATTTATTACTTCTCTATCTGAAAATTTTGTGTCTGTGTACATGTGCACTCTTTCCCAATAGTTGTAGGTTTTGTCTCTTCATCCTAAGTAATTGGCATACCATGGATGGCACCAAGATAACCATTTTCTTTTGAAATGTCCCTTTCTCTCAAATTAATCTCTCTATTAAGTAGGTTTTCTATATCTTCCTCTGTATATTTAATAGATGTAGCTACAATTCCTCTATATATTAAGCTTTCCTCCATAGCAATGAGAAGGCATGGAGAGTCAAGCCAACTGTTAGTCACTATATTGAAAAAGTAGTTCTTGGCCATGCCACTAATGGGAATTATTTCAATCTTATTTTTAGACTCGGTACCTCATTTGTCTTTAAAGAATAATATCTTGTTTTCAATGTCTTTGAAATACCTATGGGTGGTAGCCAATTGCTTATTCACTTATTTTTTGATTTCATTACAGAAATATCAAGTGAAATTTCATATCACCATTCATTCTACAGTTACTAACAATTCATTGCCTTTGAATATTCATGGGAAACTAAGGTATTTGGTTACCTAATAGGTCCTAGGAATCTTAACTAGGGTCCTAGAATAGTCTTAGATAGACCCATTTGACCTAAATATGTAAAGAGCAAAAATTGCTCAAAAGTTGCAAACTTGCTCAAAAAGTTGCTTGAGAAACTTTTGCAATTTTTGCAAAAAGTTACAAATGGAGGTTTGAGAAGTTGTAACAAACCATGCCTAGGTATATCAGCATGGGAAACATATTTTGGAAGGTTAGAAGGTTTCCAATCAGATTTGCAATTTTGCACAAAAAGTGCAACTTTTTGCAAAGTTCATTACATTTCACTTTTAGGACTTAGAAAAGGTTTGAAACTATTATAAAATTAAAAAAAAACCTAATCCTAGGCTATCTTGACCAAAAACTCAAAAAGAACCATTTTTTCCTAATTAGCAACTTTTGCGCATATCTTGTACAAAATGGCCTAGGCATACATATCTTGCTCATATCTCTCTAAGCATTCATTTTGGGATCAAACTATCTATTTTGTTAGCTCTAAGTGGCTGGCTAAACCCTAGTCCCAAGCTCATCCCATCCCATTGAGCACTCGAACATTCTTAGGCATGCCAAACTGAATTGACCCTAAGAGTCACTAAATGCCATAGTGCAACGATCTTTGACGGAGCATATTTTGGAGCTCATGTGAGGTATGATGTAATTTTGGATGCTATAGGACCGTGTTGCCAAGACCTACAATAATCTCTCTCACTTTTTGGAGATTGGATTCCATTTGGATTTTGTAGCCCCATCTCGGGTGATGCTAAAACTTGTAGTGTTGGCTTGTACAAAGTTGCTAACTACTAAATCTCTCTCACCATTTTTCATGGAATCAAACTGTCTATTCTATTAGCTCTAGGTGGTTGAGTAAAACCTAGTCCCAGGCTCATCCCATCTTGTTGAGCACACAAATTCTCTTGGGAATGTTGAAACGAATTGACCCTAATAGTCACTAAATGCCATAGGGAAGAAATCTTTGATATGGAATATCTTGGAGCTCATGCAAGGTATGGATGTGATTCTAGGTGCTATAGGACCATGTTTTTGAGACCTACAATAAACTCTCTCACTTTTTGGAGATTAAATTCCATTTTGATTTTGTGGCCCCATCTCGGGTGATGCTGAAACTTGTAGTGTTGGCCAGTGAAAAGTTACCAACTACTGAATCTCTCTCACCAATTATTGTGAGATTGGACTATCTATTCTATTAGCTCTGAGTGACTAGGTAAACCCTAGTCCCAAGGTCATCTTTTCCTATTGAGTGCTCAAACATTCTCAGGCATGCCAAACTGAATTGACCCTAAGATTCACTAAATGCCATAGGGAAGTGACCTTTGATAGGGAATATCTCAGAGCTCACGTGAGGTATGGATATGATTCTAGGTGCTACAGGACCACATTTCCAAGACCTACAATAATCTCTCTCTCTTTTTGGAGATCAAATTCCATTTTAATTTTGTGGCCCCGTCTTGAGTGATGTTGAAACTTGTAGTGTTGGCTAGTACACAGTTTCCAACTACTAAGTCTCTCTCACTATTTGTTGTGGGATCAAACTATCTATTCCATTAGCTCCAAGTGGCCAAGTAAACCTTAAGCCCAAGCTCATCTTATCCTATTGAGTGCTTGAATGCTCTCGGGCATGCTGAACTAAATTGACCCTAAGAGTCACTAAATGCCATAGGAAAATGATCTTTGATGGGGCATATCTTAGAGCTCATGCAAGGTATGGATGTGATTCTAGGTGCTACAGGACCATGTTGCTGAGACCTATAATAAAATATCTCTCTTTTTGGAGATTAGATTCCATTTTGATTTTGTGGGCTCATCTCGAGTGATGTTGAAACTTGTAGTTTTGGCCAGTACAAAGTTGCCAATTGTTGAATCTCTCTCACCATTCATCATGGGATCAAAACATCTACTTTGTTAGCTCTGGGTGGTTGGGTAAACCCTAGTCCCAAGCTCATCCTATCTCATTAAATACTCGAATGCTCTTAGGCATGCCAAACCAAATTGACCCCAAGAGTCACTAAATGCCATTGGGAAGAGATCCTTAACGAAGCATATCTTGGAGCTCATGTGAGGTATATATGTAATTCTAGATGCTATAGGACCATGTCATCGATAAATACAATAACCTCTCTCTCTTTTTGGAGATTAGATTTTGTTTTAATTTTGCAACCCCATCTCAGGTAATGCTAAAACTTGTAGTGTTGGCTAGTACAAAGTTTCCAACTGCTGAATCTCTCTCACCATTTGTCATGGGATCAAACTATCTTTTCCATTAGCTCTAGGTGGTTAGGTAAACCTTAGTCCCAAGCTTGTCCCATCTCGTTGACCACTCAAATGCTCTTGGGCATGTTGAATTGAATTGATCCTAAGAGTCACTAAATCCCATAGGGAAGTGATCTTTGAAAGGGCATATCTCAGAGCTCATGTGAGGTATGGATACCATTCTAGGTGCTACAGGACCATGTTGCCAAGACCTATAATAACCTCTATGTCTTTTTGGAGATTAGATTCTATTTTGATTTTGTAGCCCCATCTCAAGTGATGCTAAAACTTGTAGTGTTGGTTAGTACAAATTTGCCAACTAATGAATTTCTTTCATCGTTCACATGGGATTGAACTATCGATTCTATTAGCTCTAGGTGGCTAGGTAGACCTTGGTTCCAAGCTTGTCCTATCTTGTTCAGTGCTCAAACATTCTTAGGTATGCCAAATTGAATTGACCTTAAGAGTCACTAAATACCATAGGGATGCGATATTTGATGATTCATATCTCGAAGCTTGTGTGAGATATGGATGTAATTCCAGGGACTATAGAAATGTTTCTCTAAGATGTACAATAACCTCTCTCTTTTTGGAGATTTGATTCTATTTTGATTTTGTGGCCCCATCTTGGGTGATGCTAAAACTTGTACTGCTGCCCATTGCAAAGTTTCCAACTACCGAATCTCTCTAACCGTTCATCCTGGGATCAAACTATATGTTCTGTTAGCTCTGGGTGAACAAGTAAACCCTAGTTCCAAGATCATCCCATCTCATTGAGTGCTTGAATGCTCTCAAGCATGTTGAATTCAATTTACCCAAAGAGTCACTAAATGCCATTAGGATGTATTTTTGATGGGGAATGTCTCAGAGCTTGTGCAAGGTATGGAATTCTTCCAATCACCTATTAATACTAAACTATACACTATAAACTCTCAAAACTCTCATAGAGCTCGAAAAAAAAAAACTCCAATACTCCATTACCTTATCAAAACCTTTCCAACTACTAACTTTCGGGCTCGTAGTCATTGAGTGGAAGGAAAATTCTTCAAACCCTTGTCTTCAAAGCCTTCCAACACACATGCAAACTCTGACCAAGCCACTATCAAATTTTCAATTGTTGATTCTCTTTATTTTCCATGCAATCAGAAGGTATTTACTGATTCTTGACCATGTCCATAATAAGAAACAAAGGTATGGTGTCAAATTGTAAGACGGTTATCTAAAACAACCAAGTGAACCTTTAAATCTTCCTCCACTTTATATAAAGATAACATGCAAGTATTGTGATAATTTAACCCAAAGAAGCATGTAGTTTATTGATCAATCTTTGAATACAAAGAACTTTGTGAGATAGTTTAAGAATCTCCTGGAAGGATGGAATAGATGAGAGACTAAAGTTTGTGAGATAGTTATCTTATTTAGCAAGGAAACCCTCATTATAACAAGGGTTCGAAGGTTTGTGTATCTCCTCAAAAATTAGGGCTTTGGAAGTCAGAAGTTTGTAAGGTCTTGGTAAGGTAAAACTATAAACAAGTTCATTTGTTATTTTAATTTGAAAGTTTAATGAGCTGGGAGTTAGAAGGTATTTTTAGGCCTATTTGTCTAGACTTGGGCTTGCAAGTTATATGCTTTATTGAATAGTTGGGAGTCTATGCTTTTGGAATTTAGTCAAGTTTAGTATTGGGTATCTTAATACCTCATTGGTTTTGGTATTTTTTTGGAGAGATTTTATTTCCTACCTTAAAACCCCAAAGGTAGGGCTACAAGAAAGAGACTCTTTAGGTTTATTTGTGAAAATTGATGTTTTGAAGTCCACTAAGGTGTATAACACCTTATGAATGTTGAAACCACTTAAATGGCAATGAGTTAATCCTTTTGGAATCTAATTGGGGTATGGTGTTGTGAAATATCCTAGAGGGTGTAAGGTAGTGGAGGTGCTGGGTATTGTGAGAGGTAGTTGGTTGAGTTTGTGAAGGGTTAGGCAGAGACATTTGGAATAGGTAGTTTTCCTTAAAAGTGTTCTTCTTGGAATCCACTAGCCTTTGGTGTGAGAACTCTACATCATTTTTGATGCAAATTACATTATAATGAAAAACATAAAATGTACTTAAAAAATAAATAGAACAAAAAAGATATATATTATCATAACCAATAATGTCATACATGAACAAACATATCATATATTATGATAACCAATAATGTCATAAGTCCAATAATGTCATGCATCAAATATATGTCATACATAAAATATAAAATATCATATATACATCAAATGTAATTCAAATATGTCCACTAACATAAAATCCAAGATTTATGTCCACTAATGCCTATACATGTATGTCTATCCCTATATCTTCTCCTTCTCATGAGGGGAGGGAAACAAATCCCTAGAGGTCTTTAGTCATTTCATGGAGGGAGATGATGGGTTCTTCCTCAAATGCTCACTTGTCCTCTTGTTTAGGCTCCTTTCTAACTAGAACTGATACAAACAAAGTAGATATGAATCAATAATTATTATAAATTGAAATCAAATATATGTACACACAAAACTAATTATTTTCTTATGGCCATCAAATAGTCACTAAGCTCGTGGATGATCAGGTGTAACAAGGCCTTACAAAAATTCAATCAATATAATCACTTATAAATAACATTTGAAATTTCAATACTAACTATTATAAATAACAAAAACTAAGAAAACTCTTTCATACCTTGGTCAATGGCTTTGAACTAGCCATTGCAACAACAACTCCACAATCGATGGACTGGTGAAGATGACGAGGAGTCTCAAACATCAACAAATGCATGTCATATCATACAATTTACATGTAAAATGAAACATGAAAAAACTATAATCAAATGAAGTAAATTAACATGAAACAAAAGTACCTCTATGAAGCTTGTATCATGCCTAGACTCAGAGTCCCTTGTGAATGTCAATCTTTCATATGATTACTTAACATATATATGTATTAATTTAAATGATTAAATTGATACATACCTCTTGACTCGTCAATGAGACATAAAATGGGGTTGGGAAATCTATACTAGGCCCATCAACACTCTAACCCTAAATTTTGAACAATGTCAAGACATGCTAATTAATTAGTCATTCACTGTACATACAAAATGTGATCAAATTAGTTTATTATAATTATAATTTAGCTATGTGTCAATACCAAATGTGTCACAAAGAAGGCTCCTCCTCAACTAATGGACTGGAGCAATGAATGAGGGTCTGTGTCAAAGCATTGATAGTCCCTCGAGTACTAGTCTCTACATGTTCCTTCGCAACTGAAGGAGTAATCACATGCTCACCCTATGGCTTGACAATAGGCACCCTAACTACTTTAGGGTCACGACGTGCCCCCTACCTCTCAAATGATGACCCCCCACCTCTACCCTAAGATTCTAACATATCAAAATAATTGGAGATCTCCCTAAGGACACTTTCAAAATATAGTTTCTTTAAGAAATACATTGGAACCTCATGATTATTTTAGTGAGAGGAATCAAAGACCATCCACCATCTATCTCAAAAGTTATTTCTAATATCATCATGTATGCACTAATGGATGGGGAACCTTTTAGTTGTATGTTTAATGATGTCTTATTGTCCAAGCTTTTAAAGTAATGCACAAATGCTACCTTTTGCTATGTCCTTTTTTGTTACGTCTTTGTAGGATAATTTTTTTGCAAATTATATTCTTTGTTTTTCTCTCTTAACATGCCAAATATCCAATTGTCCACTAATAGAAACTACATGGTTCATAATTGACTCAAGGGAGGATGCCAATTGCGCTCTCACAAGATTTGTTTTTCCACAAGCTTTCAACCTACCAATGATTACTTCTATTTCATTTTTCCCTCTTTCTATTTCATTCATTATGTTGTCTTGGGTGCTAGGAGGAGTTCTTTCAATCGATGGAGGTTGCAAAATTTCTTGCTCTACTTGTGGAGGGTTTTGATTTTCATCTTGTGGAGGGTTTTGATTTGGATCTTGTGGAGGGCTTTTATTTTGATTTTTTTGATCAAGTTGGGGATGTGGCAGTTGATTATTCACATTTCTTGATTGGAATCCAATTGCATTCTAAAGAAATAAAAAAATTTAAACCAAAATTGATTAAACCTACAAAATAATGTAAAAACCTACAAAACATTGCAAAAACATATAAAACAATGTAAAAACAAGAGTAGAAAACATGCTATGTGATCTCAATCTTGATCTTTGGCAATGAGGAGGTGAGTGAGAAAATTCTTCAAGTTTTACAAACCAGATGCACATTGTTGAGGAGAAAGAAGGAAACAAAAAAAAAAAGAAATGGAATGAAATGGGCAACGGGTTTGCAACTCATATATAAAAACTTTTAATTTTAAAAAGTGTGAATGTGCTATAGCATGCATGCACTTTTTCTTGAGCTTCACAAGCCTTAGGCTTGTGAAGCCCAAGCCCAAGCGCATGCATGCTTTTAGAATTTTAGAAGTTTTCTTTTTGTGTCATGTTTTTGGCACCACAACTTGGTGCATCAACTCACATATGCAAGATATTTAATGCTTTTGACTAGGATCATGCATAGTGACATGGATCAATAGGTATAAGTCAATAGACCCTATAGATACAATTTTTTATTTGCATATCTTCTCTTACAGTCAACATCAACTATAGTCCTAATATGTCTCTCATTTTATAGATTGCAGGTATCACCAAATAGGTATTTGTCTAATCTGTCTTCCTCAAGTGAGGAAAATGTGGGAATAGAAGAAAAAAGTAAGACATCTAGTAGGTCTAAAATAGGGAGATCAAGTAGAGGTCAAAAGATTAGAAGAAAATTCAATACAAGAATGCATTTTTTCCTTGCTAACGGGGGGTCATGTTCTTATGATAATAAGAGTGAAGGTAATATGAAGGTTCATATAAGGTACATGCATCTTCAAAAAGAATGGGTACCCAAGGAACTACCTCTAGTTAACACTGATTTTTCTATTAATGAAAGGATATATTGCATAGCTCCATCTTCATTACATGGTTTGGGCCTATTTTCCATGGATGGAATAAACATTAGTTATAATAAAGTTATTGAATTGATGGAGTATGTAGGACCTTGTTACAATTACAACAATTAGATTTAGATGTAGGCAACCTAAAGCAACAAATGCAATACATCTCAAGGTATTTTGATTAGCTCAACAGGATGGCTAGTGGGGAGAGAATGCTAGGTCAACACATTGACAAACTTTCTAAGGTTATAGGCAATAGTGAAGAGGTAAAGAATTTGATGAAATGGGTACCACCAATTGAAGCCAAGAATAGAAATTTAGATCAGCTAGGAAAAGATCTTCAAAAAAGGGTGGATGGTATGAATACTAGAGTGGGTAACTTGGAGAAAATGGTTAAGAAATTGGCCGATCAGAACTGCTCTATTTTGAAGAACATGGCTGACAACTTTAATACCCTACTAAACAAGCTAGAATATGGTAAAGGAAAAGATGCTAAGGATATGAAAGATGACCAGGGTCCAAGAAAGAAAACAAGGGCTAATTCAAGGAAGAATGAGGGTGTGGAAGCAAAAAAGTTGGATGATAGGAAAGCCTCTGCAAAAAATATGAACATACTAGAAGATCAAGTAGTGGATCTTCTGAAGACTCAGTACCTGTCCTAGGAATGTCTTATTTCTTTCCTTTTTCTATTTTTTCATGCATAGATGTATTCTAGCCTCTTATTTTTAGATTGTCCAGTCTGTTCCTTTTTTAAGATATGAGGCCTTCTATTTCTTGAGCTTCTCTGCTCTTGTTTCTATGATACTTTGTACAAGGTTTTGAGCCCTTTAAAACCTATTTTTACATAATCAAAACAATTAGATGCAGATTGTGTAATATAAAATAAGTATGTGTAGGTATGCATTGTCACCAAATTATATAAAATGCAAATAAAATGATCAAAGTAAAAGACTCGCTATGTCTATTGATGGAAGGCCAAAAGCAATATGGAATATTACAAGATTTATAAATAGTTCTCAACCTGTGTTAACTAATAAGTGGTCCAATTTTATATTCGAGGCATGCAAGGGAAATTGTGTTTTTGTATCTATGATAAAATCAATAAGTTTAGGGGAAGAAATTTTGATAGATTACAATTTGAATCGTGTAGATACCACAAAATTCACTATCATGGGACTAATTAGTACAACATTTAAACTAATTGCTGCCAATTAATATTGACTCTAATATACAATCTAATATTTTATTAATAATTTTTTTTGCTAAGTATATTACTTTTATTTCAGTTTTTATTGTTATAAATTATTAGTATTTTTTATAGGGTGAGATGGATCCACCACAAGACATAGGCGAGGATGTTCCTTAGACAACTTCTTCGACAAATCTAAATGTTAATTACTATAATTATACAAATTATATAGAAACAAATGTCATATTATTATGTTCTTTTCTTTATGGATTTTGAGTTATTTTGATGGAATTTTACTAATATTAATGTCAGAAATTGATACTTATTGATAGGGAAAAGCAAACACGAGAGCAAATCAAATGCAATCTAAAATTGATGCATCATTTTTAGATGACATCGCATGTAGTGTTAACCCTATCTTCATGGCTAGTCAGCTAATAAAAGAATATAGTAATGAAATTCTTAGCCTTGACCTCGAGCAAAAAGAAATTGAGGAGACAAAGGTACTCAAAGATGAATTGATACATGGAGTCAATTCTTTGAAGGTAAGTAGTAATTAATCTTAAGCACTAATAAAAGTTCAATAGATTTTTATATTTTATGCTATCTTATGGATCATCATATAAAATATTATTTTTTCTTCTTATAGGATTTTGTGACACCAGTGAAACCATGTGGTCAATATGGTGAGGGTTGTAGCACACAACCTTCATGTTAACAATCCTTAAACCTTTAGCCATTCATTTAACATTTGGGATGTTCGTAGCTAGTATACCATTTGATCGTTATCCATTACAAATATCTTTTCTAACAATGCATTCTTCAACTCATGATGAAGTGCAGATGCCTCCTTCAATCACCACTTTGATATTGCCAACTAGATTGTCGGCAACAAGGAGCTTGCATACATCTTCTATACCAAGTAGAACTGATAAAACCTTTTTTTTGCTATATTTGTTAATGTCCTAATCATGCTTTTTTTTTCTTGTTGGATGGATTTTATACTCATGGACCTATCTTGTGCACTAATAGATACACCTATAGTTGATACAAGAACGGAGACCACTACTAGTGAAGCTCAACCATTTCTTGGATCAGCCCATGTTACTAGTACTCGTTCATTTGCAAGGTCATTGTTATTGAATAAGAAAACAATGTTTCTGTTAAAAGTACCAAAGCTTCTAGGTGTTTTAAAATTATTATTATTTATAGTGTAATTGTAGTTTACTTATACATAACTCATTTTGGACCAATAATCCCATGATATTTTTGTAGGAAATGATGTTTTCTATGATACTCTTTTTGAAATGACATTGAAGCTATTTGGACCCACCATATGTAAAAGGTACGTAATTTCATATCATTGCTACAATATTTTTTTTTCTTCCATTTATTGTACTATATGAAAGTTATTGATCTAACACTTTTATTTTTCCAAAAAAGGTGGAATGAATAGGGTCCTGAATTAAAAGAGCAACTCATTACATCTTTTGAGGACCTCTTCGAAAAAAAACATTTTTGATAGTGCCCTACTTCTTAAAAGAGCATCCAAACATATAAATACTGCAAGGAACCAATATAGAAGGGATATAAAGGTTAACCCAAAGTACAAGCATCCTCCTATGATTCTACTGATGGAATGGAATGAAATAATGGAAGATGCAAAAGAGAAAAGGCTAAAGGGTAGAGGAATTCAACCAACAGATAGAAAAAGAAGGCAAGTCATCATAGTATTAAGTAGAATGTAATTATGTACTAATTAGTGATCATTTTATTGATATAATCTAACATGTTTCAAACTTTTCATAGACTGCAGAACACATCAAAAGCTACAAAAGTGAGACTACAAAAGGTTGACCAACACAAACTTGGCTCCGGTGGCTATATGAAACTTCACTCTCGACTTGTGAGTAGCAACAATGGAATTTCATATAATTTTTTCTTATATAATGTTGCAAAAAAAATTGTTTAATCAAATCATACATGAAAAAATGATGCTATTAAGAGAAACATATAGGGCACAAAATTCAATGTAGATCCCATAGACGAGGATAAAAAAATTTCCTTAAAGGAAGCCTATAAAGTCATGGGTGCATGCCTACACCAAGAATCTAAAAGCCATACCAAAGAATCTAGTGCACGAGATCAGACATAGCTAAATTGGTCAAATGAAAATTAAATCAAATTGAATAGTTGAGAAATTTTATGTTTGGTGTTAATTTTGGACATAAATTGACTATTTTTATTTTGTATATTAAATTATGATAACAATGTGCATAACATTTCACTACAACCTTCAAATCCTATAATAGCAGTTATGCATGATCAAGGCCATGATGTGCATCATAGTGATGGAGGTATTAATTTTCTATTGAAAATCAATTACAAAATTATGAATAGAATTTAACATCTTCAATTCCAATTTTTTGTGTAGCCTTTTTTTGAATATTTTACAGCATGTTGAACATCGTGGTGAAGAAGCAGAGCATGTTCAAAGTGTTCAACATGTTGAGGTGGTGGCTAATAAAAATGTTATTGTGCATGATGTGGAATTTCTAGGTAAGAAAAATGATTGTTATGTTCTACTCATTAATGAAATACTTGTAAGTAAAAAAAAAGGAAAAAGAGTATGCCAATTTAACCCATTTACTTGTTATTGCAACAGAGCCCCCTTTACTGTAGTAGCCTCATGCTCCTCAAACCAGGAGAAGGCATCATAATTTGACATTACATGTGCCACAAGAGGAGGAGAATGAGGAAGATATTGATGGTCCTATCAGCCTTTTCCTTAAGAAAGCTAAGAAAAATAAAACAAATGATTTTTTAAAAAATGCTCTTTGATAAACTTTGTTGGATAATAAAAGAAAGTTGTTTTAACTAATTATCTATGAATGTTGTGTATTGATATTGATTTTTATGTCATATTAATGAATATTGATATGTGTTAATGAAGTCTTGATTAGTATTGAGTATTAACGAATTTTACATCATATTGATGAATGTTATGTGATTGTATTGATTGAATATTATAGTTCATAAATGGATGAATGAATGAATGAAGTATGTAATTATATGTTAATGGGGAATTTAGATTGATGTTAAGGGGAGGGGAGTTAGACTAGATGAGCTTCCACCTTCATGTGGTTGGCCTTGTTAAGTAGAGACTATTGAAGTATTCTCGAAACCAAGTGAAGCTCAAACTAATATACATTCATTAATTAGCCAATTTCATTCATTGTAGGTCTTTTCTTATAAGTATATTTTGAATGTTCTTTGTTCGGAAACTATCAAATAAAAATTTGGAAGGTCCAATACTCAACTTGTCTGGCATGATTGGGCTTCATTTTGTGTAAATATTATCTTCTTGAATGCATCAAATCTGCAAGGTTCCTCTTGGAGAGATCAAGTTTGTGGTTTGACATTGAGATTAAATCCTTTGTATATGAAAATTATGACATTGAGAAATACCTGATATGTTCTCTTTAATTCTACTATGTTTCTCTTTATTGGTGCTATGGTCATCGTTGGAGTTACGGTTAGATTAAATCGAGACCACCTTCCATGATTGATGGGACATATCAGGAACATTGAAAATTTAATAGGTAAGATTTATTGGTGTATTTTTATTTCACTTTGATTCATATGCATTCACAATGTGCATGAACTTCAAACTTAAAAAATGCAACTTGAACTTGTGAATTTAAACTATTACTTCTACATAAGGATGCAACGAACAAATACAACTAGACTATTCTAGATGTACTCTTGTTATCTACTCCACTAATTGGTTTGTGTTGTAGCTTATTTATGACTGTTTTTAGTGTTGTAGTGTCCCCTTTTTTATCATAGTGTTTAGTGGAATCTCTATTAGCTAGTAGTTATTAAATAAATTCTTGTTGGCAGTTAAGTTAGATTGGAGTCATTTATTTGTGTAACTTGAAAATTTTTGTCTTAATTTTTTGTAATTCGACTTGCATAAAGTCACTTAGTGTTTATAGACATTTCTAGATAGTATATTAGGTTAGAAGAGACGACTTCTCCTTAATCATACTCTTGCGAACTACTTTTGTATCTCTATGAAATAGTTTTAAAATTATTAGGAATGAAACCAACAAGTGTGGGATAACATGTTCCACTAATAACTTGATAAGTGTTACTAGAATGCTTTGTGTTTTTTCATTGATGATCTTTGATTAGATCTTAATAGTTCAAGTAGTGGTTCCAAACTGATGCAGAGCCTCACCTTGGAAAACTCAAGAGGAAATGAATCACTCAACTAAGTTGCATCAAGTGGAACATACACCTTCTAGGATAAATTTTCAACTTGTCTCAAATTGTTATACAACTGACATGTGATAGGAACTTTCTTGATCTCATGTAGCAACCTATAGCTCCTTGCATCCATTTCATATAACTTGACCACCTTGCTATTTGATTTGAAATACATAAATGGCTTGAAACTTTTTTGAATTCATAAATTGATCATCCTCTTGACTACACACTAATTACCAAACAACAATGGACAATGTTTCAAATCTACACCACCCTTCTATATTTGAGATTTAAACTCAGGATCAAAACCGATCAGTAACTGTAGCATTTGCATACATAAACCAAAACTGTGACTCCACGATTTAGATCAATACTCATCACTAGACCACAAAAATCATGTTATTAACATATTAGTGAATATATGAACATATTCACTTGATTTAGAGATTGAATTTCACATGGGTATAGGAAGGAATAAAAGAAACTAGGAAACAAAAGAAAAAGAAAACAATATTATACATAACTCCTCCATGATTCCCAAAAACCAAATCATGGAGACTTTAAAAAACTTCCATCTACTGTCCCAACCCTCAAAACAATAGGTATTCACATTCATGATTCAAGAAATCAGGTTCTTTGTAATAAATTCAAAACCAAACAACTTTATTTGGAATTGAAACACAACAATAACTTCGTCCAAGTATGAATATGTCATGAGCTAATTCTTAGAACTCTATGTTTTGATTTCAGAGAGAAGATAGGAAAGAAAAACACATTCACAACCAAAAATCACAAAAAATTAGAACACAAACTCAAAAGCTTTCTATTCCTCTATTTTGCATTCGATAACCTATTATATTCCTCCCAAATTTGCCTTTTTTGAATTACTTTCTTATTGTTGAGATTCAGGAGATGAAATGTCAACCTATCCAAATAAGAAAACAAACCTGTTTTAGAATTATGAGGAATTAATCATCCAAATATGTTGCCAACTTCCTATAGTTTTCAATAGCTTAGTTGGTTTCAATTATTAAACACACAAAACTCTAACTTAAAGAAAACTGACTTAACAAAAAATCAAACACACATTGTCCTAAGTGGCTATACTTGGAGAGTTCATCAAATTACTACTCCATTTATGCCACCAAAACATAGAACTTTACTACAAACATTAAAAATGAAAATACACTTAAGACATTACATTAACTTCCTGTAGCATACTTAATCTTGTTAGTTTTTGTAGCATCTATCATATTTTCCACTACAACACATTCCCCTGTAGAATGAATCTCAAGTCCACTTGAGATGAGATGTTGTAATGATGAACCATGAATATTGATTTTTTTATCATCCATCCAAAGAGCTTCTATCACTAGTATGTTCTTCCATTTTACCAAATACTAAGTGTATTGTCTCCTTCAAGTCTTCTTTATCTTTGTATTGAGTATTTTCTCTATTTGAGGTGGTGTTGGTTTAGATACTTTTTGCAAATCTATTCTTTCTAAATCTTAATGTGTTTATTGTGTTTCAGAACCTTTGTATGGTGTGAGATCACAAACATTAAATATGGGCGAAATACCAATGTCTGTAGGTAACTAAATCTTGTATGCATTGTGTCCATACTTTTCCAGAATTTGACAATGACCAACCTTCTTGGGTAATAACTTTGTATACTTTTTTTGAGGTAATCTTTCTTTCTTCAGATATGCCCATACTAAATCACCAACCTTGAATTGTACTTCTCTTGTTTTCTGATTAGAAAATTCTTTTTATTTCTAATTTGAATTTTTTTGCTGCAACTTGACTTGATCTTGGAACTCTTTAATAACTTTAGCAAATTCTTCGAAAAAGTGTTTGGAAGTTCTCTTAGCTTAAGAATTCCTCTTGGGTGTGTACCATACGTTAGGAATAAGGTGTCTCAACCTTGTATAATTCCTATTGTTATTATTTTTTTTGTAAAATGTATTTCTTGCAAATAATGTTGATGTGTCGACATCTTGAATTGTGTGTAAGGAGATCATCACTAAAACAGTTATGACAGATTCCTATGACACGTAAGAACTATGTTGGGAAGATTCAATGACAGGTGAAGACATGTGGCAACTAAGGTATTTGAGTACTGTACACTCTACCCCAATAGTGGGGTTTGGGGCATCGCCCTGAAAATATTTTTGGGGCTCCTATTTTCTTGGAGAATGGTAAAACCCTAATATAGTTTACCTTTGGGAGTAGCCCTAAAGTGAAGCACATGTTATAAGCATTTTTAGGGTTGTGAAGAGAAGCTATGCAAAAAAGGTGTATTGTTGGTACTGCGACTAGCTACTGTAGTCTTCTGTTGTTGATGTTGAACTTGCATTGCAAGTGTATTGTAATCTTGTGTTGAAGATAATACATTGTGCAGGTTCTAAAGGGGTGGGGTTGTTTTACCGAAAGGTTTTTCCCCACCGAAAAATCTTTGTGTTATGTGTTTCTTTCTCTGTTTATTTTCTATAGGCATGGTTGGCTGCAGTAATATTGTTGTTTACATGATATTGAATCTGTAAGTGTAGAAGATTTTAATAGGATTTTCATCATACTTTCTTTATGAGGTTAGTGTAGGAAGCTATTTCCGCACCTGAGTTTCCTTACAAGTGGTATCAAAGCTTGATCAAATTTTGATCCTAGTTGTTGGGTAGGGTTTTTTGAGCTAATCTCGAGTTGAGTGGGAGTCTTGTGCAGAGCATCCTGAATCTTATTTGCAGATTGGGATGATGAGTTCATCATATGGAAGAATGGAGGTGGAGAAATTTAATGGCACTAATTTTGAGTTGTGGAAACTCAAGATGGAAGACATGTTGGAAGATCGTGACCTATGGGAAGTGACTACAAGTGCTACAAGACCAGCAACTATAGCTCAAGAAAATTGGGATATCAAAGACTGCAAAGCTAAGGGTATCATAAGACTCTATTTAACCGATGCAATCCTTCTGAATGTTCTAGATGAGAAAACCACATATAGTTTGTGGGAGAGACTTGGGGCCATGTATCAAGCCAAATCTTTGGTGAACAAGTTGTTCCTAAGGAAGAAGTTGTATTCTCTATGAATGGAGGAAGGTGGATCCTTAATGGATCATTTAAATGCATTTAATCCATTGGCTACATAGTTGACATCACCTGGTGTCAAGTTAGAGGAGGAGGATTGTTGCTACACACTTTTGTGTTCTTTATTGGATTCATGGGACCATCTTGTGATGGCTCTCAAAAGCACATTAGTCACTTTCAAAATGGATGATGTGGTGTCTTTGCTGCTATCAGAGGAGATGCGAAGAAAGGCTTTCATGTTGAAAAAAGAAGCCCTTGTTGTTCGTGGGAGATCCACGAAAAGAGGAAAGAAAAATGACAATAAGTCTGACAATAAGGGTAGATCCAAATCCCATGGGAAGTCAAAGACTTCCAATAAGGCCAAGGAAAAATGATGGAACTGTTGTAAGAATACACACTTTTGTAAAGACTGTAAAGAGCCTAAGAAGAAGAAGAAAGCCTCAGATTCTGGTTCTGAAAAATCTCAAGAAGATGACGATGCATTCATCGTATCTTTGGCAGCCCATGCATCTGATGATGTGTGGTTAGTTGAATCAGGTACATCTTTTCACATGACCTCTCATCAAAAATGGATCTCAAGATATGAAGAGTTCGATGGTGGAAAGGTATACTTGGGTGATGATTCTCACCAAAAGATAGTTGGACGAGGAAGGGTCACTATCAAATTTCTTGATGGATGAGTAAAGGGAATCAATGGAGTTATGCACATTCTAGGTTTGGTACAAAACCTATTATCTGTAATTATGCTAAATGATGTAGGTGTGCAAGTTTTTTTTTCTAAAGATGGATGTAAGATGATGAGAGGAGCTATGGTGCTTGCTAAGGGTACTAGGAGAGGTACTTTGTTTCAGCTTGATGCATACATTTCTCAGTGTAATAGTTCTTCTATTTCAAAGAAGAGAGTAGCTATCACTTCATCCCCACCATCTGAATGAGCAGTAAAGAAGAATGTGGTTAGTGGTTCTAATGGTAGTGCAACAAGTGTACCTAAGGGTGCAAACACTTTGGAAGGAAAGCTTCCTATAGAAAAGACAATGTTGTGGCATATGAGATATGGCCACATTGGTGAGAACGGTCTCAGAACCCTGAAAAACAAAACTCTCATTGAGGGGTTAAATGATTTCAATCTCAAGATTGACTTCTGTGAACACTGTGTATATGGTAAAAAAAATTGTGTTCAATTTTACTCTAGTTCTCACAAATCTTCTAATGTTTTGGATCTCATTCATTTTGATGTATTTGGTCCTGTAAAAGTTCCTTTAATCTCCAAATCTATATTTTTTTGTATCTTTCATAGATGATTATAGTAGAAGGACATGGATTTATTTCCTTAAAAGTAAGACACAAGTCTTTAGTCGATTCAAGGAATTTAAAGCCCTTGTAGAGAATTAGACTAGTAAGAAGATTAAGTGTGTGAGAACTGAAAATGGTGGTGAGTTTTTCTCAGCAGAGTTTGAACAGTTCTGTAAAGAACAAGGTATTGAGAGGCATAAGAAAACTCCTTATACACCAGAGCAAAATGGAGTTGTAAAGAGTATGAATAGGACACTGACGGAGAAGGCTAGGAGTATGCTTAGTGGAGCTGGTTTAGAACAAAGGTTTTGGGCCAAAGTTGTGGCCACTGCTTGCTATCTAGTAAACAGATCTCCTACATCAACCCTTGTTGGTAAGACACCCATGGAGGTGTGGTCCAGTAAGAAGCCTTCAATTAGACATCTTCATCTTTTTGGTTGTGAAGCTTATGCATATGTTCCAAAGGAGAAAAGATCTAAGTTGGAAACCAAAGCTGTTAAATGTATTTTCATTAGGTACAGTGCTGATGTGAAAGGACACAAGCTTTGGGATCCTGTGACTAGTAAGGTGTTGTATAGCAGAAAAATTATTTTTAGAGAGCTAACATCTTCTCCTATTGTGCTACAACTAGATGAAAAAGAAAAGGAAAAAGATGTGTTTAGTTGCCTCCTACTCCTGAGAAGACTAAATAGAGAGACCATGTTGGGTCTAATGATGAGGAGAGATCTAGCAGCTCTGATAGTTCAAAAGAAGAGGAAGAACAACCTCAACCTTTTCCCTTGAGGAGATCCACGAGAGAAAGAAAGAAACTAGAAAGGTTTGGTTATTCTATGTTAGATTCCAGTTGTTCTTTTGCTTTGATTACTAACACTGATGAGCCTAGATCTGTGAAAGAGGCTTTGGGCATGGAAGATGTAGGTTCCTAGATTGAGGCTATGGATGATGAGATGGCTTCATTAGAGAAAAACAAAACATGGGACCTTGTACCTTTTCCTAAAGGGAGAAAATCCATTGGCTGTAAATGGGTGTTCAAGAAGAAATTTTGTATAGATGGCAGTATTGAAAGGTACAAAGCTAGATTGGTTGCAAAGGGGTATTCATAGGTAGAGGGAATAGATTATGGTGAAATATTCTCTCTTGTTGCAAAGTTGACATCCATTAGATTTTTGTTATCTCTTGTTGCATCATATGATTTAGAGATAGAATAGATGGATGTGAAGACAACTTTCCTTCATTGTGAATTAGAGGAAGAGATTTATATGTCACAGCCTGAGCACTACATTGTTAAAGGTAAAGAATCCTTAGTTTGCGGATTAAAGAAATCTCTATATGGTTTGAAGCAATCTACTAGGATGTGGTACCTTAAGTTTGATGCCTTTGTGTTGTCAACTAGATTTGTAAGATCAAAATCAAATCATTGTGTTTATTTCAGAATTTAAAATGATCACCTTCTTATTGTTGCATTATATCTTGATGATATGATGTTGTTTGGGAAGGGTAAGGGTATGATTTCTGATTTTAAATCTCAGTTGTCAGCACAATTTGAGATGAAAGATCTTTGGGAAGCTAGGTACATCTTGGGTATGGAAATCAATAGAGACAGGTCTAACAGAAAACTTTGGTTGAGTCAGAGTAAATATGTGAAGTTTTTGTTGGACAGGTTCAGCATGGCAGATTGTAGACCACTATGTGTTCCTATTCCTGTGGGAACAAAGTTATATGTAGATGATTGTCCAAAATCTCCTAGTGAGGTGGAGGACATGAGTAGAGTACCTTATGCTAGTGTAGTTGGTAGTCTTATGTATGCTATGGTCTCTACTAGACCAGACATTGCCAAAGAAGTGGGAGTCCTAAGTCAATTTATGGCTAATCCTGGACGGATACATTAAGATGTAGTTAAGTGAGTATTCAGATATTTGAGGGGTACAACAAATTACTCCATATTTTATCATGGTAACTCTTCTAGATCTTAGCATTCATTTTGTATTCATGGGTTTGTGGATTCAGATTGGGCAGGTGATATTGACCATAGGAGACCCACCAGTGCTTATGTGTTCACTATGTTTGGTGGTGCCATCAGTTGGATGAGCAAGCGACAACCTATGGTTTCTTTGTCCACTACAGAAGCTGAGTACATGGCTACTACTCATGCTTGTAAGGAATCTATTTGGCTTAAGAGATTGTGTTCTGATGTTGGTGTTGATGCAAAATAGATTACTATTTGGTGTGACACTTAGAGTGTTATTTGCCTTGCGAAGAATCCAACTTTCCATACCAGAACAAAGCACATTGATGTGTAGTATCACTTTGTGAGAGATATGGTGGAAGATGGAAAGGTAAAATTGGAAAAGGTAGATGTTGTGAAGAATGTTGCAGATGCATTAACAAAACTAGTGGGCACTGAGAAGTTCATATGGTGTTCGGAGTTTATGGGCCTTTTTTCCTATAGCAGTTAGTTCTTGTTATGTTCCTGTTGCTCTTACAAGGTGTTCGACAAGTGGGAGAATGTTAGGAATAAGGTGTCTCAACCTTGTATAATTCCTATTCTTATTATTTGTTTTTTAAAATGTATTTCTTGCAAATAATGTTGATGTGTCGACATCTTGAATTGTGTGTAAGGAGATCATGACTAAAACGGTTATGACAAATTCCTATGACATGTAAGAGCTATGTTAGGAAGATTTAATGATAGGTGAAGACATGTGGAAACTAAGGTATTTGAGTACTGTACACTATACCCCAATAGTAAAATTTTTTGGGGTTCCTATTTTCTCAGAGAATGGTAAAACCCTAATATGGTTTACTTTTGGGAGTAGCCCTAAAGTGAAGCGCATGTTATAAGCATTTTTAGGGTTGCAAAGAGAAGTGATGCAAAAAAGGTGTATTGTTGGTACTACGAGTAGCTACTGGAGTCTTATGTTATTGATGTTGAACTTGCATTGCAAGTTCATTGTAATCTTGTGTTGAAGATAATACATTGTGCAAGTTCTTAAGGGGTGGGGTTGTTTTACCGAAAGGTTTTTCTCCACCGAAAAATATTTGTGTTATGTGTTTCTTTCTCTGTTTATTTTTTGTATGCATGGTTGGCTGCAATAATATTGTTGTTTACATGATATTGAATCTGTAAGTGTAGAAGATTTTAATAGGATTTGCATCATACTTTCTTTATGAGATTATTGTAGGAAGTTGTTTCTGCAACTGAGTTTCCTTACACCATACACAATCTCAAATGGAGATTTTCCTATACTTCTATTCACTATATCATTATATGAGAATTCAACTTGAGAAAGTATAGAATCCCATTTTTTTCCGTGTTTTTTGTAAGATATCTTAACAAATTTCCCAAAGATCTATTGACAACTTCTCTTTGACCATCAGTTTGTGGGTGATATGTAGATGAAAAAGATAAAAAAATTTCAAGTTTCTTCCAAAGGGTCCTCCAAAAATGACCTAGAAATCTACCAACTCTATCTGAAACAATATTCAATGGTAATCCATGAATTCAAACTCTCTCCTTGAACAATAAATTTACTATGTATGATGCATCTTTAGTGAATTTAGATGGTAAGAAATGTGCCATTTTACTAAACCTATCCACGACAACAAAAACACTATCATACCCTTTTTGAGTTATTGGTAATTCCATAAAAAAATCCATACTGATACTTTTCCATGATCTTGAAGGAATAGGTAGGGGCTGATATAATCCTGCATTAATACTTTTACCTTTTCTTTCCTGATAAATGGTGCACTCTTCCACCCATTTTCTCATGTCTTTCCATAAGTTTGGCCAAAAGTAATTTCTATGAACCAGCTCTAAAGTCTTATCTAGTTCAAAATGACCAGATAATGCTCCACTATGTTTCTCTTGTATGATGTTATCTCTCATTGAACATTTTGGTATAAAAAGTTGTCCTCCTTTGAATAATAATCCTTCTTGAATCAAAAAATCAACATACTCATGATTGTACCTATCATCCAGATTAATACATGCTTCTTAAATCTCTTTGAAATCAGCATCATCAAAATACATATCTTTCAAATTTGAAACTCCTATAGATTCCAAGTGAATTTGTAATGGACACCTAGGAATGCCCAAAAGCTGAATCAACTGTTGAAATTATATTAATTCTAAAAATGTTGCAATCAAGTACAAAGAGATGTATTCCAAAGGCCAAACCCTAAGGGAATGATGTCTAGAATGTTACAATAGAGAATGAATGTCCTCTATTGCCAAAAAAGAGTGTGATTCACACATCCAAGCTCTTATCAAATGCAAGTCATAATCATCCGATACAATAATCCCATGCTAAACAATGAGACTCTAACCCCTATTTATCCTATTCCTTCACCCTTCTAGAAAGAACTAAAACATTAATTAATTGCAAGTGCTAGAAGCTTCCCCCTTCCAATAATTAATGCACTCTCTAGAAACTCCTCTCTTGCAATAATTAATTGTGCTTCTAGAGGCTTCCACCTTTCCAATAATTAATACACACTCTAGATGCATCTCTTTAGTAATACAATAATTAATTTAATTAATTAAATATAAAGCCACCTCTTAATTTTAATTGAATGACTTTATAAGAAATTAATTTAATTTCTTCTTATCCTCCACTTAGACTTTGGAGAATGTGAAGTCCAAAAGATGGGATCATTACAAATCCGCCCTCCTTGAAATTGCTTGTCCTCAAGCAATTAAGTAACATAATGAACGCCAACCTCCACCTGGATCCCAATTGAAGTAATATGTGATATCCATATGGACATTAAACAAACTAAAAATGAACATCATTAGGACCAACCACATGTCCTGCAAGTTAGCTCCCAAAATTTGTGCTGATGAAGTATAAGTTTGGATGTCACCAGAAGGCAGCTCCATAGAAGATTTATGAAATCTCTTCTTCCCAACTGCTGCAACACAAAACTGAATATTTGTAGATGGTGAAAACAAAGCCCAACTCCACTCAGGATAGTGATCAATATCGACCACAAACACTAAATTATCATGAGACAATGTGGCATCCATGTTGAACATAGTACTATTGCAGAAGTGAACATCAACACTTTGTTGATCAATAGTATAATATGACTTTGTCACTATATTACTCACCTCATTAGCAATAATAGGTGTAGAATGATCATCAAAGCACATATCTACAATTGTATGCATACTACTAAACTCCTTGTTGGATGGTTCAACAGACACAGAAGTGGTTGCTGATATGACAGTATCCTCGCATTCTCCTAAACCCATTATTGTTGTATCGCCATCCCCTTACAAAGCTTCATATGTGGACTCCTGACTATCACCAATAACATAGCCCGGTGGTGTCTCGATCCCATCTAAAGAATCAACTACCTTCTGCTTTGGAGAAACATACAAATCGTCAATGTTGATGCCCATCTTTTTTGCCATAAGTTACAACATCATATCCATTCGTCTATTTTGCTCCTGTTGCATATGATGCCCCTTCTCTAATGTACCCAGTAATCTAAATATTACATTTTATTGATCTGGACTGATATACATTTTGTCAAACACTTTTACCTCTATCTAGCTATCTATAAGATCTCCATAGGATGGCAGGACTAACAGCTCTTATACCACTGGAATGGACACCCAGGAATGCCCAAAAGCTGAATCAACTGCTGAAATTATATTAATTCTAAAAATGTTGCAATCAAGTACAAAGAGATGTATTCCAAAGGCCAAACCCTAAGGGAATGACATCTAGAATGTTACAACAGAGAATGAACATCCTCTAATGCCAAGGAAGATATGTGATTCACACATCCAAGCTCTTATCAAATGTCATTCATAAACATCCCATTCAATAATCCCATGCTAAACAATGAGGCTCTCACCCCTATTTATCCTATTCCTTCACCCTTCTAGAAAGATCTAAAACATTAATTAATTACAAGTGCTAGAAGCTTCCCCCTTCCAATAATTAATGCACTCTCTAGAAACTCCTCTCTTGCAATAATTAATTGTGCTTCTAGAGGCTTCCACCTTTCCAATAATTAATACACACTCTAGATGCTTCTCCTTTGTAATAAAATAATTAATTTAATTAATTTAATATAAAGCCACCTTTTAATTTAAATTTATTTAATGACTTTATAAGAAATTAATTTAATTTTTTCTTATCCTCCACTTAGACTTTGGAGAATGTGAAGGCCAAAAGATGGGATCATTACAAATCTGCCCTCGTTGAAATTGCTTGTCCTCAAGCAATTAAGTAACATAATGGACTCCAACCTCCACCTGGATCCCAATATGTGATATCCATATGGAAGTTAAACCAACTGCAAACCCACATCATCAGGACCAACCCTGTAGCCTAGCATTCAAAACATGTGCTGATGAAGTCAGAATGTCACCATAAGGCAACTCCATAGAAGATCTATGAAACGTCTTCTTCCCTTTATCCATCCACATAATATATATTGGACTGGAATGCATATTATCACCATCATGCATTGAAAAAGATGTAGTTGTAGGTGAACCATATGTACTCATGCTAACTGTATCAACAATAGGTGTTGCCGCATCGAAATATATGGATATAGGAACAACATTAACTACTGCAATAGAAAACTTAACTGAATTTGTAGTTGATGAAAACTCATAATCATTAACATGTGTGGCTTCATTAGAAAATACATCAACCACTGAATTTATACCATTAAACTCCTCATTGGATGCTTCAACTAACATAGAAGTGGCTGCTGATATGACAGTATCCTCGCATTCTCCTAATCCCATTAATGTTGCATCGCCATCCCCTGATAAAGCTTCATATGTGGACTCCTAACTATCACCAATAGCATAGCCCGGTGGTGTCTCGATCCCATCTGAAGAATCAACTACCTTCTGCTTTGGAGCAACATACAAATCGTCAATGTTGATGCCCATTTGTCTAGCCATAAGCTGCAACATCATATCCATTCGCCTATTCTGCTCCTATTGCATACGTTGCCTCTTATCTAATGTACCCAATAACTGTCTGAACATCACATCTTGATCTGGACTAATATACATCTTTATCCGGCTATCAATATGATCTCCACAGGATGGCAGGACTTATAGCTCTGATACCACTATAATGGACACCCAGGAATGCCCAAAAGCTGAATCAACTGCTGAAATTATATTAATTCTAAAAATGTTGCAATCAAGTACAAAGAGATGTATTCCAAAGGCCAAACCCTAAGGGAATGACATCTAGAATGTTACAACAGAGAATGAATGTCCTCTATTGCCAAAAAAGAGTGTGATTCACACATCCAAGCTCTTATCAAATGCAAGTCATAATCATCCGATACAATAATCCCATGCTAAACGATGAGACTCTCACCCCTATTTATCCTATTCCTTCACCCTTCTAGAAAGAACTAAAACATTAATTAATTGCAAGTGCTAGAAGCTTCCCCCTTCCAATAATTAATGCACTCTCTAGAAACTCCTCTCTTGCAATAATTAATTGTGCTTCTAGAGGCTTCCCCCTTTCCAATAATTAATACACACTGTAGACGCATCTCTTTTGTAATACAATAATTAATTAAATTAATTAAATATAAAGCCACCTTTTAATTTTAATTGAATGACTTTATAAGAAATTAATTTAATTTCTTCTTATCCTCCACTTAGACTTTGGAGAATGTGAAGGCCAAAAGATGGGATCATTACAGAATTTGAGAGGTATTCAATGCTCTTCTACTTAACACATTAGCAACCTTATCTGCAACTTCCTTTTTGTGCTTAATAGAAGATGTGAATGCTTGCAATGTCTGCACCCATTTCATATGTCTATGATTTAGCTTCTCTTGATTATTTATGAAACTAAGGGCCTAGTTATCTATGTATACAATGAACTCTTTGGGTATAAAATAGTGTCTTCATTTCTTAAGCGATTGGATAAGGGCATACATTTCGAAATCCTATGAAGAATATTTTTGTTTAGCTTCATTATTTTTCTCACTAAAGAAGGCTATAGGTCTACCCTCTTGAATAGGTACACCTCCTATTGCTATGTTATTGGCATCACATTCTATTTGAAAGACTTTACTAAAATTAGGAAATAAGAAGACTAGTTATTGGGCTACTTTCTGCTTAAGAAGTACGAAGGCTTCACTAGCCTATGCTATCCAACCAAATTTACATTTCTGCTCCCCTTTTATGGTATTCAAAATAGGTGCACAAATCAAACTAGATTTTCTAATTAACTTTCTATAGAAAGTGGCTAAACCATGAAAACTTCTAACTTTTGTAATAGTTCTAGGAATCGGCCATGAAAGAATTGCATTAACCTTATCTTGATCCATCTCGAGTGTTCCCCTTGAGATTACAAATCCAAGGTATATCAACTCATCTTGCATAAAACTACATTTCTCTAAATTAATCATCAACTTTTCTTCTTGTAGCCTCCTCAACAACAAATCTATATGTTTCAAATGCTCCTCTTTTGTGTTGCTGAAAAGTAAAATTTCACCTAGATATACTATCCCAAACCTTCCTATAAAATCTTTGAGAACTTCATTCATAAGTCTCATTAATGTACTAGGAGCATTAGACAATACAAATGACATTACCTTCTATTCATATAATCCCTCATTTTTCTTGAATGTCATTTTCTATTCATCTCCTAGCCTAATTCTTATTTGATGATATCCACTTTTTAAATCAATTTTTGAAAAATATCTTGCTATACCCAAACAACCAAGCAAATATTTCATTCTAGGCATTATAAATCTATAACTTATAGTTATCTTGTTCAATGCTCTCGAATCTGTTCATAGTCTCTATATTCCTTCCTTCTTTGGTGGTAGGAGAATAGGTATTGCACATAGGCTTAGACTTTTTCCAATTAAATTTTTTTCAAGTAACTCTTCAATTTGCCATGTCATTTCTTCATTCTATTGTGATGTTAGCTTGTATGTAGCCTAGTTGGGTAATGTTGAACCTAGTATGAGATCAATGCAATGACTGATTTCTCTTATAGGTGGGAGACTTCTTGGTATTCAATCAGCTATTATTTCCTTTTACTTGTCCAAAATTTGTTTAACTTCTTCTGCTACCTTTTGTTTCTTCTTTTCTATCACTTACACCTTCAAGTTTGAAAGTTCTATTTTTTATTCTTCTTCCTCAATCTGGTTTTCAGCATCATTCTATGATTTATCTCTGATACTAGAATTAATACAAGGAGTGGACACTTCTTTCCTTTAACTTCTTTCAAAAATTCTTTTTTACCCATTACCATGATCTTAGCTTATGTAGCTTTTGTTTCTTCTTGACTTGGTTTAGTTATAGGTGTTAGTTCAATCGCCTTTCCATTCTTTGTAACGGTGTATGTTTTCTTCACTCCATCATGCTTTGCCTTAAGATCCTATTGCCATGGTCTTCCAAAAAGTAAATGGCATGCATCCATATTAAGAATTTTAAACAATAATTTGTCTTTGTATCCTCCAATCTGAAATTCATCCCAAGCTTGCTCTTGCACTATGTTGGCGTTTTAATATGATGTTAAAACAGTGCTAAAACTACTAAGTGACAAAAGGCTTAATACCTAGATATTAGTACATACACAACCTAAAGAATAGCCAATTCTCATTATCACTTTCATATGCAAAGTACTAGGACCCAACTTCAACAAAACCTTAGACGGTTTTCTACTCGTTTGGCTCTGTAAAAACCAGGGCGGGTGTACCCGGGGATGGTTCAAAAATGGAACAATTGTATGAGAATTATTCTTAGTTTCATCTTGATTCTCATTTCTAAATCCTCAAACATATACGTAACTCTTACCGAATTGATAAACACATCCCTTGAACAGATATGGCCAAGAAATCTTCTATAGCTCTGTAGATGTTTTCAACAGCAATGGCTAAATGAGGCTAAAACGATCAATGCAGGCAAGTACTGGCCAACTTCGAATATCTTACAGGAAATAAAAGTAAAAATTGATTTTATGATGTACTTTGAAAAAACCAGTCATAATATACTTCTCTTTTGGTTGAAATACTTTCGATCAGTGCCTATTCCATTGGGGATTCAGAGTCTATAGTAAATTCTTAGATCTAATTAGTTGCTTTGCAACAAATTCTTATCAGCAATTCTTACCAGAATTTATCATTCAAAAATCCTTTTTAACACCTAAGCAACCTCATCACATTCATCAAAGCCTTTATTTAATCCATTGAATTAACAACAATAACAAATGGATGTACAACCTTACTATATTGCAATCAATTGCATAAGCTTTTACTCACACAACATCAAGGTAGCTGAGTATTTAAAAGGAGACAAAATTCAGAAAAAACTGATATGGGGACAGTTCATAATTTGTATTCATTTCCTTTGAAAATGGTATATCCTTTACAATAAACCTAGAAAGGGTAATAGCTATTGATAAAGTCCCCAAACCTAAAAATGTGAAAGGTATACAGTCCTTTTTTGGCCAGGTTAATTTTCTGAGGAGGTTTGTTACCAATTTCGCTAAAATTAGTAGACCCATTTCAAAAATGCTCAAGAAATGAGCTGTTATAGATTGGAATGGTGAACCTTCACAGGCATTCTAGGATATAAAAACTGCAATAAAGAATGCTCCAGTGTTGAGGACCCTAGATTATGCGAAACCCACGCATATTTTTTCTTTTGCATCATTCCATACTGTAGCTTCAGTTTTATTACAGAAAAATCAAGAAGGATACGAGCAACCTATTGCCTTTTTCAGCAAATCCCTGTAGCATGCTGAGCTGAATTATGAAATAAATGAAAAACAAGCATATGCTTTGGTAAAGGCTGTAAAAGCATTCAGAAGTTATTTGGTAGGTGCTACTATTATTGGTTTTGTACCTAGTGCTGCAGTTAAAGATATATTCTCTCAGCAAGAAGTGTCAGGAAGGAGATGTAGACGGATCAATAGAATCCAAGAATTTAACATTGATATGCAGATAACTAAGTTAGTAAGAGGTCAAAGTTTGGCCAAACTCATGGCCGAAACTAACCTAGAAGCTAATTAGATAAACTTGGTAAATGATGATCTTAGAGCTGACTTCTGCGACATGGACCAATGTGACTGGTACACCAATGTTATACATTACTTGCAACATATGGAAGTTCCTCCCTATCTTCCTGATAATGAAAAGAGGAATATTAAATTGCAAGCCATCAGGTATGTAATTGTTCAAAATAACTTATGGTGGAGAAACTTTGATGGAGTTTTTTGAAATGTGTTGACAAAGAAAGGGCAAAAGAGATTTTGAAAGAAATGCATGCTAGAGTATGTGGAGGACATTACATGGCCAAAACTACTGTGCATAAGATAATGAGGGTTGGATTCTGGTGGCCTGCTTTGTTCAAAGATGCTCAAGTTATGGTTAAGAAATGTGATCCTTGCCTGAGATTTGCTGGAAAGCTGAAATTCTCAAGAAATACTCCACTGAAGCCAGTTGAAACTCAAGCACCTTTTCAAAAATGGGGTCTGGACTTCATAGGAAAAATTTTCCCCAAGTCTAGCACTGGCTATTCTTGGATTCTAGTTGCTACTAACTACTTTACAAAATGGGTAGAGGCTATCCCTACCAGAAATGCAACAAGTAAAGTTGTAAATAATTTCCTATTGAATAATATTATTTCTAGATTTGGATGTCCACAGAGAATTGTCACAGATAATGCTATGTGTTTTAGGTCTGAGGAGTTCATCAAGTTTTGTGATTTATATGGAATGACAAGAACATCATCTGATCCACTTCATCCACAAGGGAATGGACAAGCTGAGTCCACAAATAAAAGCCTGTTGAAAATCATTAAGAGAAACTTGGATGATAATAAAAGGGCATGGGATTCCAAGTTACAGTTGGCAATATGGGCTGACATAGTAACTGTAAAGAAGGCAATTGGGGTAGCTCCATTTGATTTAGTGTATGGAATTCAAGCTAGAATGCCCAAGAACAACTTGATGGGACTATACAATTACATCCAGTCATATGATGAAGATACTACTGATGAAATGAAAGAAAGAATGGATGAATTGGTAGGATTGACCGAAGCGAGAAGAGAAGCATCTCTGAGGAACCAAAAGTTGCAGTTGCAAGTCAAAACACTCTATGATAAAAGAACTGTAAACAAGAAATTTGAAAATGGAGACCTAGTCTTAATGTGGAATGCCAGAATTGAAGATAAAGGAAAACATGGCAAATTTGATCCCATTTGGTTAAACCCATATCTCATTGAGAATGCTTGGGGTGAAGATTCTTACATAATCAAAGATATATTTGATAATATTCTTGAATTGCCAGTTCATGGATAGTTCTTGAAGAGGTATTTTTCTTGAAAATATACTTATTTTCTTCCATGAACAATAGTTTTAGGGTTTCCTGTCATCCTGTTTTCTGTAAATCCTTGTACAGTCTGGGTTTTTTGTTTTTGTGTGTTGCTTTGTGCTCTCTGAAGAAGTTGTCACCTTACCGGATGTGTGGTCTTCTCTCCCATAGATTCTGAATTCTTGCATAGACTCAAGTAGTCTATCATCCCCAGACAAAGCCACTGTTGGTCTGACTTTTTGTGTAGTAGAAGTTTTCAGTTAAATCATAGAAAAGTCAAATGTTCTATTCCTAAGTGAAGCATAGGGTTTTGGATAAATCATCCATAAGAAATAATCATCATGTAAACCCTATATCATCTCTATTCATAAATTTTCGGGCGTGAAATTTTGAATTTTCAAAAGAGATGAATATGCTTTCATATTCCTTTTCCTTTCTCCCGGGTTACCTTTCTTCCTATTTGTCCCAACCGTCAGATCCGACTAGATCTACCATTGTCATTACCTCGCTATGACAAGTTGCATGCTTGTTAAGTATGGCGAGGTAACGAGTATTGAGTATTTTAAGAGGCGGGACTGTAAATTGAAGATACGGCGATCAGAGATTTGCTTATTAAATGATTTATTGTGCAGGTACACTTTGCAAGTTACCATCCAAAAAGGATAGGGACCCACTAGAATATCTAACATTAGAGCCGGAATGATGGTTTTTTCGGACGTTTTGCCACCTCGCTATCGGAAAAATCAGGCACTTCACCGTTAGCGAAGTAGCGAGGCCACGTGAAAATCTGAACATGATGACATTGCATCCTGCTTGTATCATAATTACACCAGGTGGCATGACCAGTCATAAATACCGTTGTCAGAATCAATTTTAATTGACATAAGTGATTACTGGGTAACCCTTGCATTTTCTGGCACGAAATCCTTTTAAGTGCCAGAGCTCACTACCTCGCTATTGGAAAATTTAGGTGCTTCACCGTTAGCAAGTTAGCGAGGCCTTGTAAAATGGTAAAAGATCGGCAAGATCTTTGGTGACATGGAATGACAAATGACTATGATAAATTTTGACATTTTCCAACTATGCAGAGATTTGATTCTCATTAATGCCTATCTGACTAAATGTACAAAAAATCTTGAACGTCAGCTTGAAGTGGATCAACGAAGCTCGCTACCTCACTATGACAAGTTGCATGCTTGTTAAGCCATGCGACATAACAAATATAAATCAGGAGATCTTGTGTTTCTTCTTCACCTTTGATTTGGTAAGTGATCAATGGCTGTCATCTCCTCGCTATGAAGAGTTGCAAGGGAGATAATTATAGGGACATAGCTAGTTGGGCCCGCCACCTTCCTTCTTAAGAAGCCCTCTAGCATATCTTTCGATCATTTCTGGATCTGATCAATGATTGTCGCCGCTTCGCCATGGCAAGGTGCTCGTTCTTTATGCATAACAAAGTAGCGACATTCTGACATGTGTTCTCCGTCGTCAGTGGGTCCAAATATAAGCACCATAAAAGAAAGAATTCTGTACATGGCAAGTTCTCATTGGGTAAAATAACTGACATGGCAAATATAACTCCTAGTTGTTCTCTTTGTACCACATGATTGTAGGATCTTTGAAGATCGACGACGCAGTTTTAAATGAAAAATGTAGTGCCACTCTCTGTATTAATTAGACAAGAAAGCTTCGTCCGTGAGGAAAAACAGAGTATAATACGAAGAGATTTCATCAGTTTCATTTCACGCAAGAAAAGATTTGGAGCCATTCTTGTGCAGAAGCCATTATTGAAAGAAAAGCGTGCCAAGGTTTGATGAAAATTGTCAAGTTGTCTATTCGCGGAAAATTTGCAGGAATACAGAGGAAAACAGAGACAGAATTCAAGTAAGTAAAACTACCATAATCTTTGTGAGCTTTTAAGTTCTAAAAAGATAGCCCAAGATGCCTCCTAATAAGGGATTTTTAGGTGGAATAAACTACTTGGATAGAAATGTGCATGATGATTTGATTGAGCTACTTCCTGAGTCTACTGTAGAAACGGTGCAAGTTAAGAGGTTAACCTCACTGGACCCTAGGCTAAGGATAGCTGATGGATTGTATGATAGGGGTAATTGGGTTCAAGATGCTCAAAGTTCTCAAACTGGTTTGAGTTTATTCAAAAAATGGTTTGCAGAAAGGAAGTTATATGCCCCTCATGCCAATATATGGAATTTTGATCTTGGAAAGCTTGTTGTCCCCAATGTGTTTATGGATTTTGACTTGCTTGAAGCTATAGCGAAAAATTATGACCAAGCCACTAAGGTAGTGAGGAGAATGGATGGTGAGGCTTTAGTTACCATTAGTCCCGAGGAGATTAGGAAGGTTTTCAGTCTGGGACCTCTCACCATGTATCATGTGCCCATTAATTTGATAGAGTTAGAAAAAGAATATATATCCAAAAGGGATGTAGTTAGACAGGGTGCACTGAAAGCCCACATAGGCCGAATTGGAGGCCTCCCAACCATAACATCTTCTTCTAAAGAACCATTCAATAAATCATGTTTTAATGCCAGGGCAGTAGAGATATATAGGACCCTGTGCAGAGTCTTCGGAGAGGGCGAAGAAGATTTTATTCCGGTGAGCTTCATGTATATGATCACCCAAATCTCCTCTTTTGGTGTGGAAATAATTTTTCATTTTGCATCTTACTTGGCTAATGAGATTCACCAGGGATTGGTGGGGATTGCAAAGGGCAAGGTGCAAAAGGTTTGGGGTCAGTACTCCCTATTGATGCATATGTTTCTTTTTAAAGGGGCCACTTATTTTGGTAAAGAAATGGTTTTAAATAGGGAACAAGAGGGGGAGGCACTGCTAGTCCAATTATGGAGTACAGACATGACTTGGGAAGCAGAAAATGCTAGCTTTGTTAGATTTGATAGGCACTTTTCTTCCAAACTAAGATGCCTCATATTGAGTGATAATCCCAAAATTCCTAAGGCATTAATGCATCTTGTTAGGCATATGGACAAACCCCATAATCTAAAAGTTTCACATAATTGGGGAGATATTATCCCATATTCAGTCTCAACTATTATCAGGGTCTATGGATTCAAAGGAACACCCCATGTACTACCTTATCAGGTACCTTTAAAGGTAGGGATAGCTGAATTTTTGTGGCAGTTGGGAGGAGTGGAGGAGGCCTTTTTGCACAAAAGGGGGACAGGATCAATTTTTCCTACTTGCACTATAGCCCACCAGTTTGTGATAACTAAAGAAGGGTGGATCTTTCTCCACAAAATTTTGGATCAATATAAGATGGTAGTGTCTCATGCTCATTTTTGTGATACAGAAGGTTTCTTTAACTCTGCTCTTACATTTAGAATCAAGCTTCGTCCAGTTCAGAATGAATTCTATTTTCCTGAAGATATAATAAGAAATGAATATTCTCTCCATGAGCAAGAAATAAAGAAAGAAAAATGGAGAGTCTATTCAAAAGTTTTGGAATTCATTAATTGTTTTGACAAAGATTACAGTCCTCTTAGTAATGCTGCAACCAATGCAAATAAGATAAATAAGCTCATGAGTACTTTCTCTGAGATAATGGAAGTAATGAATGAGAAGAAACAACATTTTATTGATTCTTTTCTAGATAAAGCCAGAGAGGTCATGAGAAAATTGGGTTTCACCCCCAACATTGGAATGGGTCCACTGGTGGTACGAAAGAAGACAGGATATACTATTGTTTGGCAGCAAGTGCCCATTGTACACAAAGAAAAACAGGTAGTTGAATCCACCAGTACTGTCCTGGAAGAAAGACCCCCTGAACCTTCTCCCAAAAGAAGAAAAATAATAAGGGAGGAAGAATCCCCTGATGAAGGTTACTCACCTTCTCAAACGCCAATGAGAATTGAGGAAGAGCAGCTCACCAATGAGAAATTCGAACAAATGGGGTCACAAGGAGAAATTTTTGTTACACAAGCAGAAATTGATGAAGGGAACCCCCAGGAACCTCCTGTGCCAAGTTTTGAATTAACTATAGTAGATTTCAGAGGAAGGGAATTGGACCCTATTTTGGAACAAGCCAGTCAGCATTTTTTCTCTGATAACAGTTTTGTAAGATCTAGGGCTTTCCATCAGTTTGCATGGAGGGTAAACATGCACATTTTTGAGCAAAGGTGTAAGAATATGAAAATAGAACATACAGAAATGGATGAGGCCTCCATTCAAAATCAAATAAAGGAACAAATGATGCAAGAGTTCCAAAATATAACCCCTGATGAGGGTAGACAGATGGTAAAAAATTCTAATGTTTTATTATTGCCCAATTGGGATATTGCTGATGCATTAACTTTTAATTCTGTATCAAATAATTTAGGACTCCAGGATCCAAATAAAGAGGAATTCTTGGGTACAGCATTCAAAAATGATCAAGTTTCCCTTGTTATGTGGTCCCTGAGAAGAGGATCCAGGACTACTTCATCACAGCCAGATGATTCAGGACTAACAGGGAGTATCATTGTAAGGAGAGTTGCTGATACTTCAAATGTATAGGCAGCCCACATGAATGTGGATTATTCTAAATTTGCCTTGGCTACTACAAAAAGAGAAGAGAAGGAAATGATTGATATGCACAATAAATATGAAATAGTGGCGGATGCTTATAATCAAGAGGTAAAAAGAAGAATTGAGCTGGAAAATAGGGTTTCTCAATTGGAGAAGATACTTGGAAAGAGGAAAGTCGAAGAATCCAGTACACTGAGAATTGCATATCCTCCACAGTCATCTGTTGGATTAACCCCTATTATTGAGATACCTGACATCCCTAAAAGACCCCAATTCTATACTGCAGAGGAATTTGAAGCAGAAAAAACCAAATTACATGAGTGGCAGATAGAATTTAGAAATCAGCAGGAAGAGAAATGGAAGCAGGGTGTGACATATTTGAGGGATAAAATACAATGGTAAACTTTTTATGATCAGTTGACAAGGATTGTAACCCTCATGGATGAGTTGAATAAAGAAAAGGATGGACTAGATTCTCTTGCACAGAAATGGAAATAGAGAAATAATGATGTTACAATTATATGTATATCTACAGTCCAAATGCCTTATCATCAGGTTGAAAAGATTTTTGATTTATTGAATAAGTTAGAAATTTTTGAAAATGAAAGAGATTCTTTACAGAGAAGATTAATACTATTTTTAAAAATATCTGTCTGAAAAATTCACCCTATTTCCTTGTGCTTTAGAATATGTTGATACAGTAAAGGAAAAAGAAAAATGGAAAAGGGAAATGGATGATTTATTCGATAACAGAATAATAAACATCATCAGTGAGACTGGCCATTGGTATTGGGTAAAGACAAACGAGGAGCTGGTAAAAGTACAATTTTACTATACTGGTATGATAAAAGAATTTGATGATTTAGAGAAAAATGAAAATTCTTTAATAAAGATACAAAAAGAAACTCTAAGTTTTGATTGGCCAGATGATGATACTTTTAATAAGTGGAAAAATCAGTTTAGTGAACAGATGTCAGGAGACAATGAAGAAGAAGATACAAAAGTAATAGTTACCCTTGTAATCAGCAACAATGACATGGAAAATCCCCAGGTTAAAGTGAGCTTGCAGGTAACAGAAGAGGATACATCACTTACAGACCTCATGGCTATGTACTCTGAAAGTGAAGAATGATTGTAAGGCCAGATCGTGCTCTTGTCTCAACAATTCAGAAGCATAACAGAAAGGAACCTGCCAAGAAATGTTGTTAATTTTTTTGTTATTTTGTTTTTGTCTTTCTTTTGAAAGGACACCTGTCACCTTCTTTAGCCTGAAGCTTGTTGCATCTCACACTATTTAGGTGAGATCCCAAGGCTAAAGAATGGTCCGATTTCTGTTTTTACTAAGTATTGTGCTTAGTTCTGTTTTTGGTCCAAACATTTGGAAAGCAAGTTTGTAGTATACTTTTCTGTCAAAACTTTTGAGATATAGATGAATGTAGAAAGACCTGTGCTTCTTTGCTGAAGGTCTTTCTGGGTCTATTGTAAAGGATATACCATTTTCAAAGGAAATGAATACAAATTATGAACTGTCCCCATATTAGTTCTTTCTGAATTTTGTCTCCTTTTAAATACTTAGCTACCTTGATGTTGTGTGAGTAAAAACTTATGCAATTGATTGCAATATAGTAAGGTTGTACATCCATTTGTTATTGATGTTAATTCAATGGATTAAATAAAGGCTCTGATGAATGTGATGAGGTTGCTTAGGTGTTAAAAAGGATTTTTGAATGATAAATTCTGGTAAGAATTGCTAACAAGAATTTGTTGCAAAGCAACAAATTAGATCTAAGAATTTACTATAGACTCTGAATCCCCAATGGATTAGGCACTGATCAAAAGTATTTCAGCCAAAAGAGAAGTATATTATGACTGGTTTTTTCAAAGTACATCATAAAATCAATTTTTACTTTTATTTCCTGTAAGATATTCGAAGTTGGCCAGCACTTGCCTGCATGAATCGTTTTAGCCTCATTTAGCCATTGCTGTTGAAAACATCTGCAGAGCTATAGAAAATTTCTTGGCCATATCTGTTCAAGGGATGTGTTTATCAATTCGGTAAGAGTTATGTATATGTTTGAGGATTTAGAAATGAGAATCAAGATGAAACTAAGAATAATTCTCATACAATTCTTCGATTTTTGAACCATCCCCGGGTACACCCGCCTTGGTTTTTATAGAGCCAAAAGAGTAGAAAACCGTCTAAGGTTTTGTTGAAGTTGGGTTCTAGCACTTTGCATATGCAAGTGATAATGAGAATTGGCTATTCTTTAGGTTGTGTATGTACTGATATCTAGGTATTATGCCTTTTGTTGCTTAGTATTTTTAGCACTGTTTTAACATCATATTAAAATGCCAATAAAATGGCGACTCTGCTAGGGAGCTGTCTAACACATCTATAAAAAGTACTGAAGATGTCTTTAGTCTTATTGTGTACGTGTGTGTCGTGTGATCTTTATTTTTCCCGTGGCTATAAGGGAATCTTTAGTGTCAAACCTTGAGGATTTAAAGGAGATATAACCCAAGTACCATTGCTACACACTGATGCATTCAGCTTATCCAAGTGTCTTATCTAACAAGCAAGAGTTGCAATCTTACAACATCAGTGATTGGTTTGTCTGTGCCGTATTTTTGTTCCTACTTGTGTATTGTTTCCTTTCTGTAAGTAAAAGTGTTATTATATTTTTCCCGAAAGAGGGTGGTGACTCAGTCAAGGTTTTGAAGCTAGTGCTTATTGTAACAAAAGAAGAATATGGCTGACAAGAGAAAAAACACAAGGGCTTACATGAGAGCCAATCTCGATGTATCAATGTATACTGATCTACCCCAAGGTGGTAGGAAGAACCAAAATAAGAAAAGAATAGATCCAAACCCTACTTGGAAGCCTAGAGGTAATGCCTCTATAAATTTCCATTATCAACCAACAATAGCAAGAGAGTCATCTTCGCTTAGCTCTGAATCCGAAAATACAAGACTCTTAGGAGGTATTTTCAGTACCCCATTACCAAATGAGAGAGTTTTTCAAGACAAAGACATATCTACTATGGGAATTGCTTCATTAAGACCAGAGCCTGTAGTAGATATAAATTGTAGGCTAGGATTTAGGAGTTCATCTGATAATCCTTTTAATCCCAGAGTAGCCCCTTATATGGAACCAAACCTTATAGATCTAGATGACCCTGCTGATTCCGAGGCAACCTCTGCTGACTCTAAAGAAGTGCAATCTAAAATAGGATTTTTGAAGAAATGGATTGCTGAAGAAGAAGCTAAATGCATCCGTCTTGAAAAGGAGAGGGAGTGAGCCACTTTGGATGCAATAATAGAAAGAGATACTCTGCTTAGAAGGATGGCTGCTTTGAAAGAGAAAAATAAAAAATTAGAAGAGAATACCCCCACTCTCCATCAGGACGTCTTTGGAGATGTTGATAATCTAAGAGCTAAAGTTCAACAATAGGAGAAATGCCTAAATCAAAGGAAAGATCCAATTATTGCTCAAGTTCAAGCTTATAAACCCATTCAAGTTGATCCAATAGAGCCCACTGGAACAGTTCTAGATAAAGGGAAAGGCAAGGCTATAGGAATCCAAATAAATGAGCCTCAAGCCATACCGAGCAAACCTATACAACCCTCCATATCTAAATTAGATATAGATCTAGAGAAGGCTCGAAAAGAGAGGGAAGACCTTGCAAAAGAACTTGAGAAGGTTGAAAATGAAGCTCAGGCTGCAAAAACCAGAAGGAAAATCCAATTCATAAAGTCTAATTCTGCATTGAATTCATGGCCTAGTTTGTCTATCCCACCTACAAATCCTATACCAGTTACTGGTCCCATAATCCTGACTCAGAGAGTACCCGAATCTGCTCCTACTTCATCTTCCAATATTGGCACTCAAGTCCCATATGTTCCACCACAGCTGTCCCAAGCTGCTCCCCTGAGTCAAGCTAATATAGCTAGTACTTCTAATGTTCTTGGTTTCCAGAAGAAACCTATAGACCTCGAAAAATATAGACAAATATCATTTGCTAGTATTCCTGGTGCCCCCCATCCCATATCTTTTGATTTAAGGGATAAAGTGGTTAAGTTTTCTGGAAATAATGCTGTTACTGGTGAAGAACATTTGAGAATTTTCATTGACATGCTGAACGATTATGAAGTTGATTATGAGGACATGGTGATGAAATTATTTGTGTATTCACTCACAGAGGATGCAAGGGATTGGTTCAGGAGGTTGCCTGATGATAGTATTACTTCATGGAGTGATTTGGAGAAATTGTTCAAAGAGCAATATGGGGAAAATACTAATGCAGGATTCATGTTGAATGAGTTCAACAATATCAAGAAGAATCCAAATGAATCCACATTCGATTTCAATGTGAGATTTCAAAAGGGGATGTACAAACTTTTTCAGTTTATGAGGTTAAATGAAGACGTCCGTCTCACAACCTATTTCAATGCTTTTGATAGCAAAATGGCCTACCAACTGAGAGATAAGGATCCTAAAACTTTAAGAGATGCCTATAGAGCTACAGTAAATATAGAAAATAATAGAAAGGCATCTGGCAAACTAGGGAGGAGGGATGATCTTAAGCTTTTCAATCCTAAGAATAATAATAAAAGGGAGGGTGACAAAACTCTCATAGGAAAAAAGCCTGAAGAACCTACTATAGGCCATGTTTTAGAAATGCTCAAGAAGATGAATCCCACTATTTTCAATAAGCCAAATGTTACTAAGAGAACCCCTGTGAATAACAACAATTTCAATAGACAGCTTAGGATGCAGAATTACCCTTACACCACTCAGTGGAAAGATGGTAAACTAGTTCCCAACCAGACCCAAAATATGAAAGATAAGGGTACTCCAGACCCCCTGCAAAGGAACACTTTAAATATGAATGATGATGTACCATGGTGCATTATATGCCAATCACCTCATTCTGCTGATTATTGTGTTGTTGCCCAGTCATTCGCCCAAGCTCAAGGAGTGCAAGTAGAAGAAGAAACTGAAGAGAAAAACCATGATGATATAAGCTGAAATATGGTGAACACATGTGATGATTTGATAGATTCTGATTCAGAAGAACCTGAGAATGATGTTACTAGCCAGAGAATTGCTTACCAGTTACATCATCAGCAAATATTTTTAGATGATGAAGAGAATGATATAGATAGGGAATGCAATACATTTTCTGACATAGGTCTCACAAATCTAAGAATCCCCTCCAAGGAGGAAATTGATAGAATTACAGCTGAAATGATTTCACAAGTCCATAGTAATTATAATTTGAGAAATAGAGCAATAAATAATGATGCAGGAAGGCCATCTAGTGTGTTCATTAAAGACACCACTCATAAGACAAATGATCAACACAAGAAAGTCAGTATAGATGTGCCTAAGATCAAGGAGAACAAGGGTCAGAAATGGGAACCAAAGAAGAAGGTTCAATTTCAGATAGGTGAAGACACAAAGATAGTAGTGCAACTAGAGAAATCAGAACCAGATGTTGTCAAGCAAAAAGTGGTGCTTACTACTCAAAAGACTCCGATTCCAGGTACTATTGTAAAACCTACTGTGGTTGAACCTGTTGATATGATTGCCATGTTATCTCAAATTACTGTGAAAGTGCCCTTGTTTGAGCTTTTTAGAATTGAAGAGCATAAGAATAAGGCTTTGTCATGGTTGGGTGGAATAGCAAACAACAATAGTATTGATGATCAAGTTGTAGCCTAACAGACCCCATTAATAATAGAGGACAATGGTATTATATCCCAGATTCCTTAGATGTTTTTAGATGATTCATCAATTGCATTCATAGAAGATATTGTTCCTTTTTTCCTTAGTCTAATCATAAAAGGGAAAACCTTAAAAAATTGTGTGATAGACTCTGGAGCTTCCAACACTATAATGCCTTTCAAAGTAATGGAAGCTCTAGGATTGAAGGTGGATACTAAGCAAGGTAGATGCCGAGGGATGGATGCTAGAGAGGTTCCAGTAATAGGTACTATAAATGCCTTACCATTCAAACTGGCTGCATTTCCTGAGGTAGAATTAACCATGTCTATCCTTGTGGTAGATATACCTCCACACTACGGGATGCTACTTTCTAGAAAATGGAGTGCTGCCATGGGGGGAAGCCTACAATGTGACCTTACTTATGCCACCTTCCATATAGGGGACAAAGCTGTCAGGGTAAATAGGGAACCAAGGGTTAACCACATCTTAGGTGAAGAAATTGACAAAGATACCACTTGTTTCCTAAACACTGGGATTAATGCTTTCAGGGCAAAATTAATTATTCAGGAAGTGGAAAACTTACCTACTATCATTGAAAATGAGGTTGAATGTTGCATGAATTCACCAAAATTGTGGACAATGTTTTTTGATGGGGCTAGATCTAAAGAGGGTGTAGGGGTAGGTGTAGTCTTTGTGTCCCCTAAAAACAACACCTTCAGGTATTCATTCACCTTGAAGTTTTCCTGCACTAATAACATCGTTGAATATGAAGCATTGCTGCTAGGACTCAAAGTGGCCACACACCACAAAATTAAGAAATTGTGTGTCATAGGGGATTCTGAATTGATCATCTCTCATATCAAAGGAACTTACTCCTCAAAAAATAGGATATTAAAATAATATAGAAATGCAGTCTGGGATCAAATAGAATTCTTTGATGCATTTGGGATCTCATGGAGAGATAGAACCCAGAATAAGATGGCTGATCTTCTGGCAAATGTAGCCATCAAACCAAAAGAAATATCATTTGCAGGAATCTCCTAGATTGAGGTCCAAAATAGACCTTCTATACCTGACAACATTGAAAATTGGTAGGTGTTTGAAGATGACAAAGATATTACAAATTTTTTGCTAAATGAAGACAAGTACCATGGTCAGGAGATGGACTGAAATGGGCTGATCAAAACCATAAATGGGAAAGAAACCATTTTTGGTCAAGAAATAATACAATTAAAAACAAATAAAATGCCGAAGGGGTTGGTAGTCTTGGAAAATATTTTTGATAGCCAAGACAGAGTAAAATTGAGAGTAAATGACCACAAACCCCAGGAGCTAGAAGAAATAAATTTGGGTATGGATGAAGTTCCTAAAAGGGTTTACATTGGCCAAGGTTTGCCTGTTGAAATCAGAAAAGCATTGATTGACCTACTTAAAAAGTATAGGCATGGTTTTTCTTGGTCATATGATGACCTTAAGGTTTATAGGGAGGATCTTTTCCAGCATGTTATATCGTTGAAGGAAAATGTAAGACCTTTTAGGCAAAAATAGAGGCCGATCAGTCCTACCGTTGCCCCAAAAATGTAGGAAGAACTGACAAAGCTGAGAGATGGTAGAATAATCAAACCAATTAGGCATTCCACTTGGGTTTCAAACCTGGTTCCTGTGAGAAAAAAGAATGGAGATATTAGGCTTTGTGTTGATTTTAGAAATCTAAACATTGCATCTCTAAAAGATAATTATGGCTTACCTAATATGGAAGCCATGTTACAACAAGTGACTGGCTCTGAATTGATGTCAATGATGGATGGCTTTTCTGGATATAATCAAGTTCTGGTAAAAGAAAGTGAACAGTTCAAAATAGCTTTCACAACCCCTTGGGGAACATATGTGTATGTGAGGATGCCTTTTGGCTTGATTAATGCAGGAGCTACTTTCTAAAGAGCCATGGATGTAGCATTTCATGAGTATATTGACAAATTTATGGTTGTGTACCAGGATGATCTTATAGTGTATTCTAACAAGGCTGAAGATCACTGCAAACACTTGGAAATTTTTTTTATAAAAGCCCTGGAATATGGGGTAACTTTAAAACCAAAGAAATACTCATTTGGGGTCACAGAAGGAAAGTTATTAGGACACATAGTGTCTAAGGATGGGGTAAAAATAGACCCAGAAAGGGTAATAGCTATTGGTAAAGTCCCCAAACCTAAAAATGTGAAAGGTATACAGTCCTTTTTTGGCTAGGTTAATTTTCTGAGGAGGTTTGTTACCAATTTTGCTGAAATTAGTAGACCCATTTCAAAAATGCTCAAGAAAGGAGCTGTTATAGATTGGAATGGTGAACCTTCATAGGCATTCCAGGATATAAAAACTGCAATAAAGAATGCTCCAGTGTTGAGGACCCTAGATTATGCGAAACCCATGCATATTTTTTCTTTTGCATCATTCCATACTGTAGCTGCAATTTTATTACAGAAAAATCAAGAAGCATATGAGCAGCCTATTGCCTTTTTCAGCAAATCCCTACAGCATGCTGAGCTGAAGTATGAAATAAATGAAAAACAACATATGCTTTGGTAAAGGCTGTAAAAGCATTCAGAAGTTATTTGGTAGGTGTTACTATTATTGCTTTTGTACCTAGTGCTGCAGTTAAAGATATATTCTCTCAGCAGGAAGTGTCAGGAAGGAGATGTAGATGGATCAATAGAATCCAAGAATTTAACATTGATATGCAGATAACTAAGTTAGTAAGAGGTCAAGGTTTGGCCAAACTCATGGCCGAAACTAACCTAGAAGCTAATCAGATAAACCTGGTAAATGATGATCTCAGAGCTGACTTCTGCGACATGGACTAGTGTGACTGGTACACCAATGTTATACATTACTTGCAACATATGGAAGTTCCTCCCCATCTTCCTAATAATGAAAAAAGGAATATTAAATTGCAAGCCATCAGGTATGTAATTGTTCAAAATAACTTATGGTGGAGAAACTTTGAGGGAGTTCTTTTGAAATGTGTTGACAAAAAAAGGGCAAAAACGATTTTGAAAGAAATGCATGTTGGAGTATGTGGAGGACATTACATGGCCAAAACTACTGCGCATAAGATAATGAGGGCTGGATTCTGGTGGCCTGCTTTGTTCAAAGATGCTCAAGTTATGGTTAAGAAATGTGATCCTTGTTAGAGATTTGCTGGAAAGCTGAAATTCTCAGGAAATACTCCACTGAAGCCAGTTGAAACTCAAGCACCTTTTCAACAATGGGGTCTGGACTTCATAGGAGAAATTTTCTCCAAGTCTAGCACTGGCTATTCTTGGATTTTGGTTGCTACTGACTACTTTAGAAAATGGGTAGAGGCTATCCCTACCAGAAATGCAACAAGTAAAGTGGTAAATAATTTCCTATTGAATAATATTATTTCTAGATTTGGATGTCCATAGAGAATTGTCACAGATAATGCTATGTGTTTTAGGTCTAAGGAGTTCATCAAGTTTTGTGATAAATATGGAATGACAAAAACATCATCTACTCCATATCATCCACAAGGGAATGGACAAGCTGAGTCCACAAATAAAAGCCTGTTGAAAATCATTAAGAGAACCTTAGATGATAATAAAAGGGCATGGGATTCCAAGTTACAGTTGGCAATATGGGCTGACAGAGTAACTGTAAAGAAGGCAATTGGGGTAGCTCCATTTGATTTAGTGTATGGAATTCAAGCTAGAATGCCCCTGAACAACTTAATGGGACAATACAATTACATCCAGTCATATGATGAAGATACTACTGATGAAATGAAAGAAAGAATGGATGAATTGGTAGGATTGACCGAAGTGAGAAGAGAAGCATCTCTGAGGAACCAAAAGTTGCAGTTGCAAGTCAAAACACTCTATGATAAAAGAACTGTAAACAAGAAATTTGAAAATGGAGACCTAGTCTTAATGTGGAATGCCAGAATTGAAAATAAAGGAAAACATGGAAAATTTGATCCCATTTGGTTAGGCCCATATCTCATTGAGAATGCTTGGGGTGAAGATTTTTACATAATCAAAGATATATTTGATAATATTCGTGAATTGCCAGTTCATGGACAGTTCTTGAAGAGGTATTTTTCTTGAAAAAATACTTATTTTCTTCCATGAACAATAGTTTTAGGGTTTCTTGTCGTCCTGTTTTCTGTAAATCCTTGTACAGTCTGGGTTTTTTGTTTTTGTGTGTTGCTTTGTGCTCTCTGAAGAAGTTGTCACCTTACCGAATGTGTGGTCTTCTCTCCCATAGATTTTGATTTCTTGCATAGACTCAAGTAGTCTATCATCCCCAGACAGAGCCACTGTTGGTCTGACTTTTTGTGTAGTAGAAGTTTTCAGTTAAATCATAGAAAAGTCAAATGTTCTATTCCTAAGTGAAGCATAGGGTTTTGGATAAATCATCCATAAGAAATAATCATCATGTAAACCCTATATCATCTCTATTCATAAATTGTCGGGCATGAAATTTTGAATTTTCAAAAGAGAGGAATATGCTGTCATATTCCTTTTCCTTTCTCCCTGGTTACCTTTCTTCCTATTTGTCCCAACCGTCAGATCTGACTAGATCTACCGTTGTCGTTACCTCGCTATGACAAGTTGCATGCTTGTTAAGTATGGCGAGGTAACGAGTATTGAATATTTTAAGAGGCAGGTCTGTAAAGTTAAGATACGATGATCAGAGGTTTCCTTATTAAATGATTTATTGTGCAGGTACACTTTGCAAGTTACCATCCAAAAAGGATAGGGACCCACTAGAATATCTGACATTAGAGCCGGAATGAAGGTTTTTCCAGACGTTTCGCCACCTCGCTATCAAAAAAATCAAGCACTTCACCACTAGCGAAGTAGCGAGGCCACGTGAAAATTTGAAGATGATGACATTGCATCCTGCTTGTATCATAATTACACCAGGTGGCATGACCAGTCATAAATACCATTGTCAAAATCAGTTTTAATTGACAGAAGTGATTACTGGGTAACCCTTACATTTTCTGGCACGAAATCCTTTTAAGTGCCGGAGCTCGCTACCTTGCTATCGGAAAATTCAGGTGCTTCACCGTTAGCGAGTTAGTGAGGCCTCATAAAATGGTAAAAGATCAGCAAGATCTTTGGTGACATGGAATGACAAATGACTATGATAAATTTTGACATGTGCCAACTATGCGGAGATCCGATTCTCATTAATGCCTATCTGACTGAATGTACAAAAAATCTTGAACGTCAGCTTGAAGTGGATCAACAGAGCTCGCTACCTCGCTATGACAAGTTGCATGCTTGTTAAGCCATGCAACATAGAAAATATAAATCAGGAGATCTTGTGTTTCTTCTTCACCTTTGATTTGGTAAGTGATCAACGACTGTCGTCTCCTTGCTATGAAGAGTTGCAAGGGAGATAATTATAGCAACATAGCGAGTTGGGCCCGCCACCTTCCTTCTTAAGAAGCCCTGTAGCATATATTTTGATCATTTCTTGATCTGATCAACGATTGTCGTCGCTTCGCCATGGCAAGGTGCTCGTTCTTTATGCATAACGAAGTAGCGACATGCTGACATGTGTTCTCCGTCGTCAGTGGGTCCAAATATAAGCACCATCAAAGAAAGAATTCTGTACATGGAAAGTTCTCATTGGGTAAAATAACTGACATAGCAAATATAACTCCTAGTTGTTCTCTCTGTACCACATGATCCTAGGATCTTTGAAGGTCGACGACACAGTTTTAAATGAAAAATGTAGTGCCACTCTCTGTATTAATTAGACAAGAAAGGTTCATCCGTGAGGAAAAACAAAGTATAATACAGAGAGATTTCATCAGTTTCATTTCACGCAAGAAAAGATTTGGAGCCATTCTTGTGCAGAAGCCATTACTGAAAGAAAAGCGTGCCAAGGTTTGATGAAAATTGTCAAGTTGTCTGTTCGCGGAAAATTTGTAGGAATACAGAGGAAAACAGAGACAGAATTCAAGTAAGTAAAACTACCATAATCTTTGTGAACTTTTAAGTTCTAAAAGGATAACCCAAGATGCCTCTGAAGAAGGGATTTTCAGGTGCAATAAACTACATGGATAGAAATGTGCATGATGATTTGCTTGAGTTACTTCCTGATTCTACTGTAGAAACGGTGCAAGTTAAGAGGTTAACCTCACTGAACCCTAGGCTAAGGATAGCTGGTGGATTGTATGATAAGGGTAATTGGGTTCAGGATGCTCAAACTTCTCAAACCAGTTTGAGTTTATTCAAAAAATTGTTTGCGGAAAGGAAGTTATATGCCCCTCATGCCAATATATGGAATTTTGATCTTGGAAAGCTTCTTGTCCCCAGTGTGTTTATGGATTTTGACCTGCTTGAAGCTATAGCGAAAAATTATGACCAAGCCACTAAGGTAGTGAGAAGAATGGATGGTGAGGCTTTAGTTAACATCAGTCGTGAGGAGATTAGGAAGGTTTTCAGTCTGGGACCTCTCACCATGTATCATGTGCCCATTAATTTGATAGAGTTAGAAAAAGAATATATATCCAAAAGGGATGTAGTTAGACAGGGTGCACTGAAAGCCCACATAGGCCAGATTGGAGGCCTCCCAACCATAACATCTTCTTCTAAAGAACCATTCAAGAAATCATGTTTTAATGTCAGGGCAATAGAGATATATAGGACCCTGTGCAGAGTCTTCAGAGAGGGTAAAGAAGATTTTATTCCGGTGAGCTTCATGTATATGATCACCCAAATCTCCTCTTTTGGTGTGGAAATAATTTTTGATTTTGCATCTTACTTGGCTAATGAGATTCACCAGCGATTGGTGGGGATTGCAAAGGGCAAGGTGTTAAAGGTTTGGGGTCAGTACTCCCTATTGATGCATATGTTTCTTTTTAAAGGGGCCACTTATTTTGGTAAAGAAATGGTTTTAAATAGGGAACAAGAGGGGGAGGCACTGCTAGTCCAATTATGGAGTGTAGACATGACTTGGGAAGCAGAAAATGCTAGCTTTGTTAGATTTGATAGGCACTTTGCCTCCAAACTAAGATGCCTCATATTGAGTGATAATCCCAGAGTTCCTAAGGCATTAATGCATCTTGTTAGGCCTATGGACAAACCCCATAATCTAAAAGTTTTACATAATTGGGGAGATATTATCCCATATTCAGTCTCAACTGTCATCAGGGTCTATGGATTCAAAGGAACACCCCATGTACTACCCTATCAGGTACCTTTAAAGGTAGGGATAGCTGAATTTTTTGTGGTAGTTGGGAGGAGTGGAGGAGGCCTTTTTGCACAAAAGGGGGACAAGATCAATTTTTCCTACTTGCACTATAGCCCACCAGTTTGTGATAACTAAAGAAGGGTGGATCTTTCTCCACAAAATTTTGGATCAATATAAGATGGTAGTGTCTCATGCTCATTTTTGTGATACAGAAGGTTTCTTTAACTCTACTCTTACATTTAGAATCAAGCTTCGTCCAGTTCAGCATGAATTCTATTTTCCTGAAGATATAATAAGAAATGAATATTCTCTCCATGAGAAATAAATAAAGAAAGAAAAATGGAGAGTCTATTCAAAAGTTTTGGAATTCATTAATTGTTTTGACAAAGATTACAGTCCTCTTAGTAATGTTGCAACCAATGTAGCTAAGATAAATAAGCTCATGAGTACTTTCTCTAACATAATGGAAGTAATGAATGAGAAGAAACAACATTTTATTGATTCTTTTCTAGATAAAGCCAGAGAGGTCATGAGAACATTGGGTTTCACCCCCTACATTGGAATGGGTCCACTGGTGGTACGAAAGAAGACAAGATATAATATTGTTCGGCAGCAAGTGCCCATTGTACACAAAGAAAAACAGGTAGTTGAATCCACCAGTACTGTCCTGGAAGAAAGACCCCCTGAACCTTCTCCCGAAAGAAGAAAAATAATAAGGGAGGAAGAATCCCCTGATGAAGTTTACTCACCTTCTCAAACCCCAATGAGAATTGAGGAAGAGTAGCTCACCAATGAGCAATTCGAACAAATGGGGTCACAAGGAGAAATTTTTGTTACACAAGTAGAAATTGATGAAGGGAACCCCCGGGAACCTCCTGTGCCAAGTTTTGAATTAACTATAGCAGATTTCAGAGGAAGGGAATTGGACCCTATTTTGGAACAAGCCAGTCAACATTTTTTGTCAGATAATAGTTTTGTAAGATCACGGGCTTTTCATCAAATTGCATGGAGGGTAAACATGCACATTTTTTAGCAAAGGTGTAAGAATATGAAAATAGAACATCTAGAAATGGATGAGGCCTCCATTCAAAATCAAATAAAGGCACAAATGATGCAAGAGTTCCAAAATATAACCCCTGATGAGGGTAGACAGATACTAAAAAATGCTAATGTTTAATTATTGCCCAATTGGGATATTGCTGATGCATTAATTTTTAATTCTCTATCAAATAATTTAGGACTCTAGGATCCAAATAAAGAGGAATTCTTGGGTACAACATTTAGAAATGATCAAGCTTCCCTTGTTATGTGGTCCCTGAGAAGAGGATCCAGTACTACTTCATCACAGCCTGATGATCCAGGACTAACAGGGAGTATCATTGTAAGGAGAGTTGTTGATACTTCAAATGTACAGGCAACCCACATGAATGTGGATTATTCTAAATTTGCCTTGGCTACTGCAGAAAGAGAAGAGAAGGAAATGATTGATATGCACAATAAATATGAAATAGTGGTGGATGCTTATAATCAAGAGGTAAAAAGAAGAATTGAGCTGAAAAACAGGGTATCTCAATTGGAGAAGATACTTGGAAAGAGGAAAGTGGGAGAATCCAGTACACTATGAATTGCATATCCTCCATAGTCATCTATTGGATTAACCCCTATTATTGAGATACCTAACACCCCTGAAAGACCCCAATTCTATACTGTAGAGGTATTTGAAGCAGAAAAAACCAAATTACATGAGTGGCAGATAGAATTTAGAAATCAACAGGAAGAGAAATGGAAGTAGGGTGTGACATATTTGAGGGATAAAATACAATGGTCAAATTTTTATGATCTGTTGAGAAGGATTGTAACCCTCATGGATGAGTTGAATAAAGAAAAGGATGGACTAGATTCTCTTGCATAGAAATGGAGACAGAGAAATAATGATGTTACAATTATATGTATATCTATAGTCCAAATGCCTTATCATCAGGTTGAAAAGATTTTTGATTTATTGAATAAGTTAGAAAATTTTGAAAATGAAAGAGATTCTTTACAGAGAAGATTAATACTCTGTTTTTCAAAATATCTTGCTGAAAAATTCACCCTATTTCCTTGTGCTTTAGAATCTGTTGACACAGTAAAGGAAAAAGAAAAATGGAAAAGGGAAATGGATGATTTATTTGATAATAGAATAATAAACATCATCAGTGAGACTGGCCATTGGTTTTGGGTAAAGACAAACGAGGAGCTGGTAAAAGTACAATTTTACTATACTGGTATGATAAAAGAATTTGATGATTTAGAGAAAAATGCAAATTCTTTAATAAAGATACAAAGAGAAACTCTAAGTTTTGATTGGCCAGATGATGATACTTTTAATAAGTGGAAAAATCAGTTTAGTGAACAGATGTCAGGAGACAATGAAGAAGAAGATACAAAAGTAATAGTTACCCTTGTAATCAGCAACGATGACATGGAAAATCCCCAGGTTAAAGTGAGCTTGTAGGTAACAGAAGAGGATACATCACTTACAGACCTCATGGGTATGTACTCTGAAAGTGAAGAATGATTGTAAAGTCAGATCATGCTCTTGTCTCAACAATTCAGAAGCATAACAGAAAGGAACCCGCCAAGAAATGTTGTTAATTTTTTTGTTATTTTGTTTTTGTCTTTCTTTTGAAAGGACACCTGTCACCTTCTTTAGCCTAAAGCTTGTTGCATCTCACACTATTTAAATGAGATCCCAAGGCTAAAGAATGGTCCGATTTCTGTTTTTACTAAGTATTGTGCTTAGTTCTGTTTTTGGTCCAAACATTTGGAAAGCAAGTTTGTAGTATACTTTTCTGTCAAAATTTCTGAGATATAGATGAATGTAGAAAGAACTGTGCTTCTTTTCTGAAGGTCTTTCTGGGTCTATTGTAAAGGATATACCATTTTCAAAGGAAATGAATACAAATTATGAACTGTCCCCATATTAGTTCTTTCTGAATTTTGTCTCCTTTTAAATACTTAGCTACCTTGATGTTGTGTGAGTAAAAGCTTATGCAATTGATTGCAATATAGTAAGGTTGTACATCCATTTGTTATTGCTGTTAATTCAATGGATTAAATAAAGGCTCTGATGAATGTGATGAGGTTGCTTAGGTATTAAAAAGGATTTTTGAATGATAAATTCTGGTAAGAATTGCTGATAAGAATTTGTTGCAGAGCAACAAATTAGATCTAAGAATTTACTATAGACTCTGAATCCCCAATGGATTAGGCACTGATCAAAAGTATTTCAGCCAAAAGAGAAGTATATTATGACTGGTTTTTTCAAAGTACATCATAAAATCAATTTTTACTTTTATTTCTTGTAAGATATTCGAAGTTGGCCAGCACTTGCCTGCATGGATCGTTTTAGCCTCATTTAGCCATTGCTGTTGAAAACATCTGCAGAGCTATAGAAGATTTATTGGCCATATCTGTTCAAGGGATGTGTTTATCAATTTGGTAAGAGTTACGTATATGTTTGAGGATTTAGAAATGAGAATCAAGATGAAACTAAGAATAATTCTCATACAATTGTTCCATTTTTGAACCATCCCCGAGTACACCTGCCCTAGTTTTTACAGAGCCAAAAGAGTAGAAAACCTTCTAAGGTTTTGTTGAAGTTGGGTCCTAGTACTTTGCATATGCAAGTGATAATGAGAATTGGCTATTCTTTAGGTTGTGTATGTACTGATATCTAGGTATTAAGCCTTTTGTCGCTTAGTAGTTTTAGCACTATTTTAACATCATATTAAAATGCCAACACACTATAGTTTGTTGTGCTTTATTTAGCCAAGATACTTTGTAAGGATACAGATGTAGTGTTATTGGTAACTTCAATTTCTCCACCATTTCAAGAGCTATGAGATTCTCTATAGAACTAGAGTCTACTAATACCTTTCAAACCTTTTCTCCAAACTTGCAAGTAGTTTTAAAAATAGACTTCCTTTGTGGTGGTTTTTCTTTTACATATATCTTCAACAGTGTTCTTCTCCCCTTTCTAGATAACCATAAGTCTTTGAATCATCTTGTAAATCAGCTTCTTGTGTAAGGTGTATTCTCCTTTCTCCATGAGTACTAGAGCTTGCCTTTGCTAGACATTTATGTGCCATGTGACCTTCTTGGTTACAATTGTAACATCTTAATTTTCCATTCATTCTTCTTTGTGATTTTCCTCTGAAATTTGGTCTTCTACCTTTGAAAATTCCTCTAAAATTATTAAACTTGTTTATTTCATTATATGTCTTTGTTTGTGGCTGAAAATTTGGGCTTCTTCCTCTAGATGTTCCTCTTCCTTTGAATGATTGTCTTCCTCTACTTCTATTGTTATTCTCTTGTCTCGTCTTGATTTTCTCCTCCACTTTCAAAGCTAGTTGATAACATTTAGCTACTATGTTAGGACTCAACAACTAAAACTCCTCTTGTATATTCATTCTTAAACCATTTAGGTATCTTCCAGTCTTGTTACTCTCAAGTTCTGCAAATTTTGATCTTAGACTCAACTTCTAAAATTCCTCTATATAAGTGTAGATATCCATATCTCTTTGTTTAAGATTTTTCCTTTTCTGATCTAACTATACTTCATAATATTCAAGGAGATGTGTCTCTCTTATCATAGACATCATCTTTTTCCATGAACAAATTTTCCTCTTCTCTCACTTTACTCTTTCTTATTGTATAAAATTCCACCATGTAAGGACTACTCACTTCATTCTAGACTTAGCCAACTTGACTACTTTTGATTATGAAATCTTCTCACATTCAAAGTGATTCTCTAGAGCTTCAATCCATTCCAATACTAATTCAACATCCATCTTTCCCATAAACATAAGTAATTTAGTGGGTTATCCTCCCAAAGCTTTCAAAGATTAAAAAAAAGGTTTCGTAGTTTTAGATACTTCATCCTCATCATCATTTGGGACTTCTTCCTCCTCCTCTTCTTCTACTTCCATTTCTTTCTTCTCAACCACATTCTTCATGTATTCCAACTTACTAGCTAATTTTGCCAATATTCCCTTCATTTCTCTATTCTCTTTCTGAAGAAGTTCTTCTTTTTCCTCAACTTTCTTAGCTAACTCTGCATTGGTCACCATCTTGCTTGACCCTACTGAATAATCTTGATTAGGAGTATACAACATGTAACTTCACATAATCTACAAAATCTTTAGCTTTGATACCAAAAATGATGCAGAGCCTCACCTTGGAAAACTTATGAGGAAATGAATCACTCAACTAAGTTGCATCAAGGGGCACATACACCTTCTAAGATCAATTTTCAACTTGACTCAGATTATTATACAACTAACATCCTTATTAACAATTTATAGACTAACATGCAACAAGAACTTTCTTGACCTCATGTAGCAACCTATGGTTCCCTGCATCCATTTCATATAAATTGACCACCTCCCTATTTGATTTGAAATACAAAATGGCTTGAAATTTTTTTGAATTCATAAATTGATCATCCACCTAACTAGATACTGATTACCAAATAGTAATGGACTATGTTCCAAATCCACACCACCCTTTTGTATTCAATATTTAAACTCAAGATAAAAAATGATCATTACCTATAACATTTTCTTACATAAACCAAAATTGTGATTTCACAATTTAGATCAATACTTATCACCAGATCACAAAAATCATGTGATTAACATATTGGTGAATATATGAACATATTTACGTGATTTAAAGATTGACTTCCGTCCAGGTATAGGAAGGAATAAAAGAAACCAAGAAACAAAAGAAAAAGAAAAAAATATTATGCATAGTCCTCCACAATCCCTAGAAACTAGATTGTGGAGATTTTTAAAAACTTCCATCTGCTATCATGGCCCTCAAAATAGTAGGTATTCACATTCACAATTCAAGAAATCAGGTTCTTGTAATAAATTGAAAACTATACAAC